>CM038216.1:202391262-202700540 GCA_021442155.1 Cymbidium sinense
ATAAAGATAAAAGTTCCATAAGCAAGAGATCGACGGGCGTTTCTTCATTTGTCTAGTTCCCATCAAAACCACCACCTGCCTCGAAGTAAAGTGATTGATTGACCATCTTATCCCCAATCTATCCCTCGCCACCACTACGATCAGTAACCTCCGCATCCACGTGCCTACATAACCACCACACCATATCCACCAACACCTCCAGACGCCCACCAAAGATCATAATCGCCGCCCGCTTTCACCTCCACCGCTAGATCTGGACTAAGCCTAGTTGACGGTGATGTTCTTTCCATCAAGGTTATGCCCATTCTTAAGGTTTAGGTTTAGGTTTAGGTTTTTTAGGTTTTAGGGTTTAGGATTCTTTTTTAATTTATTTAGTTCCTTTAGTTAGGTTTGTGGTTTATGATCGGTTTATGTGTAGGGTTTTTTTTTTAAATTAAGAAAATTGGTAGGTTTAGGTTTATTTAGATTATTTTCTATTTATTTTAGTTTATTTAAGTTTTAATTTTTATTTATGTTTAATTTTAATTTTATTTTGTTTAGTTCATTTTATTTTAAGTTTTCTATTTTAATTTATATATTAGTTTATGTTTACTTTTGGTTTAGTTTTATTTTTTTATTTTATTTTAGGTTTTTATTTTAAATTTTTTAGGTTTAGGTTTAGGTTTTATTTTATTTTTAGGTTTAGGTTTTAGATTTTATTTTAGGTTTATTTTAGGTTTTATTTTTAGTTTAAGTTGAGGTTTATTTTAGTTTATTTTATTTTATTTAGTTTGGGGTTTAGGTTAGTTTATTTATTTTAGTTTAGTTTATTTTAGTTTAGGTTTTAGTTTATTTTATTTTGTTTATTTTAGGTTTAAGTTTTCTTTAGTTTCTAGTTTGTATTTTATTATTTATTTTAGGTTTATCTTTGGTTTAGGTTTTATTTTATTTTATTTTACATTTTATTTTATATAACATTTAGTTTTTTTGTTTATATTTTTATATTTTGGCATATATTTTAATTAGTTTAGTTAGCTTCATTTATATTATTTTAGTTTAATTTAAATTAATATTATTATCTTTAGGCCTTAAGTTTAGGTCAGTTTAGTTTAGGTTTAATTTTATTTTATCTTATATTACAGTTTATTTTATTTATTTGGTTTATTTATTTTAGCTCAGTGGTTTTAGGTTTAGCTCAGTGGCCTTGGCCTGTTGGGTTCAGCCTTAGGTGATCCAAGCTTCTGAGTGGCCCAGCCTAGGGTTTAGGCCTGGTGGCCCAGTTTAATCCCATGACTCCAGTACTCATCAGTGTGGCCTGGGCCCAGGGCCCAGGTCAGTTAGGGTCAGGTCAGGGCCCAGGCCCAGTGGCCCAGTTTAACATCTGGCCCAGGTTGTGGCTCAGTGGTTTCAGGCTCAGTGGCCTTAGGCCCAGTGTCAGGGGTTTCAGGTTGGGCCTGGGTCAGTTAGTGTCCCAGTCATGGTCTGAGCCTTAGGGTCTCATTTAGCCTCAGACCTCAGGGTCTTTGGCCCAGTTAGTTTGGTCCGGTCAGTGTTAGGGTATGATCCGGGTTTTTATTAGGGCTCAGGTTAGTTATTTAAGTTTTTAGTTTTAGGTTTTTAAAAACCTAATTATTACCACATTTATCTTATCTTGTTAATATCTTTATATTTCTTTTATCTAGTTTAGATCAGGTTTACATTTTAGTTTAGGTTTTATTTTATTATATTTTGGTTTAGTTTTTTATTTATTTATTATTAGGTTTTATTTAGTTTAGGTTTTAGGTTTTAGAGTTTAGGTTTAAGCATGGGATTAGGGTTTAGGGTTTTAGGGTTTACAGGCTTAGGGTTTGGGATTTATTTATTTTAGTTTAGTTTATTTGGGTATGTTTATGTATTTTATTTTATTTTAGGTTTAGGTTTTCTAGTCTTTAGGTTTAATTTTTTATTTATTTTTAAGTTTTATTTTTAGGTTTTTTTTTGGTTTAGTTTTTTTTTAATTTTATTTATTTTATTTTAGGTTTATTTTGTTTTTATTTTGCATCAAGTTTATATATTCTTTAGGTTTTTTTATTTTTAGGTCTATTTTATTTTATTTAGTTTAGTTTAGGTTTTATTTATTTTAATTTAATTTATTTTTATTTTATCTTTATCATCGGGCCTAGGTTTAGGGTTAGGGTTAGTTTAGTCTATCTGGGTTTTAGCTTTTAATTTATTTTATTAGTTTTATTTAGTTTATAGTTACTGGATGGTCAGTTTATAGTGGCTCAGTATGTTTGGTTTAGGGTCAGTAGCTAGTTTAAAGCCAGGTCAGGGCCCAGGGTGGCCCTGAGGGTCTCAGTCCTGGGTTTAGCCTGTGGCCTGGGCCTGGCACACGATAGGTTTAATGCTCACCAGCCCAGTCTTCAGGGCCCAGTTTAAGTTTAGAGCCCAGTTTATAAGGGCCTGTTTAGGTCAGTGGCTCAGTTAGATGTTCAGGATCTGGCCCAACATCTGGGCCTGTTTAGGAGTGGCCTGGGCCAGGGGTCATCAGTTTTTTAGGGTTTGGTTTTGGCCCAGGGCCCAGGTCAGCTTAGTGGGTCAAAATGGGGGCTCAGTTTACCACTCATGCCTTTTTTGGCCTAGGGTTAGGGCCTGGGGTCCTAGGTCTTAAAGCCTAGGGTTTAGGATTTAGGTCAGTGCAGGGCTCATGATCCGTTTCACCGCCTGAGGTTAAGGATAGGGTTACCATTTAGGCTAATTTAGTTTTACTTTATTTTAGTTTAAGATGTGCTCATTTATTTTATTTTACCAATTTTATATTTTATGTCATTTTATTTTAGTTTTAGTTTTAGGTTTAGGTTTAGATTTTAGTTTAGGTTTTATTCATTTTATTTATTTTATCTTTGGTCTTATTTAGTAGGTCTGGTTTTAGGTGAGTGGGTGGCTCAGTTTAGGTTGGAGGGTTTGTGGCTAGGGTTTAGGGTTTAGGGTTTATTTATTTATTTTAGTTTATTTAAAATGCAGGCTTATGTTTATTTTATCTTGTTTATTTTAGGTTTATTCTTTAGTAGCTTTGGATTAATTTTATTATTTTTGTGTCCCATTTTAGTATTTTTGGTTTAGTTTTTTAGTTTTATTCTGATGTTTATTTTGTTTTATTTTGCATCTTGTTTTATTATTTAGGTTAGTTTTTTTATTTAGTTGGTTTTTTTTCTTTATTTTAGGTTTTATTTAGCTTTAGGTTTAATCTCATTTTATTTAGGCCTATGGTTTAGGCCTTTATAACCAGGGTTTGGGGTGGTTTAGGATTCAGCCTAGGTGTAGGTTTGGACTCCAAGATCTGGAGCCCAGGGCCTAACGCCCGTGGTTTGCCTGCTCAGGTCAGCAGTGGGCCTGTGGTGGTGGCTATGGTTTGGGGTTTAGTTTTTAGAACTGTGGTCAGGGTGGGTGGTTGTGGTCAGGCTCAGGGTCCGTGGTTGGGGTGTAGGATTTTTAGGGCTCAGGGGTCAGGGTTAAGTTTTAGGCGGTTTATTGTTATTTGTGGTTTAAGGTTTTATGGTTTAGGATTTGAGTTATCTTAGGGTTTAGGGTTAGCTTTATATTTGATTTGAATGCACTGCATTCCAAATGCACGCTTTTGAATATTTCAAGCATTTGGTTCCAAGTAAGTAAAATTCTAGTGTATTTCACACCGTAGTAGTTTATGGTATTTGAATTTGCTAGATTTGGCTTAATTCTAAATACACCGCCAATGTGATGCGGCAAGGTTCACCAAGACGCCGCCTCGCCGCTCGCACGCTGCGCCGCATACCGTTTGACTGGCCGACCAACTCAAGCCGTCACCACCGGCCGCCGCAGGTCACCGGTCGTCGGGCACTGCCGCCCCCACCGCCGATGTCAAAACCTTAAGTTTACTTAACATTAAATTTTGTCAACCATATAAAAAAAAGCAAAGTCATGAATTTGTAAAGCTCTCAACCAAACAACTATAAAGTAATACTTTTACCGTGATTCCTTTACACAGATTTTTTTACATAAGAATCTAAAAACCAAACAAAATTTAATGTTTAGGGTTTATGGTTTAGGCTTTAGCATTTAGGGTTTATTTCTGGTTTAAGGTTTAGGGTTTTAAAGTTTATAGTTTAGGGATTAAGGGATAAGGTTGTTAGGCTTAGGTTTGTGGTTTAAGGATTTATTTTACTAGTGTTTAGTTTAGGTTTTAGAGTATCGGGTTATGGGTTAGGGTTTAGGATTGTAGTACGGAAGATTAAGGTTAGTTTAATGTTTATGATTTAGGTTTTAGGGTAGGATTTAGTGCTAGGGTTGGGTTTATTTTAATTAATGAAACCCAGAGGTTTATTTATTTATTTATTTTGTTTTGATTTATTTTACTTTTATTTTATTTAGCATATTTATTTTATTTTATTTTAAGGTTTAGGTTTAGTTTATGTTTATTTTTCTTTTAGTTTTAGTTTTACTTTATTTTCTAGGTTTAGGTTTTATTTTATTTTTAAAGTTTAAGTTTAGGTTTTATTTTACTTTTTAGGTTTGGTTTTAGGTTTTATTTTAGGTTTAACTTTAGGTTTAGGTTTATTTTAGTTTATTTTATTTTATTTAGTTTTAGGTTTATTTTAGGTTTAATTTATTTTAGGTTTAGGTTTTATTTATTTTAGCTTAATTTAGTTTTAATTTTTTATTTATTTATTTTAGGTTTAAGTTTTATTTTTATTTATTTTAGGTTTATTACTTAGGTTTAATTTTATTTTATTTTGATTTTATTTTCTTTATGTTTAGGTTTTACTTTTAGGTTTGTTTTATTTTAGTTTAATTTAGGTTTTATTTATTTTATTCTAGTTTAGTTTTATTATTTTATTTTGTTTAGGTTTAGATTTAGGTTTAAGTTTAGGTTTTATTTTATTTTTATATTTTTTATTTTATTTTAGTTTAGTTTTTATTTATTTTATTTTGGTTATATTTAGTTTAGTTTAGGTTTTAGTTTTGGCTCAGGGTGTAGGGTTGTGGTAGGATTGGGGTTTCACTGCCTGTTTAGTTTGGGTTTAGGGTTTGTGGTTTTGGGGACAGTTTAGGGTTTGGTTTAGTTTGTGGTTTAGGTTTGGGTTTTAATTTTGTATTTTAAGTTTATTTATTTTACTTAGTTTATTTTAGTTTATTTAGTTTTTAGCTTAGTTTAAGCTTTTATTTATTCTTAATGTATTATTTTATCTTTTATTTTATTTCTAAGCTTTTTTATTTTATTTCTATTTTGTTTTTTATTTATTATTTTATTTCTTTAGTTAGGTTTAGCTCAGCTCATTTACATGTGTCCAGGTTTAAACCCATCTTATTTTATTTTAATCTTAATAGGTCTTATAGTCAGCTAGGTTAAGTGGGAAAGCCCACGCCTGGGGTATGGTTTAGAGCTGCATGGTTTGCTGGGCCTATTTTAGGGGCCCAGTTAGCTCAGTGGCCTGGGTCAGGGTCTTGTAGGCCCATGGCTAGTTTCAGTTTAAGCCCAGTGGTCTTGTGGCTAGGGCTCAGTTTCAGGTAGGCCTGTTTCATTCCTGAATCAGTATCAGGGCTCAGAGTCTTTTAGGGCCCAGTGAACTGGCCTAGGTTTAGTGGCCTGGCTCATAGGGTCATTTAAGATAGGTCAGTGCCCAGGGCCTCAGGGTCTTTGGTTGGGCCAGTTTGGGGTATAGGTCTGCGCCCAGCCTTGTCTTGGGCAGTGTGATCCAGTGGTCAGTCAGTGGCTCATGGCTCAGGGCTCATATGGTGGGAAGGCCAGGGTTTAGGATCAGTAGGGCCTTTAGGTTTATATTTAGTTTATTTATCTTAACTAGGCTTATTTTAGTCAGGTTTTCGTTAAGGTAGGTTTATTTTATTTATTTTTGGTTTATTTTTTAGGATCTTTATTTAGCTCATTTTATTTTATTAGTTATTTTATTTTTTATTTTACTTTTTTTAGTTATTTAAGTTCATTTTATGCTATTATGTTTAGTTTAGTTAGGTTTTATTTATTTTATCTACTTTTTATTTTATCTTATTTCTTTAGCTCAGTTTAGCCACCATCTTATTTAAATCAGCATTTTATTTATCTTATCAGGTCTTATTTAGTTTAGTCACATTTTGTGGGCCTTAGTTTATCCAGTCAGGCTGTATGTTAGTTTAGTGGCCCAGTTTAGGGTTGGTTAGTGGTGTGGCTCAGAGCCTTTAGGGTTGGGTTCAGCCTTGGGGTTAGTATAGAGCCTTGCCCAGGGTTTTGTGGTCATTTTAGGGCCTGGGCCTAGGCTCTAGAGCCCAGGGCTCAGTTGTGGCCCAAGATTTGGGTCAGTGTTTAGGGTAGGCTTTAGTGGCTATGGCTAGGGTTTTGGGCCTGGGGTCATAGATTCAGAGTCAGATCAGTAGTCAAGAGCCCAGTTTGGTTTTATTCAGGGTCTATTATCTTAAACCTTATGGCCTTATTTAGGCCTGAGTGTCAGCCTGGGCCGCCCAGGCTAGGGCCTTTAGGGCCCAGTTCCAGGGGCTCAGTTTAGGCCCATAGCCTGGACTTAGGGGCTGGTTTAGTGAGTGGTTTAGCCCAGTGGCCCAGTTTCAGTGGTCAGGCTCAGTTGGAGCTCAGTATTAGTCTGGGTAGGCCTGTGGTCAGTGTTGCTAGGATTTAGGCTCACCTAGGGTTTTCTTTTGGCCTAGTTTCATGGTCATAGAGCTCAGAGCATCAGTGGTCCCGGGGTTTAGCTCAGAATAGATTTGGTTTGGCTCATGGTAGGCTCAGGTCATTTGTGGCCTGGTGTCCGGAGTTGTGGCTCAGGGTTGATTGGTCAAGGGCTCACCCATCCGTGCTTCACTGAGGCCCAGTCCAGTGGCCTTGAGCCTATGGTTTAGAGCTGAGGCTGTAGGATCTTGCGCTCAGGGTCAGAGCTGGGTTTTTTTTAAAGCCACAAACCCAGGTCATTTTATTTATCTTATATTTATTTAATTTAGTAAAATTTTATTTTAGTTTGTTTTAGGTTGGTTTGGTTAATTTTTTTATTTTTATTTTTATTTTATTTTTTAGGTGAGATTTTATTTTTATTTTGACTTAGTAGGTTTTATTTTATTTTTTTTAAGTTTTAGGTTTTATTTTAGGTTTATTTATGTTTTATTTTAGTTTAGTTCATGTTTTTAATTTATTTTATTTTATTTTGGGTTTAGTTTTTAGTTATTTATTAGGATCATGTTTAGTTTTATTTATTTTAGTTTACTTTTATAGTTGCTTATGTTTATTTTATCTTAATTTTGGTTTAGGTTTTTTTAGTTTCTTAGATTTATTTTTTATTTATTTTAGGTTATATTTTAGGTTTATTGTTAAGTTTAGGTTATTTATATTTTATATTTAATTTAGGTTTATTTTATTTTATATTACATTTAGGTTTTATTTTATTTAGGTTTTATTTTTTATGTTTTTTATTTTTTATTTTAGTTTATATTTTATTTTATTTTACTACTTTGTTTTAGTTTGTATTTTATCTTTTTAGGTTTGCTTTTATCTTTATTTTATTTTTTTTTTATTTTTATTTTAGTCTTTTTTAGATTTTATTTTATGTTTTATTTAGTTTAGGTTTTGTACCTTTAGGGTTTAGGGTATTTAGTTTATAGTGGTTTAGGATTTGGGGTTTGTGGATTTAGGGTTTTGGGTTGGGTTTGGGTTTAGGGGTTGATTTAGGATTTAGGGTTTGGGTTTGGCTCAGTTTAGGGTTTGTTTTTAGGGTTTAGGGTTTACCTTTAAGTTTAGCTTTCAATTTTAGTTTAGTGTTTAGGGTTTTAGTTTTTTTTAATAGAGAACAAATTGATTCAACATTTCATTTTTTTAATTTTATCAACTAAGTAACACACCAAGTTATCTAAGATGAAAGCGATGATAAGATAAAAAATGAGCACGCATAGAGTAAATCAAAAACCCTAGATATCTAGAACTGCTCTACTATAAAGAAACATTTCCATAAGTCAGATCGATAAGCCGTTTCTTCGCTTTCTCCATTCTATCAACCACCGCCTCTCGGCGTGGATCCACCATCATATCCTCGATCTCTCCTCGCGCAGCCGCGACGGTTGTAACCTCTTTCACTCTTCCCACCTCCATATCCACCACTGCTCCGCCACCACCTCCATATGCACCAGCACCTCCAGATCCCCCACCACCACTATGATAACTATTGCCTCTGCCTTCGCCACCACTACCAGATCTAGACTGAGCCTGGTTGACAGTGTTGTTCTTGCCTTCAATGTTCCGCCATTCTGTGGTTTAGGTTTAGTTTAGATTTATTTTTAGGGTTTAGATTTATTTTTAAATTTATTTAGTTACTTTAGTTTTAGGGTTTGGGGTTTGGAATTTATGGTTGGTTAGGTTTAGGTTTGTGGTTTAGGGTTTTAGGTTTATGCTTTAAGGTTTAGGGTTTAGGGCTTGGGTTTAGGGTTTTGGGTTTAGGGTTTAGGATTTATGGTGTGATTTAAGGTTTATGATTTTAATTAAGTAAACTTTAGGTTTATTTAGTTTATTTAGTTTATTTTATTTATTTTAGTTTATTTTATATTTTATTTTTTATTTAGGTTTATTTTTATGTTTATTTAGTTTAGTTTATTTATTTAGATTTATTTATTAATTTAGGTTTTATTTTAGTTTATTTTTTAGGTTTAGGTTTATTTTTTAGTTGAGTTTTATTTTATTTTATTTTTAAATGTTATTATATTTTAACTTAGGTTTAGGTTTAGGTTTTATTTTTATATTTTAGTTTAGGTTTTAAGTTTTATTTTAGGTTTATTTTATTTTATTTAGTTTAGATTTAGGTTTAGTTTAGTTTTAGTTTAGTTTTATGTTTAAGTTTAGGTTTTATTTATTTTATTTTAGTTTAAGTTTAGGTTTATTTTATTTTTATTTTAGGTTTAGTTTTTTTTTATTTTATTTAGGTTTGATTTTATTTATTTTAGGTTTATTTTACGTTTAGGTTTTATTTAATTTTATTTTAGGTTTATTTTATTTTCATTTTACTTTTAATTTTATTTTATTTAAGTTTTTATTCTTATCTTTATTTTATTTTTAAGTTTAGTTTAGGTTTTATTTATTTTATTTTAGTTTATTTTATTATTTTATTTTATTTTATTTAATTTATTTAGTTTTTTATATTTTATTTTTGGTTAAGTTTTTATTAGGGTCTGGGGTAGGTTAAGTGGAAGGGCACAGGATTTTATTATGGTTTATAGTCATTTAGGCTTGTGGTGGATTTTAAATTAGGTGATGGTAGTTTATTTAGTTTATTTTTATCATCCATTTTTGTTTTTTTTTTATTTTATTTTAGTTTAGTTTATTTTATTTTAGTTTGGTTTTATTTTATTTTACTTTAAGTAGGTTTATTTACATTTAGATCAGTTTATGTTTTATTTTATTTTAGTTTAGGTAAGTTTTATTTTGGTTTATTTTAAGTTTTAGTTTAGTTTAGGTTTATTTTAGTTTATTTCATTTTATTTATTAGTTTAGGTTTAGTTTAGTTAATTTTAAGTTTAGTTTAGAGTTTAGGTTTAGTTTTTTAAGGTTTAGTTTAGGTTTAGGGTTTGTGGTTTTATTTTAGGGTTTAGGTTGTGGTTCTAGGTTTAGTATTTTAGGGTTTAGGTTTAAGCTTTAGGTTTTAGTTTAGTTTAGGTTTTAGTTTAAGGTTTAGGGTTTTGATTTTCTTTAAACATAAAATAGATTTAGATTCAACATTTCATCTTTTGATTTCATCAACCAAGTAACACACCAACTTTTCTAAGACACAAGTGACATCATAGATAAAAAATGTGCACGATATAGCAAATCGATAACCCTAGATAATTAAAATGTCTACTATAAAGACATAAGCGCGGATCATCGGCCATTCTTTCTCAGCCCATCGAACCATAGGACTCAGAAGCGGGATCCACCATCATATCCCCAATCTCTCCTCTGCTACCACCACAATGTAACCTCCGCCGCCTCTAGCCTCCAAAACCACCACTACATGTCACCACCTCCTCAGTCCAAGACCTCCAAATCCCCCACCACCACTAATTACCTCCACCGCATCTAGACTAAGCCCGGTTGATGGTGATGTTATCAGGCCATTCTTTAGTTTAGTTTATTTGGTTTTGGGTTTAGTTTATTTAATTTATTTATTTTAGGTTTAAGTTTTTTGATGTTCAGTTTACAGTATTTAGGTTTAGGATTTTTGGTTTATGCTTTTTTTAGTTTAAGGCTTTAGGGTTTTTTTAGTTTGTGGCTAGTTTATGGATCAGGTGGTTAAAGTGGTTTAGTGGCTGGCTCAGTTTAGGTTTAAGGTCTTTTATGCTTAGTGGTTAGTGGTTGGCCCAGAGTTTTTAGGGCCTGGGATGGGCTTTAGGTTTGTCATGGCTCAGTGATTAGTTTCAGTAGGAGTTTAGGCTCAGGTTTTTTAATTTTATGGTTTAGTTTTACAGCTCAGCCTGGGGGCCCATGGTATTTGTTTAGTTTAGTTTGGCCTTGGATTTTATAGGGCAGGTTTATTTTAATTATTTTTAAAAAAATTATGAACCCAGTTTAGATTTATTTAGTTTATTTTTAATTATTTTAGTTTATTTATTATTTTATTTATTTTAGTTTAGGTTTTTTATTTATTTTATATTTTTATTTTAGGTTTAGGTTTATTTATATTTTAAGTTTAGTTTAATTTTATTTTATTTTGAGGTTTATTTTATTTTCATTTTAAGTTTAAGTTTAGGTTTTTATTTTATTCTTTTAAGGTTAAGGTAGTTTCATTTAGGTCTATTTTTAGGTTTTATTTTTTAGTTTAGGTTTATGTTTATTTTAGTTTATTTTATTTTATTTTAATTAAGGTTTAGGTTTTATTTAGGTTAGTTCACAATTATGCTTTATTTATTTTAGTTTAGTTTATTTTAGATAAGGATTAGGTTATTTTAATTTTATTTTGTATAACTTTTTTTTTTAGTGGTTTAGATTTTATTTTATTTATTTTTAGGTTTATTTTTATGTTTGTTTTTTAGGTTTAGGTTTTGTTTAGTTTATATTTTATTTTATTTTAGGTTTTATTTTTATTTTATCGCTTAGTTTTATTTTATTTGTTTTATTTTTAGGTTTAATTTTTAATTTTAGTTTAGGTTTATATTTTATCATTTAATTTAATTATGTATTAGTTTTACTTTAGGTTATTTCATATTTAGTTTTGTTTTATTTTTTTATTTTTTTTGTTTAAGGTTTAGTTTTATTTAATATATCTGGTTTTATTTAGTTCTTATCTTTTATAGGTTTGGGGGTTTAGTTTAGTTTAATGCCTTTTTTAGGGTTTGTTTAGCCAAGCTCTCATTGAATGTTTTTTTTAGGGTTTATTTTAAGGTTTTAGTGTTAGAGTTTTTTAATTATTTTAGTTTTTAATGTTTTTTAATTTTATTTAAATTAACTTTAGTATATTTTTATTTTGATTTAGATTTATTTTCATTTTTATTGTTTTATTTATTTTAGCTTTATTTCTTTAGTTTATGTTTTATTTTGTTGGCCTAGTTTAAGTTTAGTTTAGGTTTATTTTAATGTTTAGGTTTTATATTTTATTTTTAAGATTTGGATTAAATTTTAATTTATTTTTATTTTAGATTTTAGTTTTATTTTAGGTTTTATTGTTTAGTTTTAGTTTATTTTAGTTTATTTTTTATTTTATTTATTTAGGTTTAGTATTTATTTTATATTTTATTTTAGTTTAGATTTGGTTTATTTTATTTTTTTATTTTTTAGTTTAGTTTTTTATGTTAGGGTTTAGGTTTTATTATTTATTTTAGTTTATTATTAATTATTTTATTGTATTTTAGGTTAATATTTTATTTTGTTTATATTTTATTAAGGTTTTATTTTTTAGTTTAGTTTAGGTTTTTATTTATTTTATTTTAATTTAAAATTTTTATCTTTAGCTCATCGCTTAGGTTTAGCATGTAGTTTAATGTTTATATTTTTAAATTTCATTTGGTAGCTTTTATTTATTTTATTTTGTTATTTTAGTAGTTTATGCTTTTTTAAGAGCCTGGGGTTTAGTTTATCTATTACTTAGTTTCTGGGGCTGGGTTATTCAGATGTCTTGTGGTTTTTATTATTTTATTTTAATTTTAAATTCAAAATGGCAGTCCAGTTCATTTAGTTTATTTTATTGATTTAGGTTTATTTTTTTATTTACTAGTTTATTTATTTTAGTTTATTTATTTTTGGTTTTATATTTTATTTATTTAGTTTAGCTAGTTTAGTTTATTTTAGTTTAGTTTTATTTTATTTTATTTAGTTTAAGTTTTATTTTATATATTTTAGGTTTATGTTTAAGTTTTATTTTATCTGTTAAGTTAGTTTTAGGTTTTTTATTTTAGTATTTTTTAGGTTTTACTTTAGTTTAGATTATTTTTAGTTTTTTTATTTTTTTTATTTATCTTGATTTAGGTTTAGTTTAGGTTTTATTTATTTTATTTTAGTTTATTTTACTTTAAATTTAGTTTATTTTATTTTACTAGGTTTAGGTTTTTTTTTTTATTTAGGTTTTATTTTTATTTATTTTATGTTTTATCTGTTTATTATTTAGGTTTTGGTTTTATTTAATCTTTATTTTATCTCATCTTTTAGGTTTATTTTATTTTTATTCAATTTAGTTTATTTTATTTTTTAATCTTAAGATAATAGATTTTTATTTATTTTAATAGTTTAGTTTTATTTTATCATTCCAGTCAGTAGTTTGGGTTTAGTTTTATTTTGGTTTTAAATTTTATTTATCTTATAGTCAATTAATAGGGTGTGGTTCAGTGGCTCAGGTTTAGATCTGGGTCTGGGGCTACTGGTTTTTTTTTTTGGGTTAAGTATGGTTATGTAGGTTAGTGGTGGTGGGTGTTGGTGTTTATTTTAGGTTTGTGGTTTGGTTAAGGCCTAGGGTTTGTTTAGTTTATAGTGCCTTTAGTTTAGGTTTTGGTTTTTTCTCAACGAGAAATAGATTTAACATTTCCTTTGTTTATTTAGTTTATTTATTTTATTTTATTTTATTATGTTTATTTTTATTTTGATTTAGTTTAGTTTATTTATTTTAGGTTTTTATTTTTTTGTTCAGTATTCTATTTTTGGTTTTATTTTAATTTATCTTTTTTTTTTAGTTTAGTTTAGTTTATTTTTGGTTGAGTTTTATTTTTATTTTCTTTTAAATTTAGGTTTTCTTCATTTTTGGTCCAGATTTAGGTTTTATTTTATTTTTAGGTTTAAGTTTTAGGTTTCTATTTTAGGTTTATTTTGGTTTTATTTTTTAGTTTAGTTTAGGTTTATTTTATTTATTTTATTTTATTTAGTTTTTATGTTTATTTTATTTTATTTATTTAGTCTTATTTTAGTTTGGTTCAGTTTATTTATGTTGTTTTATTTTATTTTATTTAGGTATATTGTTATAAATTTATGTTTTATTTTAAGTTTTAGGTTTAGTTTTATTTATTTTAATCTTTATCCCATGTAGTTATTTATTTTTTTAATTACGCTAAGTTTTATTTTATTTTTTTATTTTAGTTTATTTTATTTTATTGTTATTTATATTTATTTTATTTTATTTATTTTATTTTAACAAGATTTTATCTTATTTTATTTGCTCAGTATTTTAGTTTATTTTTATCTGAGGTCAGCTCATTATTTATTATCTTTATCATCAAGTTAGCTCAGTGGGTAGGAGTTTGGGTCATGGTTTTAGCCCAGTTAGGGTCTTGTGAGCCTGAGCCTGGGGTTATCATTACATAGTTTTAAAGATTTCTGGTTGGCCTTATCCTGGGTCAGTGGTTCAGCCTTCTCAGGGTCAGTGGTCCGAGCCTGGGTCAGCCTCAGTTAGCCCAGTCGGGTGTGTGGCCTTGGCCCAGTGCGCAAAGGTGGCCCAGATCTTGGGTTAGCCCAGTGATCAGTTTCACCTGCCAAGGAACAGCCCAGGGTCAGCCTCAGTCTCCCTGTATTAAGGCCCAGGGCCTTGGATTTCACCAGGTAATCTTTGGCCTAACATTGGTGGGCCTTTATCTTAGCTTTGGGCCTGTTCTGGTCAGCTAGTGGCCCAGTGGAGTTATCAAGCCCAGGGTTGTGGTTAGGAGTGGAGTATTCTGGTCATGGAGATTATAGCTAGCTCAGCCTAGTTCCCATATAAAGTGGGTCAGTTTAGTTAGTCAGAGTCAGGGTGGTGGCCTAAGATTTTTAGGGTGTGGTCTTTATAACTGTGTAGGTTAGTTGTGGTCTGGGGTATAACTAAGGTAGGTTAGTCTTAGGTTTATGGTTTAGCTTTTTTTAAAAAAATTAACCTGACAGGTTTTAAGTTTATTTAGTTTATTTATTTTATTTTTTGTTTATTTTATTTTATTTTATTTAATTTAGTTAATTTATTTTTAAGTTTATTTATTTTAGTTTAGGTTTTCTTTAGTTTATTTTTAGCTTTAGTTTGTATATTTATTTCTTTTAGTTTTATTTTATTTTATATTAGTTTATGTTTTATTTTATTTTTAGGATTTTAGATTTTATTTTATTTTGAGGATCAAAGTTAAGGTTTTATTTAGTTTATTTTATGGTTTTTTAGTTCAGTTTTATGTTTATTTTTAGTTTATTTTATCTTTATAGTTTAGGTTTTTAAATTTAGTTTATTTTTTAGGTTTTTTTATTTATCTTGGTTTAGTTTATTTTAGTTTAGGTTCATGTTTATTTTATTTGTTTATTTTATTTTATTTTTATGTGTTTAGGGTATGTATTATTTTTTATTTATTTTTATATTTTTAGTTTAAGTTTTATTTATCTTTATTTTATTTTAGGTTTATTTTATTTCATTTTACGCTTAATTTTAGTTTATCCAGGTTATTTATTCAGGTATTTTTATTTTAGTTTAGATTAGGTTTTATTTATTTTATTTTTTTTTAGTTTTTTATTTTTATTTTTTAGGTTTAGTTTTAGTTTACGCTTTTATTTTATTTTATATTATATTTTATTTAGGTTTAGGTTTTGGTTTTATTTTTTAGTTTAGATTTTTTAGGATTTAGTTTTAAGTTTTGGGTTTTGGTAGATTTAGGTTTTAGTTTAGTTTCAGGTTTTAGTTTAGGGTTTAGGGTTTTTGGTTTTTTTTAATTGAGAACAAATTCAAAATCAACATTTCTTCTTTTCGATTTCATCAACCAAGTAACAAACTAGGGAAGTGAGGTAATCAAATGACCTTCTACAGATAGCTAAAGCCTCGTGTTCCTGGAAGTCTAGACTATATACTCATTATCATTCAATCTTAGATAAATGAACATATTAAGCTATAAGCACATGCATTTCTTATGTATTTATAACTAGGATCATAACACATTATTATTCATTTATAAGCTTTTGAAAAATACATTTGGATTTAATAGTGATAATATCCATGCCTATATTAAATTAAATCAACACATGTAAACTTACATAAAGGAAGTCCATTTTATTTTACTTGATTTTGAAAGATGGATGCATGAATTCAAATGACATACCAAATTTAACATGATTGGAAAGAGGAGAATCAAATATAAGCATGCTATTCATTCAACCAAACTAGTTCTTTAGACAATCAAATCAAATAAGATTATTAAAAGCAAACCAAAGCTTCTTTATTAATTATGTTTTGGATTTGATTTGATTTAAAGAGGAGAAGAGAAGTCATCACTTGTTGTTTTAAACCCATTCACACATTAGTGATTTGATTTAATTTAAGGAAATGTAATGAAGTTGATTTTATGGTAAATTAAGTTGAACCCTTAATTAGATGAATTAATTTCCCTTACCTATGTCACCTTAAAGTAGTTAACTAAATAATTATGATCCAACATGATATGCGGAAAAATAAACTTGCAATGGTCTTAGAAAATAAAAGGGGCCTATGCAATTGGCTCATGATTAATAGTTAATTTGATTAAGGGACTTAATTAATTACTCTTATGGTTTTCCACACATGTGGACTAACCATAATTTAATTAAACCTTTTAGGTTATTAAACACCTAAAGAACTACCCCATGATAGATTTAATTAAGGTATGATGTGATTATGATTTCAATTTGATCAAGTGATTTAATTAATTAGTTAAATCTTAATTAATTTCATTTTAAAAGGGTGAAATGAACTTAGTGAAAGGGGTCCCAACCCTATTCCTTAGTTCACTTACTATTGAAGAATGATTAATAAACTTAATTAACCAATTTGTTACTATTCATGGGATTAATTAATCATTATTTAACTTAAGAGAATAGTTAAGGTTTAATTAGTCAATTTTCTAATTAAGTAAGCAATAAATCCCAAGACAATCATGGGAGGCATAGGTCATCCCATTAAATTAACCCACAAAATTTAATTAATTGCTCAAGTAATTAAGGAGTAATTAAGCTAATTAATTTTGTAATTAAAATTTAATTAAATATTAATTACTATTCAAATATATTAAAATCATTGTAATTAATCTTCTCAAATACCTCTAAAATGAGTTTTATTTGCATTTTTTTTATTTCCCTATGATTTTTTATAATTTTTAGAAGTTTCAACCATTAAAAATAATTAATTAAGCCTAATTAAAGCCTAATCCTGTTGATGCCACATGGCGCACTGACGCAGCGCACTTTCCACTTGGCGCCAGGGGATTGGCTACTTAAAACGTATCCTACTCAGACTACGCGGGCGCACGCGCGCCTAATGGATGCGATTTCTTGTTCATTGTCCGATTTAAGATTGGACGACTATGATTAATCCTATAGCTTAATAGGATTAAATCAGATCGATCTAGCACATCTAATCACGATTGTCTATTTCGATCATGTGGAATGGAATGTGTGTGATATAACGTCATGCGAGTGAGGGAGATTGAAGTTCATCCTCCATTGCTCACTTGATCTGAGCTTACCCAAGCTTAGATCAACTCCAAAAGGATCCCACACCTTCACAACATCGATCGGAGGGGATCCAACAGTCAAGATCACACAAAATGCAAGTTTTCTTCAAAAAGCTCCAACCCATTCTTGCTTAAGGATCAGTTTTGGAAGCATACCTCACCGGAGCTCAAGACTAATGGCTCAAATGATTAAGGAAGCTTCACTTAGTGGAGATGAAGCCCTGTTGAGCAATCAATTCATCGACGCTTGGAAGGCCATAAATTGACAATTTGGAGCTCAATTTTGATCAAAGTCCCTCCTCCGTTGCTCAAGAAGTTTGGGAGATGATTCGTTCTTTCTCGATGAGGCCTAGGGAAGTGGTGTGCAAAGTTAATTTGAGTTTGATGGAGAAATGGGGAAGTTAGGTCAGAAATGGGAGTGTCCTATTTTGAGATGGATGGAAATGGTATTTTCTAATCGAGGAACGATCTTGGGAGCTTAAGAAATTGCTCTAGCAGCTCATTTTGGGTGGATAGGGCTCTCAGGAATGATTTTTGTTGTATTTAAGTGGAAACGAGAGGGTTTATACCCCCTGCATCTTGATCGAATGGTGGGATTATGTTTGGCTTCTAGTCCCACCATCTGGGAGTCATGGGTGCGTGAGGAGGTGAGTTTTCTTTGTTTTGTTGGTTGAAGGTGTGGAGGTGGTTGCCAAGGAGGAATCATGGGTGTCCTATGGGTTTCAAATTCTCCAATGGGGAGGGAGAGTGATTTCACCTCCCATGGTCAACCCAACAACCCCATGGACCAAGTCAAGTGTCTTAGGTGCTTAGTGGGACCATCGAGAGAGTACCAAGTGGCCAAGGAATGGAAATGACCACTTAAATGGGTGATTTGTCTCATGTTATGCCCTTGAACTATGGGTAGAATGCTCATTTGGAATTGGATTTGATTTGGGTAGATTTAATATGAGCCAAAAGTGGGTTAGCCCAAATTTCAGTCAATTGGAGTTGATTTGGTTAGTTTTCAATTTGACTCATTTAGGTCAAATTGGTTAGTTAGTCAAGTTGACCAATTGGTCAAATTGGGTCCAAAAGTTGTCAAGTTCATATGATTATTTGGTGTTTTGGTTCAATTGGTTTGGTTTAGTTTGGCTTAGATTATATTTTGGCTCATTTGAATTCATTTGGGTTAAATGGTTTAAGTTGACAAAATTGACCAAATTGGCCAAATTAGCTTGGGTGTTGGTTTGTCTTTAGTTGACCAATTGAACATGATTGTAGGCTTTGGTTTCAATTAATTTGGATTTGGTATTGATATAGGCCAACTTGAATCTTTAGGTCAATTTGGAATTGTCAATTAGGTTTAATTGGGTCCAATCATGGCTTTCATCAAGTTCAACAATCAATTTGAATGAACTTGAGCCATTGGTTGTAATCAATTTGGTTTATATTTTGATTTGACCCAATTTGGCCTTTTAGGTCAATTTGGGTCAACTTAGGTCAAGTGGGCCAATTGGGTTTGGTTTGACTCAATTGAAGGTCAAGTCATATTCAAATATTGATTTTGATTTGGTATGAATCATTCGTTTCAAAGATTTGCCATAGGTTACAATTTGGCTAGTTTGGGTTCATATGGGTTAATGGGTTTGACTTGGCAAATGACCTAGTTGAGTTGGTTTGACCCAATTTGGACAATTGATCAACCTAGGGTGATCTACAATCAAGATGATGGAGGTTTTGATGGGCTTGGTTCAATCCAATTTGAGTTGGATTATAACTTAGCTAGGTCACCACTTTAAGTGGTGGACTAATTGGGTTTAGCTTGATTTTGGTTGAGTTTGATTTAGTTGAGTTTATATATGGATTTGGGATTGATGAGCTTGGATTCAAATGGGTATTGGTTCATTTGAACATTTCAAGTCAAAAGGGTTAAGTTTTTGACTTGTGTTTGGTTTTAGCTTGGTGATTGTAGATTTCATTTATATTTGTGAATATGATTGAATGTATGATTGATTCATGAGAAAATAAATTGAATTTGGGTTTTGGAATGAAGGAATTTGGCTAAGTCCATGTCAAATTGATTGATTTGGATTTAAAATTTGTGAATATGATTGAAAATATCATTGACTTGTGAGAAAATCAATTTTACTTAGTAGATTAAGATTTGGCTAAGTCCATGGATAGGTCATAGTATTGTAGAAGGGTTTTCATTTAATTTGATTTAGTTTGATTTAGTTTTGATCATTTTAATGTATTTGATTTATATTTAAGAAGATGATTGAAGATATAAATTCATTTAGGGAAAATTAATTGATTTTGGATTAAGATTTGGCTATGTCCATGGGATAGGTCATGTGGCTTATGAAGGGTTTCAAGTTTGGATTTGATCATGGGCTTCAATCATTTGGTTTTGAAATTTTGGTTTGGATTTGGATTTGAATTTGATGTTTGAACTGAACTTAAGATTTGGTTTGAGAAGGTGAACATGGAATGGATTTGGATTGTGGGTAGGGATTATCCTAATCCCTAAACCATAACCTAGTTCTATGGTTAACCCTTATAAGTCTTTAGGCTTAGGTTAAGTGTTTACCTAATTGTTAAGTGTCTTATGACTAGTAAGTCTTAGTGTCTAGAAGACCCAAGTCTAAGATGGGAAGAATTGAATTGCACTCCAAAGTGTCAACAGCCTTAGGCTCCATAGTGGTCCCCTGAGATAGATGATTGGAAGACCAAGCCAAGTTTCACATTATAGACTGATACATCTTTCAAAGCTTTCCTTGGGAGACCATGGATACAGAACAACATAGTTCCATCCTCTCTACATCAAGCATGAAGTTTGTGAGTGGGATCATTATGTCAAAGGAGATCTCAAGCATTTATAGTTAAGTCAGATATATGAGAATGCGGCTTACTACCTCCCTCAAAATCAACAATTATATTCTCGTGAACTTGGCCAAAGTTAAAAAATAAAAGAAAAAGAAAATTAAAAAGAAAAAAGAAAGAGAAAAATAAAAAGAAAAGAAAAGAAAAGAGAAAATAAAAATAAAATAAAAGGGAGCGGAAATAGACTTAGAGAAAGAAGTGGAGCCTAACATTAAATTTCATCCATAGTTCGTTACTCCATTAAAACATATGGTTAGATGACTTGACCTCCACCGTGAGGAAGAAGCCGTGAGGCAATCCTGTGGGTGAAAACCTCCTTATTGGCTACCCAATAGACATATGTCACAATACCGTGAATATACCTGCTATCCATTTAGACTTAGAATCTAGTTCATAAGATGAGTCTTATATGGTTAGCATACTAGCCAGCTCTTCTCAGAAGTGGATTCCTTTGGAGGTGAAACTTAAGCAAGATAGTCATGAAGACCAAGATCCAAAGCAAGGCATAAGTTTATCAAAGCCTATATGTGAAACAATTAGGCATTAGTTTGGAACCTTAGCTATAACCTCACTTTCATCTCCAAAAGCTATGGTTTAGGTAGCTAAGGAAGGCCCTAAGTCATCCATAGGTGTGAAGACTCAGAGGTTCTTTCTGGGAGCATCATCCAAAAGTTAAGAAGTTTATGTAGAACTTGAGGATGATTCATATAAAGATTTAATAGAATTACCTTTTGATTGGTACTTGCATTGTGTCCATAATTTAGCAAAGAAAAGGTTAATCCCACATACTTGGTCAAAACACGTTACTACTTTGAAAGAATATGGAAGAACAAATGCAAAAGCTCTCAATCAAGATAAGGAATAGGATTCGGTACAATGGGTCCAATTGATGATGATGATTACTACTTAGTCATCACAAATCATTTGGAATTTTTTTTTAAATCACATTAACTCATATGAGGGGTTGTGCTTAGAAACTTTAGATGATCTAGATGATTATGAAATCAAGAATACATCGCCAAAGTTTGAAGAAAAGATCTAGTCAACCATTAACGAGCTCAAGGAATTCAACTTAGGAACTAAAGAATATCCACGCTCGACATACATCAATTCTTTATTGAATGAAATTGAAACCAATGACTTAGTTAGGATATTAATTGAGTGTAAGGACTTAATGAGTTTTGATGAGATGCATAGAGATTCCTACGTAGTGGTCCATAAACCAGCAATAGAGCCTAACCCTATCAATCAAGCTCCTATGCGCGACATTAGACATAGAACAATAGTCATTTATTAAGTCAAGAAACTAATCGATGTTGGCATCATTAGAGAAGAAAAATACCCTACCGGTTAGCCAAGCATGGTCCTAGTTAAGAAAAGAATGGCCAAATTCACATATGCATCAATTTTGGATTTAAATAAGGCATGTCCAAAAGATTAATTTCCACCAATCACCGAGTTGATGATGGACATTGCCTCATCTCAAGCAGTCTTCTTTTTCATGGATGGCTCATCTCGATATAACCAAATAAAGATGGCCCCTGAAGATGAAAGAAACACTACTTTAGAACCCCAATCAATATATTACATAAGGTCACTTTCAACCTTAAAATGTCGATGGTACATACCAAGGCTATGGTTTGAATCTTCGATGAATTCATTCATCATCAAGTTGAGTGCTATGTCGATGATCTTGTGGTCAAAATTAGAGAAAATGAAAACCATCTCTTTGACTTGAGAGTAGTTTTCAAATAGTTAAAAAAATTTAACCTCAAAATGAACCCCGTGAAGTGTGCATTTAGAGTAGCTTTAGTGAAATTCTTTGGGTTTGTTGTTTGACACCAGAAAAATTAAAATCGATCTAGAGAAGATTAAGGCGATATTAGAAATGCCACCCCCTAAAAGTTTAACTCAACTCAAATCATTCCAAGGGCAGTTGGTGTATCTAAGATACTTTATATCCAACTTATCGAGAAGATGTCAGGCATTCTCAACACTTGTTAAAAATGATGCTAAGTTCAAGTAGGATGATAAGTGTGAGCATGCCTTCAAAGAAAACAAGCATTACCTGATGATGCTGCCAGTTCTAGTAGCCCCTATCCCAGGCAAGCCACTCATACTTTACATTGCTACATTAGATGACTCACTTGGTGCTTTGTTGGCCCAAACCAATGATGAAGGGAAGAAAAATGCACTCTACTACCTCAACTGTCATCTAATCCCTACTGAGGCTAATTATCCACTCAGTGAGAAGCATTACCTAGCTTTAATCTCTGCATCCAAAAAGCTACAGCACTACATGCTTTCTCATAAGGTAAACTTAATCTCTAGAATCAATCCACTATAGTATCTCATGACATGGTCGAAGCTATCAGGGCGGTTACACGACGGCCCATGATCCTCTCACAATTTGACATTACCTTTGTACCCCTCTGTGCTGTGAAAGGACAAGCACTAGCAGATTTCTTAGCAACACACCCACTTCCCGCTGACTCACTACTTAATGATGATCTCCCTGATGAATAAATCATGAACTTATGGGATACTAGAATTCATCATTAGGAGATGTACTTTGATGGTCGGCTTCCTCTCAAAGAGGAAAAGAACCAATAATCTACTATTCAGAAAGGTGGGGTAGGAATAGTTCTCTTAACCTGCACCACAATATGATGAGATTCTCATATCATCTCCCAATCCTTGCACCAACAATGAAGTCAATATTAGGCTCGATTGCGATATATAGAGTTAGCCATTACTCAAAGCATCCGTAACATCAACATTTTGGGATTCTCAACTAGTTATCAACCAAATAACTAGGTCCTATAAGGTTATAAAGACTGAGCTCCATCACTACCATAAGTACACCATGGAGTTGTTGACCCAAATCTCAGAGGTTACCATTTATAAGATTCCTCGAGGAGAGAATATTGTAGTGTATGATTTAGTCTAGCTTGCTAAAGAGTTGGCAAGTCTAGAGGATGAGTCCATATCAATAAAGGTTTAAAATAGACAAGTATTATCCCTTATTGATATTGAACTCTTCAAACAGTAATCTCTTAAAGGGGAAGTTGCCATTGCCAAGAAGGACAAAGAGTTAGATTAGAGGCAAACATTCATGGATTACCTAAATAAAAGAAAACTACCTCAAGAGAAGTCTCAAGCCCATCAGATGAAGTAGAGAGCACTTTCCTATGCTCTTGTGGATGGTGTCGTGTACCAGCAGTCATTCGATCACATGTGGTTACGTTGTTTAGACAAGCATGAAGCCCGTAAGATCATGTCCGAGGTACACTAAAGATTATCTGAAGATGACTAATCTGGTCCGAAGATTAAAGCCAAGATCAAGAGACTAGGATACTATTATTCATCGATGGTCAAAGATTACATGGATACGTTAAAGCGATGCCACCAATGTCAAATACACAATGTGGTGCTACCCTAACCATCCAACATTATACATCTTACATTGGCCTCATATTCGAAAGTGTTGGGGTTCACATAGTGGATTTGATTGATCCCAAGGTTCAAGGTTCATCTTAGATCACTACTTTTCCAAATGGGCAAAGAGATTCGCTCAAAGAGGTCACACCAAGATGTGCTCTAGTTTTTTAAGAACCATATTGTATATAGGTTCGGATTGCTTCGATGAATTATTTTTGATAATGGTACTGCATTCAAGAGCACCGAGATCAACAACTTTGCCAAGAGACACATCATAGATTGAAGATATTCTACCATCAACTACCCGAGGGCAAACAACTTAGCAAAATCCTTCAAAAAAGTTTCTCATCCAAATATTGAAGAAGACACTCGACAATAACAAGTTTACAAGCATGAGTAGTTAGTTGAAGCTTGGGCCTACCACACCACAAATAGAACTCCAATTTTGTCTACTCCTTTCTCCTTACTGTATGGGTTTGAAGTCGTTCTACCATTAGAATCCAACTCCCATCACTAAGGATAGCATGGGTAGCAAGATCACAACAGAACAGAACATAAAGTTATGGTTAGAAGAGCTCAAAGGTTTGGATGAGAGACTCCAATGGGCATGCCAAACCTTGAGTTGTACAAAGCTAATATGATTCAAGTTCATAATAAGTTGGTCCATCCTAGAGCTTTCCAAGTAGGAGAGCTTATTTTAGTTCTAAAGATATCGTTTGTTGCCCATCGTAAAATGGGAGGAAAGTTTGAACCCACTTGGGAAGGCCCTTTTATCATAAGGAAGGCCTACTAAAGAGGATCTTATCAACTCATTAATCATAAGGGAGAGCACCCAATGCATCCAATCAATGGACTCTACTTAAAGAAATATTATAAATCATGTTTGAAAATATTTATCATCAATGAAAATTCCATTTTTAATTTAATTTCTTCCATGTTGAAAGTATTGTTATTTAAGAATTTACCACGATGTGTCTAGGGTAGGTGTAAGGAACCTGAGCAGTGCCCTATCCTTCATTGACACAACACTAACTACACAAGCTTATAAAATAAACACATATCTTTTATCTTGTGCAACTCTGAGTTGAGATAATGCCCCCAATGGCACTCACCCATTAGCTGCTCTAGGTCGAGCTGATGAGCTACCCTACTAGTGTGTCACTCTAGTGGTCTTCTTGCTTTGGAGGATATAAGTCTGGTAAAGTTTCCTTCCTTACTTTGTCACTACACATCGAAGAGAGCCTTGTTAGTTTGGTAGGCGACTACATAGGTGTAAGCTACCTCATGTCGATTCATTTAAGAGGATGTGAGCTACTGCTTGTTCTTGGATTAGCCTTCAAATCATTGAGTCGAGTATATATGAGGTTTAAGATAAATCCCCTAGCGACTCCTTCCCTACTGACAACTTCAAGTCTGGGTCCAATCCTTCCTCAAGGCTCCCCACATAGTAGTCACTCTAGGCTAGATAGCATCTGTCCCACCGATGATAGACTATCCTGATGATCAGTTCCACTTGGAAAGTTGTATGTCTACATGCTTTCTTTCCAGATTGATCATTCCACATCGACAAGCACCTTAGGTTAGTTGGTTCTCACTGGGTTGATTAATACACCACTCATGCTGATGGATACACTTTAGGTTGGTTGTTTCTCACACCTTGGATACACCACTCATGGAAGATGTATGTCTGCTATGATTTCTCCTTGATTTGGCCAAGGTACACCTATAGGATTTCTTTCTGGGCTAAGATGACACCGCCAAGCATTCCTTTATGTGACACCATATTTGGATCACATCCTTTGTGACCCCATTTAGACACACCAAGTTACCATCGATTGGACGCTTTTCTTTTCCCAAGGACCACCCCTATGGTTGGAGAATTCATCCCATGGATAGATTCTCCCTTGGTCTAGTAAATCTAATATAAGTCAAGGATGACATAGATCCTTCTCGTAGTCCCTCACACCAATAAATGACCATGAAAATATATAAAATAAAATATATATTCACTTATGGATTAGAGGACACTAACCATACCTTTTCCCAAGCATATCCTATCTTTAAAGCAAAGGTCAACAAACCTCCCTATAGAATTTCCTAACTACTCTTGAGTTGATATAAGTCCCCAGCAGCATTCACTCAGTAGATGCCCCTAAGTCAGGTTTGATTTGTTGTGTTACCAACATGTCACCCCAAAAGTTGTTCCTTACTTTAGAAGATGTAAGTCTGTTATGCCTTCTTTCTAGCACAGTCATTGCACATTGAAAGGAAACCCCTTAGGTTGGCTAGCTCTATCCCATGACCAATAGACTATCCCTTTGGAATTGAAAATCTAAGATAGGACAAGTCTGATATAGCCCCTTTTCAGTGGGTCCATCGCACACCGACATGGTCCATAAATTAAATCTATTAAATTTGATCAAGCTCACATCCCCAGTGGATATGCCCTCACTTTGAAATCAAACTAAATCAAACAAACCATATCAAATCACATGAAATTAAGATAAAATTAATCTTAACTTCTTTTGAGTTGACATATGTCCCCACCGACATTCACTCAATAGTCGCCCTAGGTCAGGTTTGAATTATTGTGCATCCAATAGGTCACCCTAGTAGTTGTTCCTCACTTTGGAAGACCTAAGTCTGCTACGCCTTCTTCTTAGCATAGCCGTTGTACACCGAAAGGCAACCCCTTAGGTTGCATAGCTCTACCCCACTATCGGTAGACTATCCCTTTAGATTTGTAAACCTGAGGTAGGTCAAGGCTGATATAGCACCTTCTCAGTGGGTCCATCACACACAGATAGGGTCCATACATTAACTCAGATCCAATTAAACCTAATCTAATTTTCCCCAATGGAGTTAAATCACACCCTTCTCCCTAGTGGAGCCCCAAATCATATATCAAACTTCAAGCACACAAATCAAATTCAAAACTAATCTCCCTAGTGGAGTCAAATTAAACCAACTCCCCTAGTAGAGTCTAAATGAAAGAAATCCAACCGACCTCTTATCACCAATGAATACATCCCCAAAAAATCTATGAAATCAAACTCAAATTCCAATCCAAAGTGAACAGTTCGAACCTGCTTCCCTAGTGCAAGGTTCATATTTCTGACCCTCAGTGGACACAAGCCCATATCTCTAGTAGATATGCTTCCTCATCTTAAAATAGAACAAATTAAAGTTGATTTAATCTTAATGTATTAATTATATTAATATTCAAATCATATAATCAAATCAAATTCAAACCTTACATGATTTTCTTCTTCTATTCTGACAGACCCTCACATGTCATGTCCAATACATGTGTGGATCTCCTCCATGTCCTTGACATGGAATTCTCATTTTATTTCTTATGCACACCATTAATACTTAGCTTTACAATGTATTCATTCAAATTACATTAATCATTTTAAACATTTTATGAACTATCAAAAAAAAATTATCATGAAATAAAATATTAACAATATTATATTATAAAATATGATGTTATATTATAATTTGCTATAATATAATATATTGTCTAACATTACACCTCATTAGAATCACTTAAAAAGAACAAATAATGAAATTTTCTCAAAATATGAATAATGTTCATTTTGCATGTAAAATTATTATTTTTCTATTAGAAATGGTACAAAATAGCATAATTTTTGTGTTGCTTCTTGGTGTGTTCCGTGAATTTGGCCAAATTCTTCCATCTTAACCTTCAAATTAACATTTTTGTGAGTTTTGACCTAATGAATTATAACAAAAGTAAAACATACTAAAATGTTCAATAACATTTAGTAACACACCACCACATTCATATATATGTGAAGTTATATTGTTATGTACATTATATTTTATTATACTTTCATATAATATATTATCTTACATTACACCTTAAAATGAATCACTTTAAGCAAAAAATTTATAAAATTTGTTTGAAAAATGAACATTTATTTTGGATGCAAAATTCCATTCTTTTGATTAAATGACACACCATAGCACACCCCTAATGAAGTTCCCTAAAGCTTACCTTAAATTTGGCCAAATCCCATCATCTCAATGTATAAATCAATATTTTTATGAATTATACCAGTACAAACTCTACTACATCATACTATAACAAACTAAAATATGCTAAACAATAAGTAATACACATAGTATGCTTATAATGCATGATGCTACACTATGTTATGGCATCCTATATTATAATACACTATAACTTATTATATTATACTATATTGCATATCACATCACAAGGGATTGCTTAAATTAAAAGAGCATAAAATTAGTCTAAACAATAAAAAAAAAATATTAGTCGTATCACTTACATATTTTAAATCAAAATAATATATTATGATGTCATGCTCTACCTATTATGAATTTTGCCAAATTCCACCATTTTAAAGTCTAAATCAATATTTTTATAAATAATGCTAGTGTAGTAAAAGAATTTAAAATGTGCAGAACAATATATTATGATATATGATGCTATACTGTGCTACAACATATAATATTTATTTTGAACATAAAATCTTACTTTATAGACTACAAGTGGGTAACACACCTTTGGTACTACAACCTAATTCCCACTTCAAATTTAATAAATTTCATCGTCTGATTTATTAAATCAATAATTTTAGAATTTATATTCATATAGACTATAGAGTACCATACCATAATATACTAAAACATTTCAAAACATATTATAACACCCATAAAAACATCACTACATGCTCAAATATATGATGCAACATTATACTATAATATATGGTATTACAATACAATTTAGGTTAAGGTTTAGGTATTCAAATCTCTAAGATACTTAATATTTTGATTATCATTTGATTTAATGACATCTCATAAGGTTTTATTAGGTTTAGGTTTTTTTTTTTTTTTTTTTTGGTTAGTAGTTAGGTTTTAGGTTTATTAGGTGGGTTTGTGATTTGGGTTTGGGGTTGTAAGTTTTTTGTGGTTAGGTTAAATTTTGTGGGTTTAGGGTTTGGGTTTGTGGGTTTAGGTTTAGGGTTTTGTGGGTTTGGGGTTTTTTTTTAGGGTTTTGATTTTAAGATTTAGGTTTAGGGTTGAAGTTTTAGGTTTAGGGTTGAAATTTTAGTTTGTGGTTTTTTAGAGTTTAAAGTTTTTTAATAGAGAATAAATTTAGATTCAATATTTCTTCTTTTCAATTTCATTAACCAAGTAGCACCCCAAGTTTTCTAAGACACAAGCGATGACATATATAAAAAATGCGCACCCATCGAGAAAATCAAAATCCCTAGATAAGTATAATCATCTATACTGTAAAGATATAGTTCCATAAGCATCAAATCAGATTATTCGATCTTCGCTTAATTCCCATCAACCACCTCCACCTCAAGTAGCTGGATCCACATCATATCCTTGATCTCTCCCACGCCACCAGATGGTTGTAACCTCCATTGCTCCTCCCTCCATAACCACCACTTCTCCACCACCACCTCCATATGCACCAAGACCTGATTCCCCACCACCACTATGATAACTGCCACCTCCACCTTGCCCATCGCCAGATTTACACTAAGCCAAGTGACAATAATGTTCCCCGCTTCTCGTCTCCACCATTCTGTGGTCTCAGCTTTGTGTTTGTGGTTTGGTGGTTTGGCTCAGGGTTTGTGGTTTGTTCAGGTTTTGTGGTTTGGTATTGTTTGTGGCTGGGGTTTGTGGTTTGTGTGGGTTTTAGTTTTGTGGTTTGTGGCTCAGTGGCTTTAGGCCTGTGGCTCAGGTCATATGTAGTCAGGCTTTAGGGTTGGTTGTGGCTCAGGTCAGGTCTCAGACTTTGGGTTTAGTCAGTTTTTTTAATCAACCCCAAGGTGATTTATGCATTTATTTATTTAGTTTATTTTATTTTATTTGAGTTTATTTTATTTTTTTAATTTTATTTTAGTTTATTTTAATTTTATTTAGCCTAGTTTATTGATTTTAGTTTATTTATTTTAGTTTAGGTTTTTTTTTAATTTATTTTGTGTTTTTACTTTTAATTGAGTTTTATTTTTATTTTATTTTAGGTTTAGTTTTATTTTTTTATTTTAGTCCAGTTTAGTTTTATTTTATTTTTTTTTAGGTTTTTTGTTTTATAGTTTATTTTAGTTTTATTTTGTTTAGTTTTTTATTTATTTAGTTTGTTATGATTTAGTTTTATTTATTTTATTTATTTTAGTTTATCTTTTTAGATTTTATTTAGCTTTATATTATTATTATGTTTATTTTATTTTCTTTACATTTAGATTTTATTATATTTAGGTTTTATTATTTATTTTATTTTCTTTTTAGTTTTTTTTTTTCTTTTATTTTATTATTTAGCTTTGTCTTTATTTATTTTATTTTAAAAGCATTATAGTTTAGTTTTACTTTTGTGTTCAGTTAGGGTTGTGTAGGGTTTAGGTTTATTTAGTTTATTTTTGTTTTATTTTATTTATTTATTTAGTTTATTTTAATTTTAATTATTTTAAATTTATTTTATTTTATTTACTTTTATTTTTTGGTTTATTTATTTTTAGTCATTTTTTATTTTTTTTATTTTTTTAGGTTTGAGGTTTATGCTTTTTTTAGTTTAGTTTTAGTTATATTTTATTTGTTTAGTTTTATCCATTATTTAGTAGTTTAGTTTTATTTTATTTTTTAATTTTAGGTTTTATTTATTTTAATTATTTTGTGATTAGTTTAGGTGGTTTAGTCATTTATTTTGTTATGTAGTTTTATTTTTATTAGTTTGTTTTAGTTATTTATGTGTATCTAGTTTTCTTTAAGTTTCAATATTTTTATATTAGGTTTATTTTATTTTATTTAGATTTTATTTTTATTTTATTTTTTATTTATTTTATTTTTTTATTTTTTTATTTTTTTTAATTTTATCTTAGCTTCTTAGGTTTATTTTATCTATTTATTTTATCTTTTATTTTATCTTTTATTCTTTACCGCTGCTTCACCTTAGTTTTATTTATCTATCTTTCATCTTTTATCCAGCCTAAGCTCATTAACTCATTCACCTATGTTTTACTAGTCTTTAGCCTTGTGGCTCAGATTCAGCATGGCTGTCCAGGTCCGGGGCAGTGGGCCTGCTCAGCCCAGGCCTCGGATCTGGCCCAGAGCCCAGGGCCTGTGGCCCAGGTCTTGCTGGCCCAGGCTCAGTGGCCTGGGCCAGGATCCAGGCCCAGGCCTGGGCTGGCCCAGGCTCACCTGGCCCAGCCTTTATGGCCCATGGCTGTGGCCTTTCAAACTGCAACCCAGGGCCAGCCTGCTAGGCCTGCCGCCCAGGCAGTGCCTGGGGCCTGGGGGCCCAGCCCAGTTTCAGGGCCTGGCTTTTGTGCCCAGCTCAGTGCCTGGCTCAGTTTTTTGGTGGCTCAGTGGTCAAGGTTGCAGGGTGTTATGGTTTAGAGTAAGTTTTAGGGTTTGAGGTTGTGGTTAGGGTTTTTTTTAGAGTTTATGGGTTTAGTTTAGGATTTAGGATTTTGGTTTAGGTTCATGTTTTAGTTGTGTTTAGATTTTGATTTTTTATTACTTAAAGTAAATTCAAATTCAAAATTTCTTCTTTTGATTTAATCAACTAAGTAACACACCAAGTTTTCTAAGACACAAACGAATGAAATAGATAAAAATGATGCAGAGAAAACAAAACCCTAGATAACTAAACCATCTCTACCAGACATACTCATAAATAGATCGATCACCAATCTCGCCCATTTCCCATCAAAACCACCGCCTCTCTCAAGCAGGAGATCCACCATCATATCCCCGATCTCTCCCTCCACCACCACCATGGTTGTAACCTTCATATCTCTTCCTGCCTCTATAACCACCACCTCCATATCCACCAGCACCTCCAAATCCCCCAACACCACTGCAATAACCACAGCCTTTGCCTCCACCGCCAGATCTAGATTGATTTTGGTTAATGGCGATGTTCATGCCATCAAGGTTCTGCCCATTCTTAAGGTTTAGGTTTAGGTTTATTAGGTTTTGGGTTTAGTTTTAAATTTATTTAGTTACTTTAGTTTAAGTTTGGTTTAGGGTTTATGATTTGGGTTTATGGTTAGGGTTTAGGTTTAGGGTTTAAGTGTTTTTATATATTTTCAAACTCAAATGATTCCATAACAAACAAGAAATTACCAAAAGATGTTATCCTCTAATAACTAATAAAATTGTAAAATAAAGTGCAATTCAAAAAATTCACAAAAATAGTATTTCATAAATGATTTTAACTCCCAAAGACAATAAAATTTTATTTTGTAGAGGCCAAGAATTTAGTTGAATAAGTCAAACCCATATCATCATCGATTCCTCAAGAAGTTTTCCTTCTTTTCTTCCACTACAATAGAGCAATATAAAGTAGAGTAGCAAAAGCATCAAGAATACATCAAATTTACTAGATCCTTGAAATACTATTTAACCTTCTCGTCCCCGCAGTATGTGTAATCGGGCAATCAATGTGAGGACCTTCTTGAAAGCATTGATGAACATGCAAAGAAGGGTGGGATAAGAGAGGGCCAACGAGAGAGAAGTGATCATTAAAAGGCCCCAAAACTTCTCAATGAGATCATCTTCACCAGGTTAAGCACCTCGTGATCAACACCAACCATCATCATACACAATTGATAAGGCCATAAAAGAATGGCCTAATCTCATAAGAAACTTTTGAGGATCCACTTATCGCCTTTCTTAATCGCCAATTGGGTGAATTTCAAGCACTTTTGATCTTGGGATGTCGAGAACCTAGAAGGAAGAAGTCAATGAAGGATCGAGACCAGTGATGCCTTGAATAACCACAACATCAAAAGGTTCAACAAGACCAACATAGGAAGGAACACCAACATTATATTTCACAACCTCTTCCTTGTTTTCTTTAAGATCACCTTTGTAAAAAAATCACCAATAGGGTTTAGGTTTAGGTTGATTTTAGGGTATAGCTTTTAGGTTGGTTTAGGGTTAGTTTAGATTTGGGGTTTAGGTTAGGTGTGGTTTAGGTTTGGGGATTTACTTTTTTTGCTTTAAAAAAAAATTAAGTAAACCAGAGGTTTAGTTTCATTAGATTTTATTTATTTATTTATTTATATTATTATTTATTTTATTTAGTTTAGTTTATTTATTTATTTATTTATTTTTTAGTTTTATATTTTATTTTAGTTTATTTTTTTTTAAGCTTATTTTTTATTATTTTTTATTTTATTTGTGCCTTTATTTTAATTAGGTTAAGGTTTAGGTTTTATTTTATTTCTTTTAGTTAGGTTTTATTTTAGGTTTATTTTAGGTTTTATTTTTAATCTTTAGGTTTTCTTATTTTTATCTTTTATTTATCTTTGTGATTTAGTTTTATTTTATTTAGTTTTTTTTATTTTAGTTTAGTTTATTTTAGTTTAGTTTATTTTTATTTTATTTTAGTTTATTTTATTTTAGTTTAATTTTTAGTTTTTAGGTTATTTTTTTTATTTATTTAAGTTTAGTTTTATTTAGTTTTATTTTATTTTATTTTATTTTAGGTTTATTTTCTTTATTTTACATTTAGTTTTTTATTTTATTTAGGTTTTTATTCTTAGGTTTATTTTATTTTGTAGTTTAGTTTAGGTTTTATTTATTTTATTTTAATTTATTTTTTTTATTTAATTTTATTTTTGTTTTAGGTTTAGTTTTCTTAGTTTTATTTTATTTTTTATTTTATTTTATTTAGGTTTAGTTTTTATTTATTTTATTTTAAGTTTTATTTAATTTAGGTTTAGTTTTTAGGTTTTTAGGTTTTAGGTTTTGTGGTTTAAGGTTTAGGGTTTATGCTTTAGGTTTGTGGGGTTTAGGTTTGGGGTTTAGGGTTTGGTTTTAAGGTTTAGGGTTTAGGATTTTTTTAACTAAAAGGAATTTATTGCTTTGAAAAAAATAGGTACAAGAAGACCATATTAAAGACTAAACTCAAAAAGAAAAAAAAAACTACTACTCAAATAAGCTACAGGAGAATCCTAAAGAGTTTAGTCCCTAAACTAATACATTAAAGAGCAATAAAGAAAAAGAAAAAAGTCAAAACTTACAAAGCCAAGTAAAAGATAGCAAATTGGAAGAATCCATGGAGCTCCAAAAAAACCTCCAAAGAGAAGAAGATCCATAAGAAAAGGAAACCCGAACCGCAATCAAACAACTCTAACCATCTAAGAAAAAAGAGACCATCAGTAAGACTCTAGCTCCCTCCAAGAAGAAGAAGAGACCAACTAAAAAAGAGAACCTACAACCTGTAAGAAATCTCAGCTAGAAGGAGATCAAAAAACATAAAGAGAAAAAAACTCAGGCTCAGATATTAGGAAAGAAGGATAATCATAATAATGAAGAGCATCAAATCCTAAGTGTATCCAGCTTTAAAGAAGGGTTACAAATAGGAAAAGTCACCAACCATAAAAATATCAAGGAGAAAATCCATCATATCATCATAGCCATCCCAGCTAAAGAAAATAAAAATCTATCGTAATAGCCTCTCAGCCAAAGAAAAGGTGAAGCTAAGGAAATAGAAAGAGAAAGAGGAGAGCAACATATAAAATTAACATAAGACAATGGCAACAAAACCAAATATGAACACCTCTTAAAAAATAGGGAGAAAAGAAGTGCATAGCCCCTAAAAAAAAGAAAAGAGCCCTCAAAGACAAAGCCAACAGAGCCACAACAACACCAAACCAAAACCAACAAGGCATCAAGCCAATAGAGCCCACAACAACACTAATCCAAAGCCACCAAGGCACTAACCAAAGGAAAGGAAACAACTAACATAGCAGCTGTACAACAGAGCACCTAGGAAAAATAGCCCAGGAAAGAGCAAGAGAACCAAACCAACCAACAGAAAAAAGAAGGCTAACAAAAGCTAAAATAAATAGCTAGAGAAACATCTAACCAATTGACAAACTACATACCAAGAACAAAAGCCCAACCTACCACCAACAAAGAGAGCATAAGCACCAACCAAACAAAGGAAAGCCAACAAGAATAACAATAAAGACAAAACTAACCAAATTAAAGAGCACAAAAAAAACCTAGCAAAGAAGAAACACCGCCGAAGGAGAAAAATTATCCAAGAAGCCAATACTCTAGCTAACAAGAAAAGAAATAGAAAAAGCTCAACCAACAGAGAAAAAACTAGCAAAAAGAAAAAACCTGCCAAGGACAGGAGAGATTATTTCCAAGAAGCTTTGGAATGAGTAACCCTTGGCAAGTTTGGAGGGGCATAAAATGAACACTTTTTTCTTTTTCTTCTAAATAGTTTTATAACCATACCCTTTCTCCAAAATATCTCCATCCAAAATGAATCAATATTTATAAAATGCATGGGGATCAGCAGAAGCTATCAATTTCAAAGAAGAGCATTCAGAATCATCCACAACTCTAGACAAAGGAAAATCAAAAATAGTATGCATTTCAAAATCAAAAGTCAAAGAAGGAGCATAAATAGCTTTATTAAAAAGGAAATTATCATTATTGTCACCATCTAACAAAATCTAAAGAGTATCCTCCCTATCTTCATTCATAAAAGAAGTAAGAGAAGCAAAATCTATATTTTTAGTACAATCTTCATGTAATGGATTAAAATAAGATTCAAATCCCATAGAAACACATATCATATTACCAAAATTTTGAACATAATTACTACCATAAAAACCATCATTTTGAATGGAAATAGAATTATTCATAATGAGAGAATTGTCAGAGGTATCTAAATATTTTTTTTAAAGAAGGATCACCAATATTAACAAGATTGTCAGGACTAGAAGTTAAAATATCAGAAATAAGAACATTCTTTTCACCACCATTCTTAATCAACGGCAAAAAGAAATAGTCTCTTTCCCATGATCTAAAGTACATAGGAGAAAGAGAAACAACAACCAACCGATTGGAGGAAATGAGCAAGATCAACATATTTGAACCATCATCATGATAGACTTATGCATAGCATCCAAACCATTAGAATCATTAACCATAACCTCTAAAGTCCTCCCTTAATGTAATCATCAAAAGAAGCACTTAAAGCATGATTTTAGTTAAAACATTTTAGAAACATCAAAATTACCTTCGTGACACAAATTATTAATAGGTAAAACTTTTTAAGAAGATTTAGAAATCTAGTTTTACAAAACGTCAAAATTTTGAAAAATAGATTTTCCATTATCCAACTTGAGAGAATCATAATTTTCTTCAACAATTGAATTCTTACTGGTCATTTTCTTCCTAAGAGAGGGATGAGCAATAATGCACTTAGAAATTTCATGTCTATGAATCTTACAATGATTACAAAAAATGGGAAAGTTCTCAAAAACAACTTTCTAAAAATAACTGCATTTCTTCTAACCCAACCAAATTTATTTCAGATATTTTTTAGTAATATCAATCTCTACAAGAATTCTAGCAACATACTGTTGAGAAGAAGCAGCAGTTGCTTGATCAACTTGCAAAGGCCAACCAAAAAATTGACCCAATAGCATAAAGAATCTAATGATTAAATAGATGAATCGCAAGTTAGGTAAAGAAATTCAAATGGGAACAATAGAGACTCTTCATTAACATTAAACATAGTGTCCACTTCAATACACATTTGACAATTGAAAACATAGTAAGAATGCCTAGAAAAAATTATTCCATAATTAAGGTCATTAGAAAGTTTAATCAGAACATGCCTTGCATCAATCAACCTAATAGAAAAAGAACTAGATAAATTTAAGCTATGAAAAAATATGAATATCTTCCATCTTTGGCCATTTAAATGAAAATTTTCTAATAAAAAAAAGAAAAAGTCTTAGCTAATCTTTCAATATCCTCATCTGAAATCATAATTGTTAGAGTACCTTTAAAAGTCATATGAAGTAAATTCAAAGGAGGCTAGGTGGAGGAATTCTTACCAGCTAAAGTCTCTTTGATAGATTTAATAAAAGAAGGAAATTTAGAGTTAGGATTACCCAAAATATCTGATGCCCTAGTGGGATCCATCGACACATGGGATTTAACCCATGGATTTGAAGAAGTCGACCCATGAGTCATAGATCGCGGACAAGAACATGTCAAGATCCCTGGCGACAATCTATGTGGGAAACCAAAGAGAAAGCTCAAAAACTCACCAAGAATGCTGGATCCCAAATCACCAATAAGAGGGTTTATAGTTTAGTTTAGTTTTGTGTTTGTTTAGTTATTATTAGGTTTTATTATTTTTAGGTTATTATTAGTATTATTAGTTTAATGTTATAGTTAGTTTAGTTTTAGTTGGTTATGAGTTTAGTTATTAGTTTTAGTTTTTATTATTATTATTTTTTATTAAATGGGGGGCTTTTAGTTTATTTTTATTTAGTTTATTTTATTGGGGTTTAGTTTATTTTAGTTTATTTTATTAGTTATTAGTTTAGTTTATTATTATTTTAGTTTGTTATTTATTTAATAGTTATTATTATTAGTTTATGGTTTTATTATTTAGGTTTTAGTTAGTTTATAGTGGTTTAGTTTTTATTAGTTTAGTTTTTGTTTTTTATTTGTTTATTAGTAGTTTATTATTTTATTATTTAGTTATGGGTTTAGTTTATTAGTTTATTATTATTTTTTAGTTAATTAATGGTTTTATCTTTTTATTAGTTATTATTATTTTATTATTTTATTATTATTACTAGTTAGTTAGTTTTATTACTATTTTATTTTAGTTTTAGTTTTTTTCTTTAGTTTATTATTATTATTATTATCGATTTATGTTTATTATTATTAGTTTATCATTATTCTTTAGTTATGTATTTATTTATTTAGGGTTTTTATCCTGGTTATTTAGTTATTTATTATTAGTTTATTATTACTATAAGTTTAGTTGGCTATTAGTATTATTATTATTATTATTATTATTTATTAATTTAGTTATTATTGGTTTTATTATTATTATTATTAGTTTATTTATTAGGTTTATTAGTTTAGTTATTTAGATTATTTATTTAGTTAGTTTTATTTTAATTATTTATTAGTTTATTAGTTTATTATTAGTTAGTTATTATTAATTTTAGTGTTTTTATTATTATTATTATTATTTTATTAGTTTAGTTATTATTAGTTTTATTTAGTTAATTTTAGTTATTATTTTGCTCAGTGGTACTTTTTTATTTTAGTTATTATTATTTTATTAGTTATTAGTTTTATTTATAGTATTTATTTTAGTAATCCTAGTTTATTACTTAGTTTTTAATTATTATTTTCATTATCATTATTATTTTAGTCATTATTAATTATTATTTTATTTTAATTATTAGGTTTATTTTATTATTAGCTATTATTTATTACTAGTTATTATAGTTTTTATTTAGTTTTAATTAATATATTATTTTAGTTATTAGTTATTATTAGTTTATGTTTAGTATTTGTTATTTATTTCTTATTATTTATTATCACCATTAGTTTTATTAATTAGTTTAGGCCTAGTTATTTTAATTTATTATTATTATTATTATTATTTATTAGCATTATTAGTTTTAGTTATTATTATTATTATTATTATTATTTTATTATTATTAGTTATTTCATTTATTTATTATTATTTATTATATTAGTTTATGTTTATTTTAGTTTATTTATATTATTTTAGTTTTATTATTATTTTAGTTAAGTTTTAGTTAGTTTTTAATTTTATTTTATTATTATTTAATTATTATTTTTTTAGATTTTTTTATTATTAATTTAGTTATTAATTATTAGTTTTATTATTTAGTTAATTATTTATTAAGTTTGTTTTATTATTATTAGTTTATTTATTTAGTTTTATTATTTAGTTTTATTAATTATTATTATTAATTAATTATTATTTTATTTATTTAGTATTATTAGTATTAGTTAGTTAGTTATATTAGTTATTTAGTTTATTATTTCTTTTTTTTAGTTTTATCATATTTAGTTATTATTTATTATTTAGTTATTATAGTTTAGTTAGTTTATTTGTTTATTTATTTTAGTTATTATTTTATTATTTATAGTTATTATAGTTATTTTATTTATTTAGTTATTTAGTTTTTAGTTATTAGTTATTAGTTTTAGTTTAGTTTTGTTATATTAGTTATCAAGTATTTATTAAGTTTTATTATTAGTTTTTTAGTTTATTATTATTATTATTAGTATTAGTATAGTTATTATTAGTTTATTATTTAGTATTTTAGTTTTAGTTAGTATTATTAGTTTTGTTATTATTATATATTTTAGTTTTATTAGTTATGGTTTTATTAGTATTAGTTTATTTAATTTTAAGTTTAATTTTAGTATTATTAGTTTGTATTTTATTTAGTTTTTATTATTAGTTTTATTATTATTTTATTTTATTTTATTTTATTAGTTTAGGTTAGTTAGTTTTAGTTTAAGGTGGTTATTTAGTAGAATTTTATTTATTATTTTTTTTGGGTTTAGTTTTAGTTTAAGCAAGTGGTTTAGAGAATGATCATTTGATTTCATCAACAAGTTTCTCACAAGATGACATATATCTAAAGAGCAAATCAAAATCCTGTGATAATAAACCACCTCGCCTCGAGTAGTGTGATCCACCATCATATTTTTGATCTCTCCCTCCACCACCACCACTGATATAACCTCCAACGCTCCTCCTACCTCCATAATTACCAGTGCTCCAACCACCAGCTCCATATCCACCAGCACCTCCAGATCCCCCACCACCACTGATAACGCCTCATCCTTCATCCACCCACTAGATCTAGACCACCCCTGCTGATGTTCCTCAGTCTGTCACCCATTCTGGTTTAGTTTAGGCTTATTTACCAGGGTTTTGTTTATTTTTAATTTATTTAGTTACTTTTAGTTTAGGGTCTGAGGTTTAGGATGGGGGTGGGTTAGGGCTCAGTGTCAGTTTAGGCTCAGGGCCTTGTGGCTATGTTTAGCATCAGTGATCAGGGCCTGTGGTTTTGCATGCTTGTGGCTTGGGTCTGGCTCAGTGTCAGTGGCCTGGGGTTTCAGGCCTGGGCTCAGTGGCTCATGGCCTGGGTGGCCTAGGTCAGTGTTGTGGCTCAGTGGCCTTTGTGTATTTCAGTGGCCTGGGTCAGGTCTGGCTTGTCAGTTTGGCTCAGTTTATTAGTCATTTTTAGTGGTCTTTATTGAAACCAAGCAAACCCATTAGTTATTTATTATTTTATTTTTCTTTAGTTTATTATTTTATCATTTAGTTTTATTTTTTATTTTTATTTATTTTAATTTTAGCCTAGTTTATTTTAGCTCAGGCTATGTTAGATTTTTTACTGAGTTTTATTTTCATCTTTAGGGTCAGTTATTTTATTTTATTTTTTGGTCTAGGTTTTATTTTAGTTTTATTTTAGGTTTTATTTTTTAGTTTAGTTTAGTATTTATCTTTTATCTTTTTTGGGCTATGTTTTTAGTTTAAGTTTTATTTGTTTTAGTATTTTTATATTTTATTTTTTATCATTTTATTTATTTTATTTTATTTTATTTATTATTTTTTGTAGTTTTAGATTTTATTTTTTTTATATTTTTAGTTTTATTTTTAGTATAGTAGTTTATTATTATCTTTATCTTAAGTTTGTTTTATCTTTATTCATATCATATTTTAGTCTTAAGTCTGTAGGTTTTTATCTTTATAACCTTTTAGCTCAGGTTTTTATTATCTTATCTTTTTAGGTCTTTACATAGCCAGTAGGCTCAGTTGTGGCTCCATGCCAGACTTATTTGTGATCAGTGGCTCAAGATCTAGGGCCTAGTGGGCGCAGTATTCAGGCCTAGGCTCAGCCTTGTGGCTGTGGCCTTTAACTCAGCTGCCTGTGCTCAGTATTCAGAGTCACCCTGGCCTAGCACCTGGCTCAGGGCCTGGGCCTTGTGACTCCAGGGCTCATGGCTCCAGCCCACGCCTGGTCAGCTCAGTGGTCTGTGGCCTATTTCAAGATCTCAGTGGTCATGGCTGTGGCCCATGGCTCAGGTCACTAGTGGTCTGGCCTCAGGCCCATGGCCTGGATCCCACCCACTCAGTATTCCAGGCCCAGGCTCAGTGGGTCTTTAGATTAATCTTTATTTATTTATTTATCTTTATTTTATTTAGTATTATTTAGTTTATCTTAGCTTTCTTATTAATAGCCTCAGGTTTATGTTATCTTTAGTAGTTTATTTTATTTTATTTTTTAAGTTTATTTTATTGTGCCTATTTTAGGTTTTAGTTTATTTTAGTATTTTAAGTTTATTTTAAATTATTTTAGTTTATTTTTTTATTTTATTTTATTTAATTTAGGGTAAGTATATTAGAGGTCAGGGTTTTATTTATTTTAGTTTTAGTTTATATTTATCTTTAGTTTTAGGTGTTTATTTATTTATTTTAAGTTTATTTTTAGTCAGTTTATTTAGTTATTTTAATTTTTAAGTTTTATTTATTTTTTTTAGTTTATTTATATTATTTAAGTTTTATTTTAGTAGTTTTATCATTTATTTATTAGATTATTTTATTATTTTTAGATTTATGTATTTTAGCTAGATCAGATTTAGCCTGTTTTTATCTTATCTTATATCCATACATCTAGCTTGTGCCTTTCTTTATCTTTATTTTGTGTCTTATGCTCAGCCTCTGTGGCTTTTATTCAGTGGTTCTTTAGGGCCTTATCTTGCCCAGTGGCCCAGGGCCTGTGGCCCAGGCTCAGTATTCAGTGGCTCAGCCCAGGCCTAGGCCTTAGCTTGTGGCTTGGCCAGTTTTAGCTCAGGCCCAGGTCAGTGGCCTGTGTGGCCCAGTGGCTCATGGTCTAGGCTCTGTGGGCTGGATCAGATCAGCCCAGTGATCTGAGATCAAAGCCTCAGGCCTGGGGCTCAACCCAGTTTCATGATCTGTGGCCAGGGTCAGGCATGTCACCAGGCCTGCCACCAGGGCCTGTATTCAGTGCCCAGCCTTGCTCTGGCCTGTGGCTCAGCCCAGAGCCTGGCCTATCTGTGGCCCAGTCTGGGCCTGGCCGGGGCCTGGGGTCTGGGGTCTGGGCCTCCCAGTATTCAGTGGCCTGCCCAGGGCCCAGGGCCTGGGCCCAGGGGCTCAGCAGCCCAGATCTGGGCTCAGGCCCAGTCTATGGCCCAGTGCCTGCATGCTTCAGTGGCCCAGTCAGGGCCCAGTGGCCCAGCCTGAGATCTTGGTCACTTGTGGGCCCATATTTCAGTGGCCTGTGAGTCTCAGCTTGTTTATGCCTCTTGGCAGTGATCAGTGATCCAGCTCAGTATTCAGGGCTCAGGCCCAGGCCTAAGCATCTCAGGCCTGGGCTCTTAGGCTCAGTGATTGTATTCAGCCTCAGCCCATGTCAGCCCAGGTCAAGACAGTGGTCCAGGTCAGCCTCCAGTGCGCTGGATCTAGTGTCAAGGCCTCTGGGCCTAGTGGCCCAGGGTCCTAAAGCCCAGGCTAGGGTCTGTGGCCCAGTGGCCTGGCCCAGTGTCAGTGGCCCAAGGCCCAGTATCAGTGGCTCTCAGTGTGGCTAGCATCAGCCTTGTGGCCCAGGCCCTTGGCCTCAGTGTCACCTGGGCCTAGTCACCAGGGCCCAGTGGCTAGCTCAGAGCTTATCTACTTGACTCAGTTCAGCCCAGTATTCAGGTCATTTCAGGGCTGTGGCCCAGGCCTGGCCCAGCTGCCCAGTGGCAGGTCATCCAGGGCCCAGTGGCCCAGGGCTCAGTAGTCCAGGATCAGGGCTCAGGTCATGGTCACTGTATTCACTGCCACAACCTAGGGCTCATACCTAGTGGCTCATGCCAGATCCGTGTCATGGATCAGTGGCCTAGTCTCCTCAGTTATCTTTTAAATTAACCAAACCGACATTTCAGTTCTTTTTATTTTATCTTAGTTATCTATTTTATCTTTATTTTAGTTTTATCTTTAATTTTAGTTTATTTATCTAGCTTTATTTATTTTTTTCAGTTATTTATCTTTAGTTTAGGTCATTTATCTTAGTTTATCTTTTTTAGGCAGAGGCTCATGTTTTATCTTTAAGCTATTTTATCTTTAGCCTTTTTATTTATTTTTATGTTTATGTTTATTTTTTTTCTTGTGCCTAAGTCTGAGGTTATTTAGTTTATTCTATATCTTAGTCAGTCAGCCTAGATTAGGTTTATCCAGGTTTATTTTAGTTGATCAGTATTTTATTTTATCTAGCCTAGGTTTGGTTATCTTATCTATAGTTTATTTTAATTATTTTATCCATCTAGCTCAGCCTAGTCAGCTATAGCTCATTTAGGTTTCAGCTTAGGCCCATGTATCTTAGCTCATTAGCCTAAGCCTGGGCTTTCAGCTCAGCCTAGCTCAGCTCAGCTCAGTGGCCCAGCTCAGGGCTCAGTGGCTCAGCCTCAGCCTAGGGCTCATTTTTGGTCATTTTATCTAGTTTATTACTATGTCTTAGTATTATTTTATAAGATCAGGTTTATCATTATCAGCTCATTTAAGCTCCATTTTATTTATCTTTATCTATTAGGTCATCTTTCTTTAGCTTAGCTCAGCTCAGCTCATTTATTATTATTTATTAGTTTATTTAGTTTATTTTATGTAGGTCATTATCTTAAGCTCATTTATTTATTTTATTTAGTAGCTCAGCCAATTTCAGTTAGCTCAGCCTAGTAATAGCTCATTTATTTTAGTTTATTTAGTTTTATTTTAGCTCAGCTAGTTTAGAAGTCAGTCAGTTTGATATTTATTTTATTTTATTTAGTTTAGTTTATTAAGTAGGTCAATTTATTTTATTTAGGTTTAGGTTTGGCTAGCTCATTTACTATCTTATTTATTTAGTTTAGTAGTCAGCTTTAATAGCTTTATTTAGTTTAGTTTAGCTTTATTGGGGCTCATTTAGGTCCATTTAGCTCATTTATTTAGTTCATTTATTTATTTAGCTCATTTATTTTAATTTATTTAGGCTAGATTTAGGTCAGCTCAGTTTAGTTTATTTTATATTTATTCATTTTTAGTTAGCCTAGTTCATTTTAGTCATTAGTTTTAGTCTTTAGCTCAGTAGGCTTGATTTGGTAGTGCTTAGCATGTGCCTCAGCTCAGCTCAGTTTAGTTTATTTTATTTATATTTAGCCTAGATTTAGGCTCAGTCTTCAGCCTAGGGTTAGTCAGTTTAACTAGTTTAGTTTATTTTAGCCCAGCTCATTTTAGCCTAGCATATTTAGCTCATTTAAGTCTCAATCTGTTAGCTAGTAGTTGTAATTTATCTTAATCTTAGTTTAGCTATTTACTTAGGCCTAGGTTTTATTTAGCCTAGCCTAGGCTCAGGCCTGGCTTATTTTTAGTTTAGGTCATTTTTATCTTTTTTAGGCCTTGGCTCATTTAGGTCAGCTCATTTATTTAATAGGCTATTTTAAGCCTAGGCTCTGGTCCCATTTATTTATTTATAGGCTCAGCTTCAGTGCCATTTTAGTCATTTAGCCAGTCAGTATGTCAGTCATGTTTATTTATTTTAGCCTATTTTGGGTTTTAGGCTTGGCTTAGGCCTAGCCTATTATTATCTATTTATTAGCCTAGCTTATCTTTTGTGTCTGCCTTATCTTTATTTTAGGTTTTATTTAGCCTATTTAGCAGGCCTAATTTTAGCCTATCTTAGCAAAGATTAGTTAGCTCATTTAGCCTATCAGTAGGTTTTTAGCTCATTTTAGTCTTTAGCCCATTTAGGCCTTGGCTCAGCCTAGCTCAGTCAGCTCATTATTATTTTAGCTTATTTATTTATCTTACCATTCTCAGCCCAGGTTTAGTCAGCTTAGCTCATTTTTTATCTTAGGTTTAGCTCAGTATTTTTATATAGCCTATTTAGCCTAGGGCTTTATTTTTTATCTTTATTGTGCCTGCTTATCTATTTTAGGCTCAGCCTATTTAGGCCTAGATTTAGTAGGCTCAGCTCATGTTAGGCTCAGCTCAGATATTATTTAGTGGCTCAGTTTTATTTATTTTTAGCCTCATTAACCCAGATTCAGCTAGCTAGCTCAGGCTTCTTGGCAACTCAGTTTAGCTTAATGGGCCTGTGGCCTAGCTCAGGCTTTATGAGCTTGTGGGCTACTAGCTCTTAAGCTCAGCTCAGCCTGTATTTTATTTATTAATAGCTTAATCAGGTATTTATTTAGCTCAGTATTTTATTTATTCTGGCCTATTTCCTAGCTCAGCTCATGTAGGTCTCAGTTTATTTTAGTTATTTTAAGCTCATTTTATTTATTTATTTTAGTCATTTATTTTATCACTAAGCTCAGTTTATTTTATTTTATTTTATTTTATCTTTATATTTTAGCCTAGCTCAGTTTAGTTTAGGCTCATTTTATTTAGTTTAATTTAGTTTATTTTTACAGCTAGATCATTTATTTATTTATTATTTGATTTCTAATCTAGTTTTTTATTTTAGTTAGTTTAAGCTTCAGCTCAGTAGCTATCATTTAGGTTATATTACTAGTTTATACATTAGTTTCAGTGTTAGTTTTAATCTATAGTTTTAGCTTCAGTAGGCTCATGTTTAAGTTTATTTAATTATTTATTTATTTTATTTAGTGTAGGATTATTTCTTTAGCCTAGTTAATTTAGTTTATTCATTTTTTATATTTATTTAGTTTGGTTTTATTTATTTTAATTACTTGTTTATTTAGTAGGTTAGTCAGGTTTTATTTTACTATTAGTTTATTATTTAGTCTGGAGCTTATTTATCAGTTTATATTATTTAGTTTATTTATTTAGCTTCAGTCAGCTCAGTGTAGTCAGTCATTAGGTTATATTTAGTCATTTAATCAGGTTTGATCAGGTTATAGTTTTTCTAGCTCAGCTCAGCTCAGTTTATTCTTTCAGTAGGTATTTAGTTTAGGTTTTAGCTCAGTTTATTTACTATTTATTTAGCTCATTTATGTTATTTTAGTAGTTTAGTTTATTTTATTTAGGTCATAGGCTCAGTTTCATTTTACTTTTGGTTTAGTTAATTTTCTTTTATTTTAGTTTAGTTTATTTATTTAGTTTAATTTTAGGTTTGGCTTAGTTTATTTTATTTTATTTTTATTTTATTTATTTTAGATCATTTTATTTAGTTTATTTTATTTTAGTTTAGTTTAAGCGTGTTATTTATATTTAACTGATGTTTAGTTTATTTTATTTTACTTTATTATTTTATTTAGGTTTAGTTTTATTTAGTTTAAGTTTAGGTAGTTTATTTTAGTTTATTTTAGTTTAACTGGTTTAGTTTATTTTATTTTATTTATTTAGTGTATTTTAGTTTATTTTATTTATTTTTTATTTTTAGTTTATTTAGTTATTTTTATTTTATTTAGTTTAGTTTATTTATTTTGGTTTATTTATTTTACTTAATGTCTTTAATTTTGTTTCTTTTGGTTTAGTTTAGTTTAAGTTTTATTTTTATTTTTGTTTAGTTTTAGGTTTTAGGTTTTATTTTGGTTTATTTTATGTTTTATTTTAGTTTTAGTTTAGGTTTATTTTTGTTTATTTTATTTTATTTAATTAGTTTTTAGTTGGGCTTATCAGTTTAGTTTTAATTTATCTCTATTTATTTTATTTAGTTTATTTTTATTTTATTTTATTTTTAGTTTGTATTTTTTTCTAGGGTTTATGTTTTATTTTTATTTATTTTTTAGGTTTTATTTTATTTTATTTTAGTTTAGATTTTTTATTTTACTTTTTATTTTATTTTATTTTTGGTCATTTATTTTTATTTTTTGTGTGTATTTTTATCTTTATTTAGGTTTTAGTTTAGTTTATTATTAGTTTATTTTATTTTATCTTAACTCTCATAGTTTTGTTTATTTTTTTTATTTTTTATATCTTATTTTATTTGTAGATTTTATTTATTATTTGGTCCCATTTATTTAGCTCAGTTTGGTCTTAGTTTGGGTTTGTTTCAGGTCTAGGGTTTGGCTCATGGCTAAGATTTAGGGTCAGTATGATCATGATGTGGCTTGTGTTTGTGGCCTGTGGTAAAGCCTAGGGTTTTGTGGCTATATTCAGGGCCTGGTCCTGGTTTGTGGTGGCTTGTGGTTTTGTAAGTGGCTAGTGTTTAGTGGCACAAGTTTTAGTAGTGGTTTAGTGGTTTAGATTTTAGTTTAGGGTTCAAGTTTTAGTGTTTATTTTGATTTTTTTAATAGAGAATAAATTCAGATTCAACATTTCTTCTCTTCGATTTCATCAACCAAGTAACACACCAAGTTTTCTAAGACACAAGCATCAACATAGATCAAAAATTAGCATGACAGAGTAAATCAAAAATCCTAGAAAACTAGAATCATCTCTACTTTAATGACACAGTTCAATAAATAGCAAATTGATTGGTTGTTCTCTTTTAGTTCCCATCAACCACCCTAGCTCTCGAGTCGGATCCACCATCATATCCATCTCTCCTTCCGCCACCACCATGGTCAGAACCTCTCGCCGCCTCCCGCCTCCATGAACACCATTTCTCCTGACCACCACCATCGGATAACCACCACCTCCGCTTCCATCGCTGATCTATGAGCCCCTGATGGTGCCGTTCTACCCATTTTATGGTTGAGGTTTATGCTTAGTTTATTAGTTTTAGTGGTTTTGGTTTATTTTTAAATTTATTTAGTAACTTTTAGTTTGGGTTTATTTATGATTTAGTGGTTTAGGGTGGCCTGGCTGGGTTTGTGCTCAGGCTTTAGTGGAGGCATGTGGTCACCCATCAGTGGCATGTGCCTGTGGCCCAGAGCCTAGGGCCTGGGCTCAGTGGTCCAACATCTATTTGGCTCTTTTCATGTGCTGGTTTGTCAGGCCTGGGCCAGTGGCTGGTGTCACCAGGCTCAGTGATTGTATCAGTGGCCTGGGCTCATGATCTTTATGGCTCAGTGGCTCAGTGTCACTCAGAGCCTCAGGGCCTAGTTGTGGCTCAGGCCCAGTGGCTCAGTGGCTCAGCTCTTCATCTAATCATCCATGGTTTTAGGGTTTTAAATCACAAACCAAGGCCTAACCTTTATTTAGTTTATTTTATTTTATTCATCTTTAGTCATCTTTATCTTTTATCTTTTATTTAGTTTATTTTATGTATGTAGTCAATTTATTTATTCCTGGTTTTATTTATCTTAGCTAGTTTTTTATCACATTTTCTTTTTAGTTTAGCCTAGCTCATGTTTATTTTAAGCCTAGATTCTTTTAAAGTTTAGGTTTTATTTTTAATTTTAGGCTTTAGGTTTTGTGCTTTTATCTTTGTTTGTTTCTTACGCTCTTTACTTTAAGCTCAGTTTAAAAATTATCTTAATCTTAATCTCCATTTATTTAACTCATGGCTCAGTTTAATCCATTTTTATGGCTCAGGCCTTTATTTATCTAGGCTCATTACTCAGTATTCAGGGCCCAGGTCCATGGCTCCATTTTAGGCTCAGTGGCTCAGGACGTGATCAGACTCCAGTGGCTCAGTGGTCCCAGCCTTAGATCTGTGGCTCAGCAGTGGCCTCAGCCTGTATCTCAGCCCAGGGCCCAGTGGCTCAGGCCTGGACTCCAGGCCCCAGTCCATTCAGCCATCTCTCAGTGGTCTTCCGGCTCAGTGGCCCAGCGATCAACAAGCTCAGTGGCTCTGTGGGCCCAGTGGCTGGGCCTCAACCCAGAGCCCAGTGGTCTCATGGTCTTGGGCCCAGCCTGGCCTAGGTCTGTCATGGCTCATGGTCCCAGCTCAGATCTGTGGTCCGGCCAGTGTTGCATTTAGGTCAGGCCTGGGGGCCTGCTTTAGGTTACTGGTTTAGATTTGTAGTGGATTTAGGGTTTAAGGTTTGGGTGGGTGGTTAAGGTTTGTGGGCTTTAAGTTTAGGGTTTAGTCTTAGTTTAGGGTTCAAGTTTTGGGCTAGGGTTTAGTGATTTTAGGTTTGGGGTTCAAGTTTTAGTTTAGGGTTTAGGGTTTTTGATTTTTTTAATAGAGAATAAATTTAGATTCAGCATTTCTTCTTTTTGATTTCATCAACCAAGTAACACACCAAGTTTTCTAAGACAAAAGCATCGATATAGATTAAAAATCAGCACGATAGAGCAAATCAAAAATCCTAGAAAACTAGAATCATCTCTACTATAATGAAACACTTCAATAAATAGCAAATGGATTGGTCGTTCTATTATTTCCTTGGCCTCATCAACCCGCCTCTAATAGCTGATCCACCATCATATCCCCGATCTCCCTTCCGCCAACACCCGGTCAACCTTCGCCGCTTCCTCCTCCATAAACACCATGCTCTAACCACCACCTTCATATCCACCACACCTCCAAATCACCCCACCCCCCCCACACATCGCAATAACCACCACCTTCGCCTCTCACACCAGATCTAGACTAAGCCCTGGTTGACATGATGTTCCCCATCGTGGTTCCGCCAATTTTTATTGAGGTTTATGTTTAGTTTATTATGTTTTAGGTTTTTTAAATTTATTTAGTAAATTTAGCTTTGGCCTGGGGTTTAGGGTTTGGTTTAGGTTTGTGGTTTGTGGTTTAGAGTTAGGTTTGGGGGTTTTGTGGCCTAGGTTTTACTGCCATGGATCAGTGGCAGTTTAGCATTTTGTTTTGAGCAGGGTCTGGGGCAGTGGTCCAAGATTTAGTTTCAGCTCAGTGGTTTCAGGTTTAGCTTAGAGCCTAGCTCAGGCTGTGCTAACAGTGGCTCAGTGAAGGGTGGTCCGTGGTTAGGGCTAGACCTGTGGGTTTATGGTTTTTATGATTTAGTGGTCAGTCAGTGAGTTTGTGCTCAGTGGCTCAGTGGTCCATGGTCATGGCCTAGTGGAGTTTATATTTTAGGGTTTTTTAAAAAATTCCAAACCCATGTTTAACTTTATTTATATTTTATTTTTATTTATTTTAGTTTATTTTATTTTTATTTTATTTAAGTTTATTTTATTTATTTAGTCCAATCATTTTATCCCAGGTTTTATCTTTAGTTTATGCTTTAACCTATTTTTAGTTTAGGTTTATGTTTATATTCGCCTTTAGTTTTAAGCTCAGGTTTTATTTTATCAGTTTAGGTTTATTTTATTTAGTTTAGTGGTTTATTCAAGTTTATTTTTATGCTTTACTTTAGTAGTAGGTTTATTTTAATCTAATCATCTTATTTAGCTAGGGCTCAGCCTAATCCCATCTTGTGTGGTCAAGGCCTTTATTTATCTTGTCCATTATCATTACTGAGTCCTGGCTCATGCTTTGTGGCCCAGGCTCAGGGTCAGTGATCAGTGGCCATGGCCTCAGGTCCGTGATCTTAGATCTTGGCCTGGCTCAGTGTGGCTCAGATCTGTGTGGCTCCAGGTTTCAGCCTGTGGCTCATGGCTCTGAGGATCTGGGGCTACGCCAGAGCCTAGTCTGTGCCTAGTGGTCCCAAAGCCATAGCTCAGCTTTAGGGCCTGTCAGTGATCAGCATCAGAGCCTATTCAGTGGCCTCAGGTCACTCAAAACCCTGAGCCTAGAGCCCAGACCTGGGCCTGGCCGCTGCCGTTTCATGGCTCAGGTTCAGGCTCCAGTGGCTCCAGCCTGTGTCAGCGCAGGATGCGGCCTAGGTCACTTTGTGGCACAAAGATTGTGGCCTATCTAGGGTTTTTTTTTAAAGAAAACCAGCAAACCCAGAGATTTAGAGATTTATTTATCTTTTATTTTCTTTTATCTTACCTTTATCTTTATTTATTTATTTAGTATATTTATGTTTAGGTTTTATTTTTATCTATCTTTATTTTGTGCCTAAGTTTATTTTATTTAGTTTTATTTTATTTTATCTCTGTGCCTAGTATTTATTTATTATTATTTTGTTTAGGTTTCATTTTATTTTAGGTTTAGTTTTATTTTAATTATGTTTTATTTTCTTTTATTTGTTTATTTTTAGTTTAGTTTATTTTTATTTAGTTAGGGTTTAGCTCATTTTATTTTAAGTTTAGGTTTTGTTTATTTAAGTTTATTTTATTTTTTAGGATTTTTAAGCTAGGGTTTGTTTTATTTTATTTATTTTTTAGGTTTATTTTAAGATTTGTGTGTTTATTTAGTTCTTATTTTATTTTATTATTATGTTATTTAGATTTTAGGTTCTGGTTATTTTATTAATTCCATGCTGGGTCTCATTTTATTTTTTTTTATTTTATATTATTACCACCTTTTTGTCTTATCTTTAGTTTTTATTTTATCTCCTTTAGGCTCAGACAGATTTTATTTTATCTTAGTCAGTAGGTTTATTTATCTTATCTTGTCTTATCTAGCTCAGCCTTGTGGCCCAGCACTCCAGGTCTGGGGCCCATGGCTCAGGGCAAGATCAGGGTCTGCTGGAGGTCCCACGCCTCAGTGGCCCAGTTGGCTCAGTTTGTGGCTCAGCTCAGGTCATGGCCTGTGCAGGGCTTAGGCTCTAGGGCTCAGGGCCTAGTTTGGCTCAGGGTCTTTAGGGCCTGGCTCTGGGGACAGAACTTTATCTTCTTTATTTATTTATCTTTAAATCACACAAACTGGTCATTATTTATTTATTTATTTTATCTTTATTTTATTTAGGTTTTTTTATTTTATTTATTTTCTCATTTTATCTTTAGGTTTATTTATTTTAATTTATTTCTTAGTTTATTTTGCTTAAGTTTCAGTTTTTTCTATTTTTAGCTTTAGTTTTATTTTTATTTTATTTTGTGGTTTAGTATTATTTTATTTTTTAGATTTAGTTTTATTTTATTTTTTAGTAGGTTTTAGGTTTTATTTTAGTTATTTTTAGGTTTTATTTTAGTTCTGATAGTTTATTTTAGTTTATTTTATTTTATTTAGTTTAGTATAAGGTCCAGTTTAGATTATTTTAGGTTAGGGTTAGTTTTATCCATCTTTAGTTTATTTAGTTTAGGTTAAACCTTTATTTTTTATTTTAGGTTTAGTTTTTAGTTTGGGTTTAAGTTTTATTTTTTATTTATTTTAGGTTTTATTTTTTTATTTTTTGGTTTATGCTTTATTTATTTATTATTTTATTTTAAGTTTATTTTATTTTTATTTTGTTTTATTTTATTTTATTTAGGTTTTTATTTTTAGTTTATTTTAGGTTTTATTGATTTTATTTTAGTTTAGCTTTTATTTATAATTTTGTTTTCTTTTAGGTTTAGGTTAAAGTTTTAGTTTATGATTTTATTTTATTTTATTTTATTTATTTTATTTTGGTTTAGGTTTCTTATTTATTTTATTTTTAGGTTTTATTTAGTTTAGGTTTAGGTTTTTAGCTTTTTAGGGTTTAAGGTTTAGGGTTAATTTAGGGTTTAGGAATTTCGGTTTTTTTTTAACAGAGAATAAATTCAGATTCAACATTTTTTCTTTTTGATTTCATCAACCAAGTAACACACCAAGTTTCTACGACACAAGTGACGACGTAGATAAAAAATGAGCACGCAAAGAGCAAATTAAAAACCCTAGATAACTAGGATCGTCTCTACTATAAAGACATAGTTCCATAAGTAGCAGATCGGATGAGCTAATCTTTAGTTTCTGTTGTCCCATTAGAACCACCCCAATCTCTCGAGCTGCGATATCCACCATCATAGCCTCAAGCTATGCCTCCACCACCACCACTGTTGTAACTTTTGTCACTCCTCCTGTCTCTATAACCACCACTACTCTAACAACCACTGCCATATCCACCAGCATCTCTTGATCCCCCACCACCACTGTGATAACTATCGCCTCCGCCTTCACCTCCATTGCCAAATCAAGACTAAGCCTTATTGACGATGATGTTCCCTGCTGCCAAGGTTCTCACCTATTCATGTGGTTTAGGTTTAGGTTTGGGTTTATTAGGTTTTAGGATTTAGGTTTATTTTTAATTAATTTAGTTTCTTAGGTTTAGGTTTGTGGTTTGGTTTAGGGTTTAGGTTAAGGTTTTGGGTTTTGGGGTTTAGTTTTGTGTTTTTGTGATTTTGTGGTTTATGCTTTTTTGGGGGTTTGTGGTTTAGGTTTTTGTGTAGGCATGTGGTTTAGGGTTTGTGGTTTAATGTTTTTTTTAAATTAGTAAACCTTGGTTGAGGTTTATTTAAGATATTTAGTTTATTTTTTATTAATTTAGGGTTTAGGTTTATTATTTAGGATTTAAGTTTTAAGGTTTGTGGGATTTGGCTTAGGGTTTAGGGTTTAGGGTTTAGAGTTTAAGGTTTAGGGTTTTTAGAATTTAGAGTTTAGGTTTTAGGTTTAGGGTTCAGGTTTTAGTTTAGGATTTATGGTTTTTTGTTTTTTGTTTTTTTAACAGAGAAAAAATTCAAATTCAATATGACTTCTTTTCAATTTCATCAACCAAGTAACACACCAATTTTTCTTAGACACAAACAATAAAATATTTCAAAAATTAGCATGCATAGAGCAAATCCAAAACTCTAGATAAATAGAACCGTCTCTACTATAAAGACAAAGTTCCATAAATAGCAGATCGAACTAGACATTCTTCAGCTTCTCCAATTCCAATTAGAACCACCCCAGCCTCTCGAGTAGTGGGCTCCACCATGATATCCTCGATCTCTCCCTCCGCCACCACCACAGATGTAACCTCCGTCCCTCCTCCCACCACCATAACTACCACTACTTCGACCACCACCTCCATATCCAACAGCACCTCCAGATCCACCACCACCACTGTGATAACTGCCACGTCCTCCTTCACCTCCACCACCAGATCTAGATTGATCCTAGTTGACGATGATGTTCCTGCCATCAAGGTTCTGCCCATTCTTAATGTTTTGGATTAGGTTTAGGTTTATTTTATAATTTATTTAGTTAATTCTAATTTAGGTTTAGGGTTTGGGGGTTTGGGGGGTTAGGGTTGTGGTTTTGGGTTTGGGGTTTAGGGTTTAGGGTTTATGGTTTTAGCATTTATGCTTTTAGGGTTTAGGGTTTAGGGATTAGGGTTTAGGGTTTAAGGTTGGAGGTTTAGGGTTTACGATTTAAGGTTTATGGTTTTTTAAAAAATACTAATAATAAAGTAAACCAGTTGGTTTAGGTTTATCTAGTATATTAAGGTTATTTTTTATTTATTTTAGTTACTTTATTTTTTATTCTTATTTAGGTTTATTTTTTATTTTTATTTTGGTTTATTTATTTTAGTAGGTTTTATTTAGTTTATGTTTAGGTTTTTAGTTTATTTTTAGTTAGGTTTTAATTTTGTTTTATTTTTAGGTTTAGGTTTATTTTTTTCATTTTAAGTTTGGTTTTTTATTTTATTTTTAGGTTTAGGTTTTAGGTTTTTATTTTATGTTTATTTTTAGTGTTTATTTTTTAGTTTAGGTTTAAGTTTATTTTTAGTTTATTTTTTTTATTTAAATTACATTTAAGTTTAGGTTTAGTTTATTTTAGGTTTAGGTTTACATTTTGTTTATTTTAGTTTAGTTTCTTTTAGTTTAGGTTTAGGTTTATTTTATTTTATTCTTATTTTAGGTTTAGAATTTTTTTTAGTTTAAGGTTTAAGTTTTATTTTTTATTTATGTTTTGGTTTGTTTTTTTAAATTTAGATTTTTATTTACTTTATATTTTATTTTTTTTAAATTTATTTTATTTTTATTTTTACATTTTTATTTTTTATTTTAGGTTTTTTTTTTATTTTAGGTTTATTTTTTAGTTTAGTGTATATTTTATTTATTTTATTTATTTTATTTTACTTTTAATTTTATTTTATCTTAGGTTTATTTAGATTTTAGTATATTATTTTAGTTTATTTTATTATTTTATTTAAGTTTAGGTTTTATTTATATTATTTTAGGTTTTATTTCACCAGGATCTTTAGGTTTATGCTGTTTTAGTGCCCAGGGCCCAGGGTGTATATGGGCTCTGGTCTGCTGATGATCTAGTGCTTAGCCAGTTTTAGGGTCAGTTAGGGCCTCAGACCTGAGCCTGCCTCACGCCAGGGTCTTAGGCCCAGGTTAGAGGGTTTAGAGGTGAGGCTGGCTTTAAGGGGTGGCCTAGGGCTTTAGGTGGTTTAGTGCCTCAGTGGGTCAGGTTTAGGGTGGTTTAGGTGGGGTCCCTGTTCAGTGTGGTTTAAGTTTGCCTCAGGGTTTAGGGTTTAGGGTTTAGGGTTTGGCCTAGGATTTAGAGTTTATAGTTTAGGGCCTTTTTTTAAACATGTAAACCAAGTAGGTTTAGGTTTATTTAATTTATCGATTAATTTTATTTATTTTTAGTTTATATTATTTTTTCTTTCATTTAGATTTTTTTATTTAGTTTAGTTTATTTGTCTTAGTTTTATTTAATTTAGTTTAGGTTTTTATTTTATTTTATTTATACCAAAGTTTATGTATTTTAGTTCAATTTTATTTTATTTTATTTTTTTAGTTTTAGGTTTTATTTTATTTTTTTTGGTTTAGGTTTTAGGTTTTATTTTAGCTTTATTTTTAGATTTTATTTTTAGTTTCTTTTATTTTATTTTAGTTTAGGTTTATTTATTTTAGTTTATTTTAGATTAGGTTTCAGTTTCTTTTATTTTGTTTATTTTAGGTTTTGTTTTTTTTAAAGTTTATGGTTTAGGTTTTAGGTTTATTTTTAGGTTTTATTTTTTATTTTAGGTTTAGGTTAATTTTTAGTTTATTTTATTTTACTTAGTTTAGGTTTAGGTTAAGGTTTAGTTTATTTTAGGTTTAGGTTTATGATTAATTTATTTCAATTTAGTTTATTTTAGTTTAGGTTTACGTTTATTTTATTTTGTATATTTTAATTTTATTTTAAGTTTAGGGATTTTTTAGTTTAGGGTTTAGGTTTTGTATTTTATATATTTTCAAGTTTATTTAGGTTTTTTAGTTTATTTATTTATTTATATTTATATTTATTTTAATTTATTTAGTTTATGTTAATTTATTTATTTTTTTAGTTTAGGTTTAGATTTAGGTTTTATTTTATTTAGTTTAGTTTAGTTTAGTTTTAGGTTTATGGTTTAGGTTTAGGTTTTAGATTTATGTTTAGGTTTAGGGTTTAGGGTTTAGTATTTAGCATTGTAGGTTTAGGGTTTATGGTTTTGGGTTTAGCATTTATGGTTAGGGTTTTTTTATTTTATTTTATTTTTTATTTATGGTTTAGGATTTAGGGTGTAGGGTTTAGGGTTTTTTAGGGTTTAGGATTGTAGGTTTAGGATTTAGGATTTTTTAGGGTTTAGGATTGTAGGTTTAAGGTTTAGGGTTTAGGGTTTAGGGTTGTAGGTTTTAGGGTTTAAGGTTTGAGGTTTTTTTTTAACAAAGAACAAATTCAAATTCAACATTTCTTCATTTTGATTTCATCAACCAAGTACCACCCTAAGTTTTCTAAGACATAAGCGATGACATTGATCAAAAATGATCACCCATAGCGCAAATCAAAAATCCTAGACAAGTAGAACCATCTTTACTATAAAGACACAGTTCCATAAGTAGTAGATCAGATCGACCATTCTTTAATTTCTCCATTACCCATCAAAACCTCCCTCGCCTCTTGAGTAGCAGGATTTGCCATCATATCTTTGATCTCTCTCTCCGCCACCACCACAATTGTAGCCTTCGTCGCTCCTCCCGGCTCCATAATAGCCATTGCTCAAACAATCATCTCCATATCCACCAGCACCTCCAGATTTCCCACCACCACTATGATAATTGCGGCCTCCGCCTTTGTCTCCACTGTCAGATCTAGACTGAGCCTAGTTGACGGTGATGTTCCTATCGTTAAGGTTCTACCCATTCTTAGGCTTTAGGGTTAGTTTAGGGTTTAGGGTTTGTTTAAGGTTTATGGTTTAGGGTTTAGGGTTTGGGGTTTAAAGTTTAGGATCGTAGGTTTTAGGGTTTAGGGTTTTTTTTTAGAGAACCCCATGTAGGGGAATTTTATTGCCACAAAGAGGGTGGTTACAAGATCCTTAAGAGGGGATAAACTCAAGAACTATTGCTCAAAGAGCTACAATCAAACTAGAGAGTGAATCCCCTATCTAAGTACAACCAGAATAAAAGAGAAAGAAAAGCGATAAGAAAAATAGCAAGAGATACAAAAGTAGCTAAAAAAAAAGAAATGCTAGAGGACAGCCTTCAGCAAAAGCTTGAGAAGATGAGAGAAGTATTTACCACCTCCATAGAAGGAACCTGCAAGGAAACAACACAGAACCTGCAAATAGCTAGAAGAAGGAATTAGCACAGGTAAAGAGATACAAATAAAATTAACTGAAAAACTAAATGAAAGTATGAGAAATTTAGAAGTGTGTGAAGGAAAGCTCAGTCTCAATCACAACAAAATGGGGTAGCCACAAACATGAGCATCCAAATTTCAAAGGAAGGGTTACATCACAAGTGCTACTACCAGCCAAATTATGATTGAAATCATCCCAGCCATCATAGCCTACATACCTGGGGGAAGGCAGCTGCCACTGGATGAAAATCATATAATCTTTAATACTTGCATACCAAGCAATAAAAAAATACACTCTAGAATGAAAGGAAACACTATTTAGTATGGAAAAGGGATGCCACCAATCCCTTGTAAGAGAAGCATCACCTAAGTATTCCACCATAACATGAGAATGAATAGCCAACAAAAACCCCTACCCAGATGAAACATCAAGGCAAGGAAAATAGCCCTATAGTGATAAAGCCAAGCAGGAGCAACAGCCACCAATTAATAGCTAGATCATAATAGTAATTTTACAGGTCTAATAGAGGCAAGAGTAACCTTAGCCAATATGAATAGCCAAGGCTTTAGGGTTTAGGGTTTAGGGTTTAGAGTTTAGGGTTTTAGTGTTTAGGGTTTAGGTTTTAGGGTTTAGGGTTTAGGGTTTAGGGTTTAGTGTTTAGGGTTTAGTGTTTAGGGTTTAGGGTTTAGGATATAAGGTTTACATTTTTTTTAAATTAAGTAAACCAGCAAGTTTAGGTTTGTTTAGTTTATTTTTCATTTATTTAAGTTTACTGAATTTTTTTTTGTATTTACTTTTATTGTTTATTTTTACTTAGTTTAGTTTATTTATTTTAGGTTTAGGGTTAATTTTAGGGCTTAGGGTTTAGGGTTTAGGATTTGTGGTTTAGGGTTTTTTAAAAAAAAATTAAGTAAACCGATAGGTTTAGGCTTATTTAGTTTATTTTAGTTTATTTTTTATTTATTTTAGTTTATTTTATTTTATATTTTTATTTAGGTTTATTTTTATTTTTATTTAGTTTGGTTTATTTATTTTATGCTTATTTATTTTAGTTTAGATTTTTTTATTTTAGTTTATTTTTTAAGTTTAGGTTTAGGTTTATGTTTATTTTTTAGTTTAGTATTATTTATTATTTTTATGTTTAGATTTAGGGTTTTTTTTAGGTTTACATTTTAGATTTTAGTTTTAAGTTTAGTTTTATGTTTTATTTTTTAGATTAGGTTTAGGTTTATTTTTTGTTTATTTAATTTAGGGTTTAAATTTAGTTTATTTTCGGTTTAGGTTTAGGTTTATTTATTTATTTTAGTTTAGCTTATTTTAATTTAGTTTTGGGTTTATCTTATTTTTTATTTTAGGTTTAGGTTTTTTTTTAGTTTAGGGTTTAAGTTTTTTCTATTTATTTTATGTTTTATTTTTAGGTTTATTTTTTAGCATTAGGTTTTTACTTAGTTTTTATTTTGGGTTTAATTTTTTTATTTTAAATTTGGGTGATATTTTATTTAGGTTTTTTATTTTTAGGTTTATTTAATTTTTTAGTTAAGTTTAGATTTTATTTTATTTTATTTTATTTTAGTTTTTATTTTTTATTTTATTTTATTTTTAAGTTTAGGTTTAGGTTTAGGATCAGGCTTTAGTTTAGGTTTTTATTTAGGTTTAGGTTTTTTATTTATTTTATTTTAAGTTTATTTAGTTTAGGTTTTTAGGTTTTTAGGGTTTAGGGTTTAGTGTTTAGTGTTTATGGTTTAGGGTTTATGGTTGTAGGCTTTAGGGTTTCTACTTAAGGGTTTTGGGTTTAGGGTTTTAGGGTTTAGGGTTTAGTGTTTAGTGTTTAGAGTTTAGGGTTTAGGGTTTTAGGATTTAGGATTTAGTGTTTAGAGTTGTAGTTTTATGGTTTAGGGATTAAGATTAATTTTAGGATTTTGGGTTTGGGTTTTTTTAATTTTATAATTTTTTTTATTATTTCAAAATTAAGTGAAATGGTCAGTTTAGGTTTATTTAGTTCACTTTTTATTTATTTTATTTTATTATATATTTTATTTTAATTTAGGTTTCTTTTTATTTTAATTTGGGTTTATGTTTATTTTTATTTAGTTTAGTTTATTTTACTTTAGGCTTTTTATTTTAATTTATATTTTTGATTTAGGTCTAGGTTTATTTTTTAGTTTAGCTTTTTTATGCTTAGGTTTTTATTTTATTTTTTTAGGTTTAGGTTTTACATTTTTATTTTAGGTTTATTTTTAGGTTTAGGTTAATATTTTTTCTAACAAAGATGAAATTCAGATTTAGGATTTCTTCTATTCAATTTCATCACCCAAGTACCACACCAAGTTTTCTAAGGCACAAGCGACGACATAGATAAATAATGAGCACTCATAGAGCAAGTCAAAAGCCTTAGATAACTAGAATCATTTCTACTATAAAGACACAGTTCCATAAGTAGTAGATCGGATTGGCCATTCTTCAATTTTTCCAGTTCCCATCAGAACCACCCCAACCTCTCGAGTAGCCGAATCCACCATCATATCCTCGATCTCTCCCTCCACCACCACCATGGCTGCAACCTTCAACGCTCTTCCCGGCTCCATAACCACCACTGCTCTGAGTACTAGCTCCATATCCACCACCAGCTCCAGATCCCCCACCCCCACTAAGATAACCGCTGCCTCCGCCTTCGCCTCCACCGCTGGATCTAGATTGAGCCTGGTTGACGGTGATGTTCCTTCCATCAAGGTTTTGCCCATTCTTAGGGTTTACATTTAGGTTTATTCGGTTTTAGGGTTTAGGGTTAGTTTAGAGTTTAGGGTTTAGGGTCAATGGTTTAGGGTTTAGGGTTTAGGGTTAGGGTTAGGGTTTAGGGTTTAGGGTTTCGGGTTTAGGCTTTATGATTTAGGGTTTAGGGTTAGTTTATGGTTTAGGGTTAGTTTTAGGGATTATAGTTTATGGTTTAGGGTTAGTTTTAGGGATTAGTGTTTAACGTTTAGGGTTTAGGATTTAGGGTTTAGGGTTTACAATTTTTTTAAATTAAGTAAACCGGTAGGTTTAGGCTTATTTAGTTTACTTTTTATTTATTTAGATTATTTTATTTTATATTTTTATTTACATTTATTTTTTATATTTTATTTAGTTTAGTTTATTTATTTTAGTTTAGGTTTTGTATTTTAGTTTATTTTTTAGGTTTAGGTTTAGGTTTAAGTTTATTTTTTAGTTTAGTTTTATTTTTATTGTATTTTTTAGGTTTATGTTTTATTTATTTTAGTTTTGTTTTTTTAATTTATTTTAGTTTTTTTATTTTATCTTAGTTTAGTTTTTATTTCATTCATTTATTTTTATTATCCATTTTAGGTTTTTTAGGTTTATGTTTATGTTTTAATTTAGCTTTTATTTAATTTTATTTAGGTTTAGTTTTTTATTTATTTTATTTTAGGTTTTATTTAGTTTACATTTAGGTTTTTTTATGTTTAGGGTAGGGTTTAGGGTCAGCTGGGTGGGTTTGGGGTTTAGGGTTTAGAGTTGAGTCAGGAGGGCTCAGCTGCCTTTAGGGTTTAGTGGTTTAGGTTTTCCCGTTTAGGGTTTATAGTTTATTGTTTAGAATTTAGTGTTTAGGGTTTTAGGTAGTTTGCAGTTTAGGGTTAGGGGTTTAGGGTTTAGGGTAGCCAGGGCATAGGTTAGGGTTTATTTATTTATATATTTATATTTTTAATTAAGTAAACTTGTAGTTTAGGTTTATCTAGTTTTTCAATTTAATTTAATTTATTTTATTTTTATTTTCATCCAGCTTATTTTATTTTTTTAATTTACTTTTATTTATTTTATTTATTTTAGTTTTAGTTTTATTATAGTTTATTTGTTACATTTAGGTTTAGGTTTAGTTTAGTTTGTTATTTTATTTTATTTTATTTTATTTTTAAGTTTAGGTTTTATTTTTAATTTTAGGTTAAGTTTAGGTTTTATTTTATTTTTTTAGGTTTAATGCTTAGCTTTATATTTTAGGTTTATTTTCAGGTTACATTTTTAGTTTAGGGTTTTTTATAGTTTATTTTATTTTATTTAGTTTAGATTTAGGTTGAGGTTTATATTACACATGTTTTTTTTTTATTATTTTTTTGTTTAGGTTTAAGTTTTTTTTATTTTTATTTTAGGTTTAGGTTTCTTTCTAGTTTAGGGTTTAGGTTTTATTTTTTATTTGTTTTTAGGTTTATTTTTTATGTTTAGGTTTTTATTTAGTTTTTATTTTATTTTATTTTAGGTTTATTTTATTTTTATTTTAGGTTTAGTTTTTTTATTTAGGTTTTTTATTTTATAGTTTAGTTTAGGTTTTTATTTATTTTATTTTATTTTCTTTTTAGATTTAGGTTTAGGTTTAGGTTTATGTTTAGGTTGTTATTTTATTTTATAGTTTACTTTTATTTTTATTTTTTTTATATGTTTAGGTTTTATTTTTTATTTTTAAGTTTAGGTTTAGGTTTTTATTTTAATTTTTTAGGTTTCAATTTTAGGTTTTTATTTGAGGTTTATTTTCATGTTTTATTTTTTAGTTTAGGTTTTGGTTTATTTATAGTTTATTTTATTTTCTTTTGTTTATGTTTAGGTTTAGGTTTTTATTTAGTTTAATTTATTTTTTTAGGTTTAGGTTTATTTTATTTTTATTTTTGGTTTAGGTTTTTTTTAGTTGAGGGTTTAGGTTTTATTTTTTATTTTTTTCGGGATTATTTTTTAAGTTTAGGTTTTTATTTAGTTTATGTTTTATTTTATTATAGGTTAATTTTTTTATTTCAGGTTTAGTTTTTTTTATTTAGGTTTTTTATTTTTTAGTTTAGTGTAGGTTTTTATTTAACTTATTTTATTTTATCTTTAGGTTTAGGTTTAGGTTTTAGTTTATGTTTTTTGTTTTATTATATTTCTTATTTTATTTTGGTTTAGTTTTTTTATTTATTTTATTTTTAGGTTTTATTTAGTTTAGGTTTAGGTTTTAGCTCTTTGTGTGGCAGGTTTAAGGTTTAGGGTTTAGGGTTAGTTTAGAGTTTAGTGTTTAGGGTTTTGGGTTTAGGGATTAGGGTTAAGGGTTGAGGGTTTAGGGTTTTAGTTTTACGGTTTAGGGTTTAAGGTTTAGGTTTTATGGTTTATGGTTAGTTTAGGGTTTAGGGTTTAGGGTTTGGGGTTTAAGGTTTAGGGTATAGGGCATAGGGTTTAAGGTTTACTATTTTGATTTTATGGTTTAGGATTTAGGCTTTAGGGTTTTAGGGTTTTGGGTTTTGGGTTTTGGGTTATGGTTTTAGTTTAGTGTTCAGGTTTTAGTTTCGGGTTTATGATTTTTTGTTTTCTTTTTTTAATAGAGAACAAATTCAGATTCAACATTTCTTTTTTTATTTTATCAACCAAGTAACTCACCAACTTTTCTAAGACCCAAGTGGTTACAAAGATCAAAATGAGCATCCATATAGCAAATCAAAAACCCTAGATAGCTTGAACCATCTCTATTATAAAGACACAATTCCATAAGTAGCAGATCGGATTGGCTATTCTTTAATTTCTCAAGTTCCCATCAGAACCACTCTGTCCTCTCAAGTAGCAGGATCCACAATCATATCCTAGATCTCTCCCTCTGCCACCACCGTGGCTATATCCTCCGTCGCTTCTCCCGCCTCCATAATCACCACTGTTCTGACCACCAGCTCCATACCCACTAGCACCTCCATATCCACGAGCACCTCCATATCCCCAACCACCACTATGATAACCACTGACTCAGCCTTCGCCTGCAGCGCCAGATCTGGACTGAGCCTGGTTTATGGTAACGTTCTTACCGTCAAGGTTCTACCCATTCTTAGGGTTTAGGTTTATATTTAGGTTTATTAGGTTTTAGGGTTTAAGTTTATTTTTTAATTTTTTTATTTACTTTAGGTTTAGGTTTAGCATTTGGGCTTTATGGTTTAGGGTTTAGGGTTAGGGTTTAGGGTTAAAGTTTAGGGTTTAGGGTTTAGGGTTTAGGGTTATGGGTTTTATGGTTTATGCTTTTAGGCTTTAGGGTTTAGGATTAGGGATTAGGGTTTAGGGTTTAAGCCTGGTTTAGGTTTAATTTATGATTTAGGTTTATGGTTTAAGTTTAGCCTGGTTTATCATCAATGGCCCAAGGCCCAGCCTTAGGCTCACGCTTTGGGCCTGCCCAGATTTAGGCCCAGGTCAGAGAGCCACAGCCAGTGGCCCAGGCCTCAGCCCAGGGCCCAGTGCACAGGGCCTAACTAGGGGGGGTCAGACTAGAGCCTCAGAGCCCGGAACTGCAGGACTCAGGGCCTTAGTCAGGTCAGGTCAGTTTGGCCCACCCGCCAATTTAGGGCCTAGAACTCAGCCTGTAACCCAGGGTCAGGGAGGTTGTGGTGGGGGATAACCTAGGTCTTAGGTCCGTGGCTCAGCCTTGGCCTTTTTGGGTGTAGGGTGTTATTGTTTATGGTCAGGCCTAGGTTAATTAATTAGGGTTTTAGGGTTAGGGTTTTTATTTAGGTTTATTTTTTATTTTTATTTAGTTTAGTATTTTTATTTTAGGGTTTATTATTTTAGTTTATTTTTTATGTTTAGGTTTAGGTTATTGTTTATTCTTTTATTTTATACTTTTTTCTTAATTTTATTTTTATTTTCTTTTTTATGTTTAGCTTTTATTTTTTATTTTTAGATTTAGGTTTAAATTTTATTTTATTTCTTTAGGTTTAGGTTTTTGGTTTTTATTTTAGGTTTAATTTCAGGTCTTTTTTAGTTTAGGATTAGTTTTTTTTAGTTTATTTTATTTTATTTTGTTTAGTGTTTAGGTTTACTTAATTTTAGGTTTTGGTTTTAGTTTGATTTAGCTTAGGTTTATGTTTATTTTATTTTGTTTAGTTTAGGTTTAGGGTTTTATTTTTAGTTTAGTATTTAGATTTTATTTTTTATTTATTTTTAAGGTATATTTTTAAGTTTACTTTTTAGGTTTAGGTATTTATTTGGTTATTTATTTTTATTTAAGGTTTTTTTACATTTGGTTTTTATTTTGTTTAGGTTTTTTATTTTTTGGTTTATTGTTTAGTTTACTTTATGTTTAAAATTAATTTATTTTAGTTTCGTTTCTATTTAATAATTTATTTTATTTTTTAGTTTAGGTTGAGGTTCGGGTTTAAGTTTGGGTTTTATTTTAGGTTTTTATTTTATTTTATTTTAAAATTTTATTTTGGTTTATGTATTTTTATTTATTTTATTTTTAGGTTTTATTTACTTTAGGTTTAGGTTTTTAGCTTTTTAGGGATTAGGGTTTAGTGTTAGTTGAGGGTTTAGGATTTAGGGCGAGTTAAGCATTTAGGGTTTGTGGCTTAGGGTTTAGACCTGTGGTTTAGGTTTAGTGGTTGGTTTTATGGTTTTGGCTCAGTTTAGGCTTTAGGGTCTTTGTGGCTCTGTGGTATAGGGTTGTAGGTTTAGCATTGTAGGTTTAGGTTAGTTTAGGTTAAAGGTTTAGGTTTTTATTTTGGTTTATTTTTTATTTTTTATTTAGTTTATTTATTTTAGTTTAGGTTTTATTTTAATTTATTTTGGTTTAGGTTTAGTTTATGTTTATTCATTTATTTTATATTTTTTGCTTTGTTTTATTTTTTTATTTTATTTTTTGTTTTAGATGTTATTTTTATTTTAGATTTAGGTTTAAATTTATTTTATTTTTTAGGTTTGGTTTTGGTTTTTATTTTAGGTTTAATTTTAGGTTTTTTTTAGTTTAGGATTAGTTTTTTTTTAGTTTATGTATTTTATTTAGTTTAGGGTTTAGGTTTAGTTAATTTTAGGTTTAGGTTTTATTTATTTTAGTTTAGTTTATTTTAGCTTAGGTTTATGTTTATTTTATTTTAATTATTTTAGGTTAAGGTTTTTTTAGTTTAGTGTTTAGGTTTTATTATTTATTTATTTTTAGGTTATATTTTTAGGTTTATTTTTTAGGTTTAGGTTTTATTTAGTTATTTATTTTATTTGGCTTTTTTTTATTTGGTTTTATTTTTCTTTTATTTTGGTTTATTTTATTGGGTGTGGTTTAATGTTTAGTGTTAGGTTAGGGTAAGAGGGGGTTTGGCTCAGTGGTTTTGGGTTTAGGGTTTTGCAGGTTAGGTTGCAGGCCTAGGGTTGTAGGTTTGAGGGTTTAGGGTTTTACATTTAGTGAATAGGGTGAGGGTTTTTTTTGCTTTTAATAATTTTTAAAAAAGTTAACCCCGTGTAGGTTTATTTAGTTTTATTTATTTAGTTTAATTTATTTTATTTTTTATTTTCATTTAGGCTTATTTTTATTTTTATTTAGTTTAGTTTATTAATTTTAAGTTTATTTGTTTTAATTTTGGATTTTTTTTAGTTTATTTTTTAGGTTTATTTTTTAGTTTACTTTTATTTTTATTTTATTTTATATGTTTAGGTTTTATTTTTTATTTTTAAATTTAGGTTTAGGTTATTATTTTAAGTTTTTAGGTTTAGGTTTTAGGTTTTTATTTGTTTAGGGTTTAGGCTTTAGGGTTTAAGGTTTAGGGTTTAGGGTTTAGGGTTTAGGGTTTTGGGTTGTAGGTTTTAGGGTTTAGGTTTTAGGGTTTAGACTTTAGGGTTTAAGGTTTAAAGTTTAGGGTTTTCGGGTTTAGGGTTTATAATTTATTGTTTAAAATTTAGTGTTTAGGGTTTTAGGGTTTAGGTGGGGTGTAGTTTTGTGGTTTAGTGATCAGGGTGGGTTTAGGGTTAGTTTTAGCATTTAGGGTATAGGGTTAGGGTTTATTTATTTATATATTTATTTTATTTAAGTAAGTAAACTTGTAGGTTTAGGTTTATCTTTTTTTTAATTTAATTTAATTTCATTTATTTTATATTTTTTTCTAGTTTATTTTTATTTTTAATTAAGTTTACTTTATTTATTTTAGTTTTATTTATTTTAGTTTTGGTTTTTTATTATAGTTTATTTTTTAAATTTAAGTTTAGGTTTAGGTTTAATTTTTCATTTTTATTTATTTTTATTTATTTTTAAGTTTAGGTTTTATTTTTAATTTTTTAGTATTGGTTTATTTTATTTTTTTTTAGGTTTAGGCTTTAGCATTTTATTTTAAGTTTTTTTAGGTTACATTTGTTTTATTTATTTTATTTTATTTAGTTTAGATTGAGGTTGAGGTTTAGTTGATATTATGTTTAGGTTTAGGTTTTTTTTATTTTAGTTTAGTTTATTTTTGTTTAGGTTTAAGTTTATTTTATTTTTATTTTTGGTTTAGGTTTCTTTCTAGTTTAGCATTTAGGTTTTTTTTATTTGTTTTTAGGTTTATTTTTTAGGTTTAGCTTTTTATTTAGTTTTTATTTTATTTTATTTTAGGTTTATTTTATTTTTATTTTAGGTTAAATTTTTATTTTATTTTATTTTATAGTTTAGTTTAGGTTTTATTTATTTTATTTTTTTCTTTTAATTTTATTTCCTTTTATCTTTAAGTTTAGGTTTTATGTTTAGGTTTTAGTTTAGGTTGTTATTTTATTTAGGTTTAGGTATTTTTATCTATTTTATTTTTAGGTTTTATTTAGTTTACATTTTGGTTTTGAGGTTTTTAGGCTTTAGGGTTTAGGGTTTTAGGGTTTAGGATTAAAGGTTTAGGGTTTTGGGTTTTGGGTTTTAGGGTTTAGGGTTATAGGTTTAGGGTTGTAAGTTTAGTGTTTAGGGTTTAGGATTTAGGGTTAGTTTTAATGTTTAAGGAATAGGGTGAGGGATTTTTTCTTTTACTTTTTTAATATTTTAATTTTTTAAAATTAAGTTAACTCATAGGTTTAGGTTTATTTAATTTTTTATTTATTTATTTATTTTAGTTTATTTTATTTTTTATTTTCATTTAGGCTTATTTTTATTTTCATTTAGTTTAGTTTATTAATTTTAGGTTTATTTATTTTAATTTTAGTTTTTTTTAGTTTATTTTTTAGGTTTATTTTTTAGTTTACTTTTATTTTTATTTTATTTTATATGTTTAGGTTTTATTTTTATTTTTTAAGTTTAGGTTTAGGTTTTTATTTTAATTTTTTAGGTTTAGGTTTTAGGTTTTTATTTTAGGTTTATTTTCATGTTTTATTTTTTAGTTTAGGTTTTGGTTTATTTATAGTTTATTTTATTTTCTTTCGTTTATGTTTAGGTTTAGGTTTAGTTTATTTTAGCTTTAGGTTTAGTTTTTTATTTAATTTAGTTTATTTTTGTTTAAGTTTAGGTTTTTTTTTTTTTTTTGGTTTAGGATTTTTTTAAGTTGAGGGTTTAGGTTTCATTTTTTATTTGTTTTTAGGATTATTTTTTAGGTTTAGGTTTTTATTTAATTTTTGTTTTATTTTATTATAGGTTTATTTTTTTATTTAAGGTTTAGTTTTTTTTATTTAGGCCTTTTATTTTTTTAGTTTAGTTTAGGTTTTTATTTATTTTCTATTATTTTATTTTTAGGTTTAGGTTTTGGTTTTAATTTATGTTTTTATTTTATTATATTTTTATTTTATTTTGGTTTAATTTTTTTTTTTATGTTTTATTTTAGTTTAGCTTTTGGGGTTCGAGATTGGGTTTAGACCAGTTTAGAGTTTAGGGATTAGGCTTTGGAAGGGTTTAGGGTCAGGGTTTGGTTTAGGGTTTGTAGTTTAGTTTAGGGTTTAGGTTTTAGTGGTTTATGGTTTAGGGTTTAGGGTTTGGGGCTTGGGCTTTTTAGGCATGTATAGGGTTTAGGGTTTATGGTTTAGGATTTAGGCTTTAGGGTTTTAGGGTTTAGGGTTTAGGGTTTTGGGTTAAGGTTTTAGTTTCGAGTTTATGATTTTTTTATTTTCCTTTTTTTTAATAGAGAACAAATTCGGATTCAACATTTCTTTTTTTTATTTTATCAACCAAGTAACTCACCAACTTTTCTAAGACCCAAGTGGTTACATATATCAAAATGAGCAACCATATAGCAAATCAAAAACCCTAGATAGCTTGAACCGTCTTTATTATAAAGACATAATTCCATAAGTAGCAGATCGGATTGGCTATTCTTCAGTTTCTCAAGTTCCCATCAGAACCACTCTATCCTCTCAAGTAGCATGATCCACAATCATATCCCCGATCTCTCCCTCTGCCACCACCATGGCTATAAACTCCGTCGCTCCTCCCACATCCATAATCACCACTACTCCGACCACCAGCTCCATATCCACTAGCACCTCCATATCCGCCAGTACCTCAATATCCCCCACCACCACAATGATAACCACTGCCTCAGCCTTCACCTCCAGCGCTAGATCTGGACTGAGCCTAGTTGATGGTAACGTACTTATCGTCAAGGTTCTACCCATTCTTAGGGTTTAGGTTTAGATTTAGGTTTATTAGGTTTTAGGGTTTAAGTTTATTTTTTAATTTATTTAGTTACTTTAGGTTTAGGTTTAGCATTTGGGCTTTATGGTTTATGGTTTAGGGTTAAGGGTTTTAAGGTTTATGCTTTTAGACTTTTGGGTTTTGGATTAGGGATTGGGGTTTAGGGTTTAATGTTTAAGCTTTAGGGTTTAGGGTTTAGGGTGTGGTTTATGATTTTTAGGTTTAGATCATCAGTGGGTGGGAGTTTAGGGTTAGTAGGGGGGTTTAGAGGAGAGTCGATTTAGGGAAGGATTTAAGGGTTTAGGGTTAGAGTGTGTAGGCCTCAGGTTAGATCAGAGAGTACTAGAACTAGGTTAGTGGGTTTAGAGAGCAGGAGTTAGGTTTAGTTTTTGGTTAGGTTTAGGTTTTAGGGTTAACCCAGGTTTAGGGTTTAGAGAGTTTAGGTGGAGTTTAGGGTAGGGTTTAGGGTTTAGTGGTGTTTAGGAGGATCTTAGGGTTTAGGGTTTAGGGTTTATTGTTTAAGGTTGTAAGTTTAGCGTTGTAGGTTAAGGGTTTAGGTTTTTTTTTTAGGGTTTAGGGTTTTTTTAATTTAGGTTTATTTTTTATTTTTATTTAGTTTAGTTTATTTATTTTAGGGTTTATTGTATTAGTTTATTTTTTATGTTTAGGTTAAGGTTTATGTTTATTCTTTTATTTTGTATTTTTTGCTTAGTTTTATTTTTATTTTATTTTTCATGTTTAGCTTTTACTTTTTATCTTTAGATTTAGGTTTAAATTTTATTTTATTTTTTTAGGTTTTGGTTTTTGGTTTTTATTTCAGGTTTAATTTTAGGTCTTTTTTTAGATTAGGATTAGTTTTTTTTTTTAGTTTATTTAATTTTAGGTATTGGTTTAGGTTTTATTTATTTTAGTTTAGTATATTTTAGCTTAGGTTTATGTTTATTTTATTTTGTTTATTTTAGGTTTAAGGTTTTTTTTAGTTTAGTGTTTAGATTTTATTTTTTATTTATTTTTAGGTTATATTTCTTAATTTATTTTTTAGGTTTAGGTTTTTATTTGGTTATTTATTTTTATTTAAGGTTTTTTTTTACATTTGGTTTTTATTTTGTTTAGGTTTTTTATTTTTTGGTTTATTTTATTTTTTAGTTTACTTTAGGTTTAGATTTAATTTATTTTAGTTTAGTTTATGTTTAATATTTAATTTTATTTTTTTGTTTAAGTTGAGGTTTGGGTTTAAGTTTAGATTTTACTTTATGTTTTTATTTTATTTTATTTTAAAATTTTATTTTGGTTTATGTTCTTTTATTTATTTTATTTTTAGTTTTATTTACTTTCGATTTAGGTTTTAACTTTTTAGGGATTAGGGTTTAGTGTTAGTTGAGGGTTTAGGGTTTAGGGCTAGTTGAGAATTTAGGGTTTGGGGTTTAGGGTTTAGACTTTAGGGTTTAGGGTTTAGGGTTTATGGTTTTGGTTTTAGGGTTTAAGATTTAAGGTTTTTTAGGGTTTAGGGTTTAGGTCATTGTAGTTCAAGGTTTAGTTTTAAAGGGGTTTAGGTTTTTTGAGGGGTTTTATTTAGGTTTATTTTTTATTTTTATTTAGTTAAGTTTATTTATTTTAGTTTAGGTTTTTTATTTTAATTTATTTTTTGGTTTAGGTTTAGGTTTATGTTTATTCATTTATTTTGTAATTTTTTGCTTTGTTTTATTTTAATTTTATTTTTTATATTTAAATGTTATTTTTTATTTTTAGATTTAAGTTTAAACTTTATTTTATTTTTTTAGGTTTAGGTTTTTGGTTTTTATTTTAGGTTTAATTTTAGGTTTTTTTCTTAGTTTAGGATTAGTTTTTTTTAGTTTATGTTATTATATTTAGTTTAGGGTTTAGGTTTAGTTAATTTTAGGTTTAGGTTTAGGTTTTATTTATTTTATTTATGTTTATTTTTTATAGGTTTTATGTTTATTTTATTTTGTTTATTAGGTTGTTGCTTTTTTTTAGTTTTAGTTTAGGTTTTATTTTTTATTTATTCTTTAAGTTATATTTCCTTAGGTTTATTTTAGTTTAGGTTTTTTAGTTACTTATTTTATTTCAAGGCTTTTTTTTTTACATATTTTTTTGGTTTATTTTATTTTTTAGTTTACTTTAGGTTTTAAATTAATTTATTTTAGTTTAGTTTTTGTTTAATATTTTATTTTATTTTAGGTTTAGGTTGAGGTTTGGGTTTAAGTTTAGGTTTTAGTTTAGGTTTTTATTTTATTTTATTTTTAAATATTATTTTGGTTTATGTTTTTTATTTATTTTATTTTTAAGTTTTATTTACTTTAGGTTTAGGTTTTTAGCTTTTTTGGGTTTAGGGTTTAGGGTTAGTTGAGGGTTTAGGGTTTAGTGCTAGTTGAGACATTAGGGTTTGGGGTTTAGGGTTTAGACTTTAGGGTTTAGGGTTTAGGATATAGGATTTATGGTTTTGGTTTTAGGGTTTAGGGTTTAGGGTTTAAGGTTTAGGGTTTTAGGGTTAAGGTTTGAGGGTTTAGGTTTTAGGTTTAAGGTTCAGGTTTTAATTTAGGATTTAGTGTTTTTAGTATTTTTTTTTAATAGAGAACAAATTCATATTTAATATTTCTTATTTTCGATTTCATCAACCAAGTAACACACCAAGTTTTCTAAGACACAAGCGACGACATAGGTTAAAAATTAGCACTCATAGAGCAAATCAAAAACCCTATATAACTAGAGCCGTCTTTACTGTAAAGACACAGTTCCATTAGCAGTAGATTAAATTGACCATTCTTCAATTTCTCTAGTTCCCATCAGAACCTCCCCGGCCTCTCGAGTAGTGGGATCCACAATCATATCCCTAATATTTCCATCCTGCCTCCATAACCACCACTGCAATGACCACCACCTCCATATCCCCAGCACCTCCAGATCCCCCACCACCACTACAATAACCTCCGCCTCCGCCTTCGCGTCCACTGCCAAATCAAGATTGAGCCTAGCTGACGGTGATGTTCATGCCATCAAGGTTCTGCCCATTCTTAGTGTCTATATTTAGGTTTATGCTTATTAGGTTTTAGGGTTTAGGCTTATTTTCTAATTTATTTAGTTACTATAGGTTTTGGTTTAGGGTTTGGGATCTAGGGTTTAAGATTTAGGGCTTAGGGTTTATGGTTTAAAGTTTAGGGTTTAGGGTTTTATGGTTTATGCTTTTATGGTTTTGGGTTGAGGGTTAGGGTTTAGGTTTTACTATTTAGGCTTGTAGGTTTAGGGTTTATGGTTTAGGGTTTAAGGTTTAGGATTTAGGGTTAATGGTTTTTTTTCAATTATGTGAGCCGATAGGTTTAGCTTCATTTAGTTTATTTTTTATTTATGTTTATTTATTTTAATTTTTTTATTTTTATTTAGGTTTATTTTTTATTTTGTTGAGTTTATTTATTTTAGGTTTATTTATTTTAGTTTAGATTTTTTTACTTTAGTTTAATTTTTATGTTTATGTTTAGGTTTAGGTCTATTTTCTAGTTGAGTTTTATTTTTATTTTATTTTTTAGGTTTAGGTTTTATTTTATATTTTTAGGCTTAGGTTTAGGTTTCTATTTTATCATTTTAGGTTTAGGTTTTAGGTTTTTATTTTAGGTTTATTTTTTGGTTTTATTTTTAGTTTAGGTTTAGGTTTTATTTATTTTATTTTAGGTTTAGGTTTATTTTATTTATTTATTTTATTTATTTTTAGGTTTTATTTTAAGGTCTATTTTTTAGGTTTAGCCTTTTATTTAGTTTTTATTTTATTTTACATTTAGTTTTTATTTTTTTAGTTTTTTTATTCTTAGGTTTATTTTATTTTTTAGTTTAGTTTAGGTCTTTATTTCTTTTATCTTTATTTATTTATATTAGTTTATTTTATTTTATTTTTAGGATTAGGTTTGTTTAGATTTTTATTTTATTTAGGTTCAAGTTTTTCTATTTATTTTATTTTTAGGTTTAGGTTTTTAGGTTTTTAGGGTTTAAGGTTTAGGGTTTAGGGTTTAGGATTTTAGGGTTTAAGGCCTTGGAGTTTAACGTTTAGGGTTAGGGTTTAGTGTTTAGGGTTAGGGTTTAGTGTTTAGGCTTTAGGGTTTATGGTTTTTAGGGTTTAGGGTTTAGGGTCAACTTAGGGTTTAGGGTTAGTTTAGAGATTAGTGCTTAGTGTTAGGCTTTAGGGTTTAGGGTTTTTAGGGATTAGAATTTAGGGTTTAGGGTTAGTTTAGGTTTTAGGGTTTAAGGTTTTAGGGTTTAGGGTTTATAGTTTAGGGTTTAGGATTAGGGTTAGGGTTTAGGGTTTTGTGTTTATGATTTAGGGTTTAGGGTTTTTTAGAATTTAGGGTTTTAGGTTTTGGGTTTAGGGTTTACGGACAGTTTTAAGGTTTAGGGTTTAGGATTTAGGGTTTAGAGTTTTGGGTTAAGGGTTTAGGGTTTTTTTTAATTAAGTAAGCCCATAGGTTTTGTTTTATTTAGTTTATTTTTTATTTATTTTAGTTTATTTTATTTATTTTATTTTTATTTATGTTTATTTTTATTATTATTTAATATAGTTTATTTATTTTAGTTTAGGTTTTTTTAAGGTTTTGGTTTAGGTTTATATTTATTTTTATTTTATTTTTTAGGTTTAGGTATTATTTTTTATTTCTAGGTTTAGGTTTAGGTTTTTATTTTAATTTTTTAGGTTTAGGCTTTAGGTTTTTATTTTAGATTATTTTTAGGTTAATTTTTAATTTAGATTTAGGTTTATTGTTAGATTATTTTATTTTATTTAATTTAGGGTTTAGGTTTTATTTATCTTAGTTTAGTTTATTTTATTTAAAATTTTTTGAGTTTGGGTTTACGTTTTTTTTATTAATTTTTTGTTTTATTTTTAAGTTTATTTTTTAGGTTTAGGTTTTTATTTAGTTTTTAAGTTTATTTTTTATTTTTATTTTATGTTTAGTTTTCATTTTATTTAAGTTTTTTATTTTTTTATTTTATTTTATTTTAGTTTTTATTTATTTATTTATTTTTTAGGTTTAGGTTTTGGTTTAGGTTTAGGTTTTATTTATTTATTTTATTATTAGGTTTTATTTAGTTTAGGTTTAGGTTTTTAGGTTTTGAGCATTTAGGGTTTAGGGTTTAGGGTTTGGGGTTTAGAGTTTAGAGTTTAGGGTTTTTCGGGTTTTGGGTTTAGGTTTAGGGTTTAGGTTTTAGGTTTAGGGTTCACGTTTTAATTTAGGGTTTAGGGGTTTTTATTTTTTTTTCTTATTTTAATAGAGAACAAATTCAGATTCAACATTTCTTCTTTTCGATTTCATCAACCAAGTAACAAACCAATGAAGTGATGTAATCAAATGACCTCCTTAGGTCTAGCTAAAGCCTCGTGTTCCCTAGATGTCCAGACTATATACCCATTACCATTTAATCTTATATAAATCAACTCATGAATAACAGAAAGAGAACCCAACATTCATACACTTAAGCTATATGCACATGCATTTCTTATGTACTTATAACTAGCATCATAACAAATTATTATTCATTTATAAGCTTTTGAAAAATACATTCAGATTTAATAGTGATAATAGCCACGCATATATTAAATTAAATCAACACATGGAAGCTTACATAAAAGAAATCCATTTTATTTTACTTGATTTTGAAAAGATGGATGCATGGATTCAAATGACATACCAAATTTAACATGATTGGAAAGAAGACAATTAAATATAAACATGTGATTCATTCAACCAAACTAGTTCTTAAGGGCAATCAAATCAAATAAGATTATTTAATGCAAACCAAAGCTTCTTTATTAATTAAGTTTTGGATTTGATTTGATTGAAAAAGGAGAAGAGAAATCATCACTTATTATTTTACACCCTTTCCCGCATTAGTGATTTGATTTAATTTAAGAAAATATAATTAAGTTGATTATATGGGTTAATTAAGTTAAACCCTTAATTAGATGAATTAATTACCCTTGCCTATGTCACCTTAAAGTAATTAACTAGATAATTATGAGCTAACATAATATGCATGGAAAATAAACTTCCAATGATCTTAGGAAATAAAAGGGGCCTAATGCAATTGGCTAATGATTAATAGTTAATTAGATTAAGGGACTTAATTAATTACTCTTATGGTTTTTCCACACATGTTGACTAACCATAATTTTATTAAACTCCATTAGGTTATTAAACACCTAAAGATCTACCACTTGATTTAATTAATTAGGTCTGAGTAGTTAAGGTTTAATTAGTCAATTTTCTTAATTGGGTGAGCAATAAATCCTAAGAAAATTAAGGGAGACAGAGGTCATCCCACTAAATTAACCCACAAAATTAAGGAATAATTACTCAAGTAATTAATGAGTAATTAACCTAATAAATTTTGCAATTAAACCTTAACTACTATTAAAAATTAGTTAAGATCATTTTTAATTAATTCTCCTCTAAAATACCTTTAAAATGAATATTTATATACATTTTTTATTTCTTTATGATTTTTTATGATTTTTAGAAGTTTCAGCCATTAAAAATGATTAATTAAGCCTTATTAAAGCCTAATCCAGCTGGCGCAATGTGGCATGCTTTCCACATGGTGTCATGGGATTGGCTACTTAAAACTTACCCGACTCAGCGTCTACATGGAGATAGAGCCCTGTTGAGCAGCTATTGGACCAATTCCTTGATGTTCACTTAGAAGGCCATGAACTGATGAATCGGAGCTTAGCTTTGATCGAAGTCCCACCTCTGATGCTCGGGAAGCTTGGAAGATGATTTGTTCTTGCTCCATGCATCATTAGGAAGATGCGTGCAAAGTTAATTTGAGTTTGATGGAGAAATGGGTAAGTTTGGTCCAAAATGGGAGTGTCTTGTTTCAGGACAGACGAGAATGGCATTTTCGAATCGAGGAATGAACTTTGGAGCTTAGGGAATGGCTCTAACAGCTCATCTTGGGTAGCTAGGGCTTTGAGGAAAGATTTTTGTGTTTTTTTTGAGTGGAAACGAGGGGGTGTATACCGTCTTCATCTTGATCGGATTGTGGGATTGGGTTTGGCATCTAGTGGCTATTCGGCCATCTCAGGGAGTCTTGGGTGGCAGGGAGGAGGTGAGTTGGCTCGGCTTGGTTGGTTGAAGGTGTGGAGGTGGCTACCAAAGAGAAATCATGGGTGTCGTATGAGTTTCAAATGCTCCAATGGGAAGGGTGAGGTAATTTCACCTCCCATGGGTCATGACCGACCCAACCACCCATTGGGTTAGGTTGGGCATTGTCCTAGGTGCTTAGGTGGACCACTGGGAGAGTACCAAGTGGCCAAGGAATGGAAATGACCACTTACATGGGTGATTTGTCTCATGTGATGCCCTTCACCCAAGGGTAGAATGATCATTTGGCATTTGATTTGATTTTCATAGATTTGAAATGAGCCAAAGGTGGGTTAGCCCAAATTTAAAGTCTATTAGATTTGATTTGGTTAGGTTTGGCTCAATTTGACTCATTTAGGTCAAATTGGGTTAGGTTGAGTTAAGTTGACCAATTGGTCAAATTCAGTCAAACTAGGGTTGGGTCAAGTTCATATGATCATTTGGGATATTTTGGTTTAGTTTAGATTTGATTTTGGCTCATTTGAATTCATTTGGGTCAAATGGGTTAAGTTGACCAATTTGACCAAATTGGCCAAATTGGCTTGGGTTGGGTGTTGGTTTGAGTTTAGTGGACCAATTGAAGATGATTGTAGGCTTCTATTTCCATTAATTTAGATTTAGTTTTGATCTAGTCTAACTTGAACCTGTTGGCCAATTTGGGTTAAGTAGGTTGATTGGGTTCAATTGGGTCCAATCATGGCTTTGGTCAAGTTCAACAATCAATTTGGAATGAACTTGAGCCATTGGTTGAAATCAATTTGGTTTATATTTTGTTTGAACCCATTTGGTCTTTTAGGTCAATTTGGTTCAACTTGGGTCAAGAGGGCTAATTGGGTTTGGTTTGATTCAATTGAAGGTCAAATCATATTCAAATATTGATTTTGATATGGTATGAATCATTGGTTTTAAGGGATTTGGCTTAGGTTGCAAATTGGCTAGTTTGAGTTCATATGGGTTAAGGGGTTGACTTGGTCAAATGACCAAGTTGACTTAGTTTGACCCAACTTTTGACAATTGATCAGCCTAGGGTGATCAACAATCATGATGGGAGTTTTTGATGGGCTTGGTTCAATCCAATTTGGGTAGAATTAGAACTTGGCTCAAATAGGTCAAATTGGCCGCTTTTAGTCAAGTGGACCAATTGGGTTTAGTTAGCTTGATTTTGGGTTGAGTTTAAATTAGTTGAGTTTATATATGGATTTGGAATTTATATAAATTCAATTACAGACTTGGTTCAAATGGGTTTTGGTTCATTTGAACATTTTCAAGTCAAAAGGGTTAAGTTGGGTTTGACATGGGTTAATTTTGGTTTGGCTTGATGATTATAGATTTCATTTATATTTGTGAATATTATTGAAGGTTTGATTTATTCATGAGAAAATCAATTTCATTTGGGTTTTGGATTGAAGGAATTTGGCTAACTCCATGGAGTTGGGTCATATCGCTTAGGTTCAGATTTTGATTTGATTTGATTTAGTTTTGATGATTTAAATGTATATTTCATTAAAATTTGTGAAGATGATTGCAAATATGATTGATTTATAAAAAAATCAATTGAGTTTGACTTGATTTGGATTATTATTTGGCTAAGTCCATGGGATAGGTCATATGGATTAGGAAGGTTTTTGATTTAATTTGATTTAGTTTGATTTAGTTTGATTTAGTTTTGATCATTTGAATGTAGATTTGACTTATATTTAGGAAGATGATGGAAGATATAAATTTATTATGAGAAAATCCATTGATTTTCGATTGATTTGGATTAAGATTTGGCTAAGTCCATGAGATAGGTCATATGGCTTTGGAAGGGTTTCAAGTTTGGATTTGATCATGGGCTTCAATAATTTGGTTTTGGAATTTGGCTTTTGATTTGGATTTGAATTTGATGTTTGAATTGAACTTGAGGTTTGGTTTAAGAAGGTGAACATGAATTGGATTTGGTTAACCTAATCCTATGGTTAACCATTCTAAGTCATTAGGCTTAGGTTAAGTGTTTACCTAATTGTTAGAAGTGTCTTATGACTAAGGAAGTCTTAGTGTCTAAAAGACAACTATTTCTAAGATGGAAAGATTGATTCCACACTCCCAAAGTGAGGTCAACTATCCTTAGGCTCTATAGTGTTGCCCTTGGAGATAGATGATTGGAAGATCGAAACATAGTTTCACATTATAGACTCAGATACATCTTTCAATGCTTTGCTCGGGAGACCATGGATACATGAGACCAATATAATTTCATCCTCTCTACAGTATGAAGTTTGTGTCAGGTTGAATCATCTACTTTGTCAAATGAGATCTCAAGCCATTTATAGTTCATGTGGTCGGCATATATGATGATGTGGCTTACTACCTCCCTCAAAATCAATAAGTCTATTCTTATGAACTTGGCCAAAGTTTAAAAATAAAAACAAATAAAAAAATAAAAAGAAAAGAAAAGAGAAAATGAAAAATAAAATAAAAGGGAACGGAAATAGACTTGGAGGAGGAAGTGGAGCCTGACCTTAGATTCCACCCACAGTTTGTCACTCCATTCAAACATATTGGTAGGATGACTTGACCTCCACCAGGCAGAGGAAGAGGCTAGCTTAGAGGCAGTCTGAGGGGTGGAAAACATCCTTAATGGCCACCCAATAAAAGATATGTCCCAGCTACTAGGAGTACACCTATTATCCATATAGACTTAGAATCTAGTTCATAGGAAGAGTCTTATATGGTTAGCACACCAGACAGCTCTTCTTAGTAGTAGATTCCCTTGGAGGTGACATTTGAGCCATATAGCGATGACGACCGGGCTCCAAAGCAAATCATAAGTGTATACAAGTCTATATGTAAAATAGTTAGGCATGGGTTGGGAACCAGCTCTACCCATTCCTCTCAAAAAGCTGAGGGTTTGGTTGTTAAGGAAGGACCTAAGTCATCCACATGTATGAATACTTAGAGGTTCTTTCTGAGAGCATCGTCCTCAAGTGAAGAAGTTGATGTAGAACTTATGGGTGATTCATATAAAGATTTAATATAATTACCTTTTGATTGGTACTTGCCTTGTGTTCATAATTTAGCAAATAAATGGTTAATTCCACATACTTGGTCAAAGCATAGGTCAGACTACTTCGAAAGAATATGGAAGAACAAATGCAAAAGCTCTCATTCAAGATCTGGACTAGGATTCAGTATAGTGGGTCCAGTCAATGATGATGATTACTATGTCACCATTCATTTTGAATCTGATAGGTTCTTTTCAAATAACATTAATTGATATGAAGACCTGTGCTTAGAAATTTCAGATGATCTAGATGATTTTGAAGTCAAAGATGCACCGCCAGAGTTCAAAGAAGAGATCAAGTCAACCATCGATGAGCTAAAGGAAATCAACTTAGGAACATCAGTTCTTTGTTGAATGAAATTGAAACCAATGACTTAGTTAGGCTATTGACTAAGTTTAAGGACTACTTTGCATGGAGTTATGAAGAGATGCCTAGATTAGCTCCTAACATAGCGGTCTATAAACTAGTAATAGAGTGTATTGCTAACCCTATCAAGAAAGATCCTAGATGCATGTGATTAGACATAGAATAATAGGTCATTTTTGAAGTGAAGAAATTCATCGATGTTGGCTTGATCCGAGAAGAGAAATACCCTACCCGGTTAGCCAGTGTCATTACAGTTAAAAAAAAAAGAATGGCCAAATTAACATATGCGTCGATTTTAGAAATGTCCAAAAGATGAATTTATAGTACTGATCTCTCCCTCCGCCACCACCATGGCAATAACCTTCGTTGCTCCTCCTGCCTCCATAACCACCATTGCTTTGACCACCACCTCCATATCCACCAGCACCTCCAGATCCACCAACACCCCTACAATAACTGCCGCTTCCACCTTCGCCTCCACCGCTAGACCTAGACTGAGTTGGTGGATGGTGATGATCCTACCGTCAAGGTTCTGCCCATTCATATGGTTTAGGTTTATTAGGTTTTATAGTTTAGGTTTATGTTTTAATTTATTTAGTTACTTTAGGTTTAGGTTTAGGGTTTGGGGTTTAGGGCTACGGTTTAGAGTTTAGGTTTTAAGGGTTAGGGTTTTGGGCTTCATGGTTTATGCTTTTCGGCTTAGGGTTTAGGGTTAGGGTTTAGTGTTTATGGTTTTAGGGTTTTATAATTTAGGGTTTAGGGTTAGGGTTTATGGTTTAGGTTTTAGGGCTTAGGGTTTAGGGTTTAGGGCTTAGGGTTTTATTTTTTAAAATTAAGTAAAGGTAAGTTCAAGTTAATTTAGTTTATTTTTTATTTATTTTAATTTATTTAATTTTTTGTTTCTATTTAAGTTTATTTTTTATATTTATTTAGTTTAGTTTATTTATTTTATGTTTATTTAATTTATTTATGTTTTATCTTTTAGTTTATTTTTTAGGTTTAGGTTTAGGTTTAAGCTTATCTTTTAGTTTAATTTTATTTTTACTTTATCTTTAAGATTTAGGTTTTATTTTTTATTTTTAGGTTTAGGTTTAGGTTTTTATTCTATTTTTTAGTTTTAGGTTTTAGGTTTTTATTTTAGGTTTATTTTTAATTTAATTTATTTTATTTAGTTTAGGTTTTAGGTTTAGTTTATTTTAAGTTTAGGTTAAGGTTTTATTTATTTTAGTTTAATTTATTTTAGTTTAGGTTTAGGGTTTTTTTATTTTATTTATTTTAGGTTTAGGTTTCTTTTTTTAGTTTAGGGTTTAGGTTTTATTTTTCTATTTTATTTTTAGGTTTATTTTTTAGGTTTAGTTTTTATTTTATTTTATTTTAGGTTTATTTTAATTTTATTTTACAATTAGTTTTTATTTTATTTAGGTATTTTTAGGTTTATTTTATTTTTTAGTTTAGTTTAGGTTTTATTTATTTTATTTTAGTTAATATTTATTTTTTTATTTTATTTTATTTTCACTTTTTGGTTTGGGTTTAGGTTTAGGTTTAGGTTTAGGTTTTAGTTTAGAATTTTATTTTATTTTATTTTCTTATTTTATTTAGGTTTAGGGTTTTTTACTTATTTTATTTTTAGGTTTTATTTAGTTTAGGTTTAGTTTTTTATGTTTTTTAAGGTTTATGCTTTATGGTTTAAGGTTTGGGGTTTAGGGTTTAGGGATTATGTTTTAGATTTTAGGGTTTAGGGTTTAGTGTTTTAGGGTTTAGGCTTTAGGCTTTATGGTTTAGGCTTTAGCCTTTAGGGTTTAGGGTTTAGGGTTTAGGGTTTAAAGTTTAGGGTTTAGTGTTTAGGGTTATATGTTTAGGGTTTAGGGTTTATGGTTTTGGGTTAGTTTTAGCGGTTAAGGTTTAGGGCTAGGGTTTTTATTCTTTAAATTAAGTAAAGTCATAATTTATGTTTATTTAGTTTATTTTTTATTTATTTTAGTTTATATTATTTTTTTAATTTTATTAGGCTTATTTTTATTTTTATTTAGTTTAGTTAATTTATTTTTGTATTATTTATTTTTTAATTAAGGTTTTTTATTTTAGTTTATTTTTTAGGTTGAGGTTTACGTTTATTTTTTAGTTTAGTTTTATTTTTTTATGTTTAGGTTATATTTTTAATTTTTAGGTTTTGGTTTATGTTTTTATTTTATTTTCTTAGGTTTAGATTTTAGGTTTTATTTAGGTTTATTTTTAGGTTTTATTTTTTAGTTTAGCTTTAGGTTTATTTTTAGTTCATTATATTTTATTTAGGGTTTAGGTTGAGGTTTAGTTTATTTTAAGTTTATGTTTAGGTTTTATATATTTTAGTTTATTTTTTTAGTTTTAGTTTAAGTTTTGGTATATTTTATTTTTATTTTAGGTTTAGTTTTTTTTAGTTTAGTGTTTAAGTTTTATTTTTTATTTATGTTTAGGTATATTTTTTAGGTTTAGGTTTTTCCTTAGTTTTTATTTTATTTTATTTTAGGTTTATTTTAATTTTATTTTGGGTTTAGTTTATATTTTATTTAGGTTTTTTTATTTTTTTTAATTTAGTTTAGGTTTTAATTTATTTTATTTTAGTTTATTTTTTATTTTTTTAATTTTCATTTTAGGTTTAAGTTTAAGTTTAGGTTTAGGTTTAGGTTTTAGTTTAGGTTTTATTCTATTTTATTTTTTTATTTTATAATGGTTCAGGTTTTTTTTATTTCTTTTATTTTTTTGTTTTATTTAGTTTAGGTTTAGAGTTTAGGGTTTTTGGTGTAGGTTTAGTTGGGGGTTTAGGGTTTAGTGTTTGGGGTTTAGGGTTTAGGGTTTAAGGTTTGGGGTTTAGGGTTTAGGGTTCAGAGTTTAGGGTTTAGCTTTTAGGGTTTAGGGTTTAGGGTTTTAGGGTTAGGGTTTAGGTTTTAGGTCAATGGTTCAGGTTTTAGTTTAGGGTTTAGGATTTTTGGTATTTTTTTAATAGTGAACAAATTCATATTCAACATTTCTTCTTTTCAATTTCATCAACCAAGAAACACACTAAGTTTTCTAAGACATAACCGACAATATTGATAAAAAATGAGCACGCATAGAGCAAATCAAAAAGCCTAGATAGCTAGAACCGTCTCGACTGTAAAGACACAGTTTCATAAGTAGCTGATCGGATAGGTTGTTCTTCAGTTTCTCTAGTTCCCATCAGAACCACCTTGGCCTCTCGAGTAGCGGGATCCACCATCATATCCTTGATCTCTCCCTCTGCCACCACCATAACTGTAACCTTCGTTTCTCCTCCCGCATCCATAACCACCACCTCCAAATCCACCAGCACATCCAGATCCCCCACCACCACTACGATAACTGCTGCCTCCACCTTCGCCACCACTGCCAGATTTAAACTGAGCCTAGTGGACGGTGATGTTCCTATCGTCAAAGTTCTACCCATTCTGAGAGTTTAGGTTTATTAAAATTTAGGGTTTAGGATTTGAGGTTTAGGGTTATGGTTTAGGGTTTAGAGTTTAGGGTTTATGGTTTTATGATTTATGCTTTTAGGGTTTAGGTTAGGGTTTTGGGTTTAGGGTTTTAGGGTTTGGGGTTTTAGGGATTAGGGTTTAGAGTTTGGGTCTAGGGTTTAGGGTTTAAGGTTTAAGATTTAGGGTTAGTTTAGGGTTTAGCATTTAGGATTTAGGGTTTAGGATTTTTTAGGGTTTAGGGTTTTTTTTAAAAAAATTAAGTAAACCGGTAGGTTTAGGTTTATTTAGTTTATTTCATTTATTTTTTATTTAGGTTTATTTTTTATTTTATTTATTTTATGTTTATTTATTTTAATTTGGGTTTTTTTATTTTAGTTTATTTTTTAGGTTTAGGTTTAGGTTTATTATTATTTTTTAGTTTAGTTTTATTTTTATTTTATTTTTAAGGTTTAGGTTTTATTTTAATTTTAGGTTTAGGTTTATGTTTTATTATATTTTTCGGTTTAGTTTAGGTTTTATTTTAGGTTTTTTTGTGTTTATTGTTTAGTGTAGGTTTAGTTTATTTTATTTTATTTTATTTTATTTAGTTTAGGGTTTAGGTATAGTTTATTTTTAGGTTTATATATATTTAGTTTATTTTAGTTTAGGCTTTTTATTTTATTTTCTTTATTTTGGTTTGAGTTTAGTTTAGGTTTATTTTGATTGATTTTTTATTTTTAGGTTTATTTTTTATGTTTAGGTTTTTATTTAGTTTTTATTTTATTTTATTTATGTTTATTTTATTTTCATTTTAAATTTAGTTTTTAATTTATTTTACTTTTTTCATTTTTTAGGTTTATTTACTTTTTTAGTTTAGTGTGGGTTTTTATTTTTTTATTTTAGTTTAGTTATTATTTTTGATTTTATGTTATTTTTACGTTTAGGTTTGGGTTTAGATTTAGTTTAAGTTTAGGTTTCATTTAGTTTTGGTTTCATTTAGGTTTTATTTTATTTTATTATTTTATTTAGTTTAGGTTTTTTTATTTTTATTTTAGGTTTTATTTAGTTTAGGTTTAGTTTTTTTTTTTTTGAGTTTGGGGTATTTAGGGTTGTGGGTTTTTCACTGGTTTATGGTTTAGGGTTTAGGTTTAGGTCAGGGTTTAGCTTTATAGTTTATCGAGTGGTTTTATGATTTTGGGTCCAGGGTTTTAGGATATTTTAAAAAAATTAAATAAATTTATAGGTTTAGGTTTATTTAGTTTATTTTATTTATTTTAGTTTATTTTATTTTTTTATTTATAGCTCATTTTATTTTATTTTAGGTTTATTTATTTTACTTAAGATTTTATTTTAGTTTATTTTAGGGCTAAGTTTAGGTCAATTTTTTAGATTAGTTTTATTTTATTTTATTTTCATGTTTAGGTTTTATTTTTATTTTATGTTTAGGTTTAGGTTTTATTTTATTTTTAGGTTTAGGGTTTAGGTTTTACATCGGTTTATTCTTAGGTTTTATTTTTTTTAGTTTGGGATAGGTTTATTTTTAGTTTATTTTATTTTATTTAGGGTTTAGTTTAGGTTTTATTTATTTAGTTTTAGTTTATTTTAGTTTAGTTTAAGTTTAGGTTTATTTTATTTTATTTTGTGCCTTTTTCAAAGTTTAGGTTTAAGTTTATTTTTTTTTATTTTAGGTTTTATTTAGGTTTAGGTTTTTATTTAGTTTTAATTTTTATTTTATTTTAGGATTATTTTATTTTATTTTAGGTTTAGTTTCTATTTTTTTTAGGTTTTTTATTTTTTTAGTTTAGTTTAGGTTTTTATTTATTTTAGTTTAGTTTTGTTTTGTTTTTTTATTTTTTTTAGGTTTAAGGTTAGGTTTTGTTTAGGTTTATTTATACATTTTATTATTTTATTTTGGGCAGGTTTATTTATTTATTTTAGGTTTATTTAGTTTAGGTTTAGGTTTTAGCTTTTAGTGGTTTAGGTTTAGTTTAGTTGAGGTGGGCTATTGTATTTTAGGGTTTAGGGTTTAGGGTTTAGGTTTTTTAGGGGTGGTAGCATTTTAGTTTTAGGGTTTAGGTTTTAGGTTTTGGGGTTTAGGTTTAACCATGGTTTTTGTTTAGGGTTTAAGATTTTTATTTTTTTCCTTAATAGTGAACAAATTCAAATTCAATATTTCTTCTTTTCATTTTCATCAACCAAGTAACACACCAAGTTTTCTAAGACACAAGCGATGACATAAATAAAAAATGAACATGTTAAGGGAAAATTAATAAGCGTAGATAACTAGAACTGTCTCTACTGTAAAGACACAGTTCCATAAGTAGCAAATCAGATCGGTCATTCTTCAGTTTATCCAGTACCCATCAGAACCACCATGACCTCTTAAGTTTCGGGATCCATAGTCATATCCCCCATCTCTCCCCTCCGCCACCACCATGGTAGTAACCTCTATCATTCCTCTCGCCTCCATATCCACCACCACCACCACCGCCACCTCCTGCCTTCCACCACCAGACTGAGCTTTAAGATGATGTTCCTGCCATCAAGGTTCTACCCATTCTTAGGGTTTAGGTTTATTAATTTTTAGGGTTTAGGTTTATTTTTTAATTCATTTTGTTACTTTATGTTTAATTTTAGAGTTTAGGGTTTAGGGATTTGGGTTTATGGTTTTAGGTTTTAGGATTAGGGTTTATGATTTAGGGTTTTAGGTTTGGGGTATAGGGTTTAGGGTTTGGGTTTAGGGTTATTTAGGGTGGGGTTTAGGATTTAGGGTAGGTTTTATGGTTTAGGAGGTTTAAAGGTCCAGTGTTGGGGTTTTGGGTGGGTATGTTTGTGGTGGGGTTAGGTTAGGTTTGGGTTTGGTTTTTAGGGTCAGTGTGGTTAGTTAGGAATTAGTTTTAGTGAGTGGTTATGATCTAAGATTTATGGTTTAGGGTTTAGGGTTTATGGGTTTTTTCTAAAACAAATTAAGTAAATTAGTACATTTAGGTTTATTTAGTTTATTCAATTTACTTTTTATTTATTTTAGATTTGTTTATTTTTTTAATTTTATTTAGGTTTATTTTTTATTTTTATTTATTTTACCTTATTTATTTAAGGTTTATTTATTTTTGTTAGGTTTTTTATTTTAGTTTATTTTTTAGGTTTAGGTTTATGTTTATGTTTCTATTTTAGTTTAGTTTTATTTTTATTTTATTTTTTAGGTTTATGTTTTATTTTTTAATTTTAGGTTTTGGTTTAGGTTTTCATTTATTTTTTAGGTTTCATGTTTTAATTTTAGGTTTATTTTAGGTTTTATTTTTTAGTTTAGGTTTAGTTTTATTTTTAGTTTATTTTATTTTATTTAGTTTTGGGTTTAGGTTTACTTTATTTTAGGTTTATGTTAGATTTTTTTATTTTAGTTTAGTTTATTTTAGTTTAGGTTTAGGTTTATTTTATTTTGTTTATTTTAGGTTTAGGTTATTTTTTTAGTTTATGGTTTAGGTTTTATTTTTTATTTATTTTATGTATCATTTTTAGGTTTAGGTTTTTATTTGGTTTTTATTTTATTTTATTTTAGGTTTATTTTATTTTTATTTTATGTTTAGTTTTTATTTTATTTAGGTTTATTTTATTTTTATAGTTTAGTTTGGGTTTTTATTTATATTATTTTAGTTTAATTTTTATTTTTATTTTATATTATTTTTACATTTTGGTTTTGGTTTAGGTTTAGGTTCTTGTTTATGCTTTTATTTTATTTTATTTAGGTTTAAGTTTTTTTATTTATTTTCTTTTAAGGTTTTATTTATTTTAGGTTTAGGTTTTAGATTTTTAGAGTTTAGGGTTTAGGGTTTGGGGTCTAGGGTTTAGGGGTTAGGGTTATAGGTTTGAATGTTTTGTGTTTAGGGTTTAAGATTTAGGGTTTAGAGTTTTAAGGTTTATGGTTTAGGGTTTAGGGTTTAGTGTTCTTAAGGTTTATGGTTTAGGGTTTAGGATTGTAAGCTTAAGTTTCAGGGTTTATGATTTATGGTTAGTTTTAGGGTTTAGTGTCAAGGTTTTTTTTAATTTTTTTCTTTTATTTTCCTTTTTATTTATATTTTTTGCAATTAAATAAATAGGAAGGTTTAAGTTTATTCAGTTTATTTAGTTTTTTATTTAATTTTATTTTATTCTTATATAGGCTTATTTAGATTTTCATTTAGTTTAGCTATTTATTTTAGGTTTATTTATTTTAATCTATGTTTTTTTATTTTTGTATCTTTTTTAAGTTTAGGTTTAGGTTTATTTTTTAATTTAGTTTTTTTTAAGGTTTTGGTTTAGGTTTAGGTTTTTTTTAAGGTTTAGGTTTTAGGTTTTATTTTAGGTTTATTTTTAGGTTTTATTTTTTAGTTTAGGTTTAGGTTTAGGTTTTGTTAGTTTATTTTATTTTATTTAGTTTAGGGTTTAGGAATAGTTTATTTTAGGTTTAGGTTTTGATTTTATTTATTTTATTTTAGTTTATTTAAGTTTGGTTTAGGTTTAATTTATTTTCTTTTTTAGGTTTACATTTTTTTAGTTTAGTTTAAGTTTTATTTTTATTTATTTTGGTTTAACTTTAGGTTTATTTCTAGGTTTAGGATTTTATTTTGTTTTAATTTAATTTAATTTATTTTTTAGGTTTATTTTATTTTTTTTTATTTCACGCTTAGTTTTAATTTTATTTATGTTTTTATTTTAGGTTTTTTAAATTTTAGTTTAGTTTAGGTTTTATTTTATTTTATTTTAGTTTAGTTTTATTTTTTATTTTTATTTTACATCAGTTTGGGTTTAGGTTTAGTTTAAGTATTATGTTTTAGTTTAGGTTTCATTTTATTTTATTTTATTTATTTTATTTTATGTTTAGGATTTTATTTATTTTATTTTAGGTTCCCATTTGGTTTATGTTTGTTTTAAGTTTATGATTTAGTAGGTTGTGTTGTAGGTTTAGGTTTAGTTTGGGTTTGAGTATGGTCAGAGGTGCAGGTGTGGTAGGTCCATATTAGGGTTTTGTTGGAAGGGTCAGGGTCCGTGGTAGTTGGGATAAGTTTGTTTTTTAGTTTTATAAGTAGTTTATTTAGTTTATTTTTTATTTCATTTAATTTAATTTATTTTTTTTTATTAGGTATATTTTTATTTTTTTAGCTTAGTTTATTTATTTTAGGTTTACTTATTTTAGTTTAGGCTTTTCATTTTAGTTTATTTTTTAGTTTTAGGTTTAGGTTTATTTTTCTAGTGTAGTTTTATTTTTATTTTATTTTTCATTATTAGGTTTTATTTTTTATATTTAAATTTAAGTTTAAGTTTTTATTTTATTTTTTTAGGTTTATGTTTTAGATTTATTTTTAGGTTTAATTTTTTAGTTTAGGTTTAGGTTTATTTTTAATTTATTTTATTTTATTTAGGGTTTAGGTTTATGTTTAGGTTTAATTTATTTTAGTTTTTGGTTTAGGTTTTATTTATTTTAGTTTAGTTTATTTTAGTTTATGTTTATTTTATTTTTATTTTAGGTTTAGGTTTTCTTTTTGTTTAGGGTTTAGGGTTTATGTTTTATGTATTTTTAGGTTTATTTTTTAGGTTTAGGTTTTTATTTAATTTATTTAATTTATTTTAGATTTATTTTATTTTTATTTATATTTAGTTTTTATTTTATTTAGGTTTTCAATTTTTTAGTTTAGTTTAGGTTTTTATTTTTTTTGTTTTGTTTTGTTTTTATTTTTTATTTTATTTTCTTTTTAGGTTTAGCTTTAGGTTTTAGATTAAGTTTTATTTTATTTTATGTTTTTATTTTATTTTGGTTTAGGTTTTTTTATTTATTTATTTTAGGTTTTATTTAGTTTATGTTTAGGCTTTTCAATTTTTAGGGTTTAAGGTTTAGGGTTTTGGATTTTGGTTTAGATGAGGGTTTAAGGTTTAGCATTTAAGGTTTAGGTTTAGGGTTTAGGGATTAGGTTTTAGGGTTTTAGGGTTTAGGATTTAGGGTTTTGGGTTTTTAGGGTTTAAGGTTTAGGTTTAGGTTTTTGGTGTAGGGTTCAGGTTTTAGTATAGGGTTTTGGACTTTTGGTCTTTTTTACTAGAGAATAAATTCAATTTCAACATTTCTTCTTCTTGATTTCATCAACCAAGTAGCACACGAAGTTTTCTAAGACACAAGTGATGGCATAGATAAAAAATGAGCTCGCATAGAGCAAATCAAAAATCCTACAAAACTAGAATTATCTCTACTATAAAGACATATTTCCATAAGCAGTAGATTGGATTAGTCATCCTTCAGTTTCTCCAAGCCCCATCAGAACCACCCTAGCCTCTTGAGTAATGGGATCCCACATTATATCCCTGATCTCTCCCTCTGCCACCACCACAGCTATAACCTCCGTCACTCCTCCCGCCTCCATAACCACCACTGCTCTGACCACCATATGTATATCCACCAATACCTCCATATCCCCCACCACCATAGCGATAACCGTCACCTCCACCTTCACCTCCACCGCTAGATCTAGACTGAGCTTGGTTGGCAGTGATGTTCTTGTTGTCAAGGTTTTGCCCATTCTTCGGGTTTAGGTTTAGGTTTAGGTTTATTTTTTTAATTTATTTAGTTACATTAAATTTAGGTTTAGGGTTTAGGGTTTATGGTTTGGGGTTTAGGGTTAGGGTTAAAGATTCAGGGTTTATGGTTTAAGATTTAGTGTTTAGGATTTTAAAAAAAAAATTAAGTAAACTAATAGGTTTAGGTTTATTTAGTTTATTTTTTATTTATTATAGTTTACTTTACTTTTTTTTATTTATGTTTATTTTCTGTTTTAATTTAGTTTAGCTTTTTCATTTTATGTTTATTTATTTTAGTTATTTTTACAATTAGGTTTAGGTTTAGTTTTATTTTTTAGTTTAGTTTTATTTTTTAGGCTTAGGTTTTAATTTTTATTTTTTGGTTTAGGTTTATGTTTTTATTATTTTTTAGGTTTAGGTTTTAGTTTTTTATTTTAGCTTTATTTTTAGATTATTTTTTTTAGTTTAGGTTTAGGTTTATTTTTAGATTATTTTGTTTTGTTTTGTTTAGGGTTTAGGATTAGTTTATTTTAAGTTTAGGTTTAGGTTTTATTTATTTTAGTTTAGGTTTAGGTATATTTTATTTTGTTTATTTTAGGTTTAGGTTTTTTTTTAGTTTAGGGTTTAGGTTTGATTTTTTATTTATTTTATTTTGTTTTGTTTAGGGTTTAGGATTAGTTAATTTTAAGTTTAGGATTAGGTTTTATTTATTTTAGTTTAGGTTTAGGTATATTTTATTTTGTTTATTTTTGGTTTAGGTTTTTTTTAGTTTAGGGTTTATGTTTGATTTTTTATTTATTTTTAGGTTTATTTTTTAGGTTTATGTTTTTATCTTGTTTTTATTTTATTTTATTGTAGCTTTATTTTATTTTTAATTTATGTTAGTTTCTTTTTAGGTTGATTTTATTTTTTTAGTTTAGTTTAACTTTTTATTTATTTTATTTTATTTTACTTTTTATTTTTATTTTATTTTATTTTTAGGTTGAGGTTTATGTTTAGGTATTAGTTTATGTTTTTATTTTGTTTTATTTTTTCATTTTATTTTGGTTTAGTTTTTTTGTTTGTTTTATTTTTTAGTTTTTTTTTAGTTTAGGTTTAGGTTTTCAGCTTTTTAGAGTGTAAGGTTTAAGCTTTAGGTTTTATGTTTTTATTTTAGGTTTATTTTTAGGTCTTATTTATTTTAGTTTAGTTTATCTCAGTTTAGTTTTAGGTTTATTTTATTTTGTTTATTTTTTTAGTTTAGGGTTTGAGTTCTATTTTTTATTTATTTTAGGTTTTATTTTAGGTTTATTTTTTTTAGGTTTAGGTTTTATTTAGTTTTTATTTTTGATTTTATTTTACCTTAGTTTTATTTTTTATTTAGGTTTTATTCTTATTTATTTTATTTTAGTTTAGTTCACATTTTAATTTATTTTATTATTTATTTTAAATTTATTTTATTTTATTTTAAGTTTAGGTTTAGGTTTTAGTTTAGGTTTTTATTACATTTATTTTATTTATGTTTAGGTTTATTTATTTTATTTAGATATAACCACTAGCTCAGTTTGGGTGGTTAGGATTTAGGGTTTAGGCCTGGGGCCCAGGTCAGGGTTTAGTTTAGCCTCAGGGGTTTAGGGTTTGAGCCAGTCATACTTTAGGTCAGAGAGTTTAAGGTCAGGGGCCCAGCCAGTGTTTAGGCCCAGGGTTTAGCATCAGAGTGGTTTAGGGTCATGGCCTGGCAGTAGTAGGTCAGTGTTTAGGTTTGGTGTGGATTTAGGTCAGAGGGTCAGGGTCAGTTAGGGTCAGTTGTGGCCTAGAGCCCATAGTGGGCCTGGGGTAGTGAGTTTAGGCCCAAGTTTGGGCTCAGGGTCTTTTGTGGTGGCGGTTTAGGATGTAGACAGGGTTTATGGTTTAAGGTTTTGGATTTTTTTAATAGGTAAACCCATAAGTTTATATATATTTTTGTTTATTTAGTTTATTTTATTTTTATTTTATTTACCATTTTATTTATTTAGGTTTATTCATTTTAGTTTAGGTTTTTAATTTACTTTTACTTTTTAGGTTTAGGTTTATGTTTATTTTTAGTTTAGTTTAATTTTTATTTTATTTTTTAGGTTTAGATTTTATTTTTTATTTTTAGGTTTAGGTTTAGGTTTTTATTTTATTTTTTTTAAGTTTAGGTTTTAGATTTTTTTTTCATTGGTTTACTTTTAGGTTTTATTTTTTAGTTTAGGTTTAAGTTTATTTTTAGTTTATTTTATTTCATTTAGTTTAAGTTTTAGGTTTAATTTATTTTAACTTTAAGTTTTATTTATTTTAGTTTAGTTTATTTTAGTTTAGGTTTAGGTCTATTTTATTTTGTTTATTTTAGGTTTAGGTTTCCTTTTTTAAGTTTAAGGATTTGGTTTTATTTTTTATTTATTTTTATGTGTTATTTTTATGTTTATTTTATAGGTTTAAGTTTTGATTTAGTTTTTATTTTATTTTATTTTAGGTTTATTTTAAGAGTATTTTATTTTTATTTTACATTTAATTTTTATTTTATTTAGGTTTTTCATTCTTAGGTTTATTTTATTTTATTTATTTTATATTAGTTTAGTTTTTATTTTTTATTTTATTTTATTTTTTATTTTATTTTATTTTTTATTTTATTTTATTTTTAGGTTTAGGTTTGCGTTTAGGTTTAGGTTTAAGTTTAGGTTTTTATTTTATTTTATTTTGTTTATTTTACTTAGGTTTAGGTTTTTTTATCTATTTTATTTTTAGGTTTTATTTAATTTAGGTTTAGGTTTTTTTTGATTTAGGGTTTAGGGTTTAGGGTTGTAGATTTTAGGGATTAGGGTTTTCGGTTTTATGGTTTAAGGTTTAGGGTTTAGGGTTTAGGGTTTAGGGTTTTAGGGTTTTAAGGTTTTAGGGTTTATGGTTTTTTTATTAGGGAAATTAGGAAAATTATATTGCCATAAAGAAAGAGTGCAAAGTCTTTAGAGTGGGTAAATCTCTATGCTAATGCTCAAAGAGGTACAATAAATCCTAAAGAGATAAACCCCTTAACTATTACAATAATGAAGGATTGAAAGAAAAAGAAAAACCAAAAAATCAACAGTAGAAAATCCATGTGAGCAGCAGCAAACTTCATTTGGTCCGCCTGATACCAGCAAGATCGACCTACAAGACTCTCCCAACCTTTAAAAGAAATCTGCAACATACTTTTGAAAGGATGAGTATAATTAAAAGCATAAAAAGTAAGAGAAAACAAAAGGAGTAAAGTAAAGAAAAGGCTCAAGCTCAGTTACAATCATCTCAAGGAGCAACACTATATGTAAGCATCGAAACTTCAAGAGAAGGGTTACAATTACATATAGCACTACTAGCCAAAAGAAGAAAGAGTGGGAAATATCAAGGTCATCATAGCTAGCATACCTCGTGTAGTCCATCATTCAAAGTCTGTCATCTAGTAAGGCTGCAAAATCCTCCAAATAGCAAACATAAAAGCCAACCACCAAGCCATTAGAACAATCAAGCCCAATAAAGTAGATAATCAACCAACCATCTGGGATAGCAGCAATATAGTAGGAGCACCACCAAAGCCACCACCAAAAAAGAATAACAAAATCAAAAGGAGCAAGCATCATGACAGGGGTAACAATACAAACTAGAGACAAACAAGAGCGAAAAAGAAAAACACAAGTGCTCATATACTCCACCAATAAAGTAGAAAAAGAGAGCTAGTAAAAATAACTAGCCTAACTACAAAAGGGGTGGACAGCAAGGCTGCCACCCAAATAAGAAAAAGGGGGTCAATTGCAGCCAAGAGAGAAAAAGTAAAGCAAAAGGAAACCAAAAATATAGGTCATAGAAAGAACACCAATAGGTTCCCATAATAGTCACCAATGGAGCAGGAAAAATTGGCCAAAATAGCCACCCCACCAACCGACCTAGCAAGACTATACAACCAATCAAACCAACTAGCCAACATAACCTCCTAGCCAACCACCACAATAGCAGAAAACCCAAGTCAGTTTAAAGACCAACAACAGTCATCAAGCCAAAATCACCCAAGATAGCCAAGGAACGGGTAGAAGCAGATAGCAGCCACCAAACCCAACCAAGGTAAAAGAAAATTTGATCTAGGTAAGTAGAATAGCCAGCCAAAGAAAAAAGGTACAAAGCCCAATAAGACAGACTACAAGCCAGCCAACAGGAACAACAATAATAATGGCATCCAACCAAGCCACCAGCCCTCGAAGCCAACTAATATCCACAAAATAGCCTTCAACCAGTCAATCTAGAAAAATATCCAAACACAAAGCCCCTGCAGCTTAGAGAGGAAGGCCAATACAAGAGGATGTCAATACAATAACCAAAAGAAATAGAACAAAATAAACAAAACCAACCATGAAGCCCTAGTCAAGAAAATATAGAAAATAATAGCCAACCAACAACCTCCACCAAACTAAAATTAGGCCAGAGATAAACTACCAATAGCCCCCCAGATCAGTCACTAATAGAAAAATAAAAAAATAGCCAAAATAGCTAGCCATCTAACCAGCCCAACTAGCCAACCCAACCAGCAAACAAAGCCACCCATTCAACCACCACAACAGTTGAACCAACAAAGGTAAGTTAGTAAGCAGCCCAGAAAAAAGGCAAAACCCACACAAGAAGAAAAAGCTACAGCAACCATAGCCACAAACTGAAAGAAGGATACAAAAATAATTGAGGGAAAATTATAGTAAACACCCAGATAGATAGATAGAAGCCACCAAGCTGAAAAAACCAAAACAACACAAGCCACACATACAATAAGCACCATGTAGTAAGAAAACCAGGCCAATCCAAAAGTAAGAAATCAAAAACATGAACCAGCTCAGGCCAAAGAGAGAAAATAAGTTGATAACCATAACCCAAAGAGGGCTTAACAAGGGGCATCCAAAAGAAACATATCATCAAAAACCAAGCTAAGAATTTATAATCTGAGATAAGGCAATCCAATATTATCCAGATTAACCAAACCTCTTAATAGTTTAAACAAAAATTGGTTGTCAAATAAAGTGAACTCAGTTAAGTTGGCACCAAAGTTAGCCAAGTAATCAGCATAAGCATTACCTTCTTGAAAGATGTGGGAAATTTTAAAATGAACTTGAGAAAGAATATTTTTAGTATGATTAAAAAGATAAAATAATTCAACATTCCAATTCTATTAGAATAAAGCATGTCAAGAAGCAAGAGAGCATCAACTTCAATCTAGATGTTCAGGAAACCTCTATTCAAACAAATTTCAATAGCTTTATTAACAGTCATAAGCTCCACAAAAATAATAGAATAGGCTTTGAGAGGATAGAAAAAAGCATAAATGACAGTAGCTTTAGAATCCCTAAGGATACCACCATAGCCATATTTATTAGAAGCAACAGAACCATCAGTGTTCAATTTAATCAAATTATCTTTAGGATTGAACCAATGAATAATCCTAGAACTTTTATAAGAGTCAAACTCAAGCATAATGATACCTAATTTTTTAGCCACAAATTTATATCCTCTAAAATGAATATTACTAATAAGATTGGCATTAAAAAGAACATGAATTTTTTCTTTAGTTCTATCCAGGACCCTTTTCTATGGTTCATAGGTGTACCACAATATTTAGCATCATTTCTATCCATACAGATGAACCAGATAAGGGTAATAGTAATTAAAACTTTGATATGACCTCTCACTATATTTTGAGGTAGACTTGAAGAAGTTGATAAAAATAAAGAGAACCCTGAAAATAGTTGGTATTAAATAAATCATCATATTGAAATCATAATTTAGAAGTAATAGCACCATTGACAAAAACATGATTTACATTTTCAATATCAAAGCAACAATAGCACTTTGAAAGTAATTAAAACCCTTTAGTCCAAAGAAAAGAGTCCATAGGAATAAAGTTATTCAAAATCCTCCAAGCTAAAATCGAATAGGAAATGGGAATGATATTGTTCCAAAGTTTAATAAAAACATTAGAGGGGTTTTTTTTATCTCTAATAAAATTCCAAACCTCTTTAAGAACAAAGTCACCATTATAAGAAAGGTTAAAAGGAATTTGGTCAGGTTTCTTTGAAGAATGGAGATATTTCTAATGTTGTCAAAAATAGATATAGAGATATAATTCTCAAGTTTACTTTCATTCCAATTTTTATTAAGCCAAAAAGAATTAACTTTGATAGCAGCAGTATAGTGGGTAGATAAAAGAGTGTCAATAGAGCCATTGCCAATCTAATTATCTTGACAAAAGAAGGAAGAACTAGGTTGAATACCCCAAGATATTAATGATTTGACAACCCATTTAATGGAGCAAAGCCTTTTCCAAACTAGAGAGTCACCGACTTTATAAGCATAGTTAAGGGGTGTTTACCTTGGCAAAATTTTGTCCATCATAAAATTATCCCAAAGGCTATCATTCTTTTTGAAATTCCACCAGAGCTTATGAGAGAAGATAATGATAGCTTCACAAATAGGCTTGCAACTAAGAGCACCTTCTCCCCAAGGACCACAACATTTATGCCAAGATGTCCAATGCATTCTTTTGCTGGAATTATTGGAGCCCCAAAAAAATTTGTGAAGCAAATGATCAATTCTGATAAGTGTAGCATTAGTGGGGATAATAGTTTGAATCAAATAAAGAGGCATTGAGTTAAGAGTGTTTTTACGATGAGTCTACCACCAAAGGAAAGTAAATAGAATTCTCAAACAAAAATTGTATTTGAAATTTTATGAATTAACTAGTCAAAGAGATGAGAATATTTTGGGCCTTTAAAGAGCGGAGTTTTTAAGTACTTAAGTGGTAAGTGTTGATGTTTAAAATTAGTGATATGAAGGATTTGATTGATTTTATTATTGGAGATACTAGAGGAATTGATAAAATATTTATTGTTATCATTGATAGAAAGGACACTTTCTCTACCAAATTTATTTAAAAAAGACTTGAGATGCTTGATGTGATAAGTAGAATCATTGTAAAAAATAATGAAATCATATGCAAAACTTAAATGGGAAATAGGAAGACCATCAAGTGTTTTGTAGTACATACTATGATTGTTTAAAAATAAATCATTGATGCTCCTAGATAACTACTCAACTATAATAATAAATAAAGCATGAGATAATGGATCCCCTTGTCGTATGCCATGGGAAGAGAGAAAGAAACCTAAGGATTCCCCATTAAGCAAAATCGAAAACTAGGCATTATTAATACAATTTTCTATAAGAAAATAAATTTATCAGAAAACCCAAATAAATTAAGAATATGGAAAAGGAAATCCTAAGAGATGTTATCAAAGGCTTTGGTAATATATAATTTGAAAAGGATGTTGCCACATCTAGTCTTGGCATCAAGATCATGAATTAATTCTTAGGCAAGTAAAATATTATCTGAAATAGATCTACGTCTAACAAAACCAGTTTAGTTGAGAGAGATAATTCTATTAACTAAAGGACTATGTCTATTGGTAAGAACTTTGTAAATCAGCTTATTGAATAAGGTGCAAAGACTAATAGGTCTGAAATCACTCCAATAGTCTGGATTATCTTTCTTAAGTATGATAATAATAGAAGTACTGGAAAAATATCTAAGAAAAAGATTACCTTCAAAACAAAATCAATCACAGTCTCAATCAAATTATTTTTAATGATAAACCAACATTTTTGAAAAAATTGGGTAGTGAAACCCTCCGGACTAGTAACAAAATCAATGTTCATGCTATTTATAACTTTGAAAATTTCATCTTCGTTAGGAACAATGGTAAGAAAATCATTATCATCATTAGTAATAATAGAAGGAATCCACTACGATTGATAAATAGTTTCTCAAGAGCAATTCTTGTTAAGCATATTTCTAAAGTAATTAATAAGTGATTCCTTAATATCATTATTCTCCATAATCTAATCTCCATTATCATTTTTAATGTTTTGAATATTATTTAATTCTATCTTTTTATTAACCAAAGCATGGAAATACCTAGTATTCATGTCTTTTTATCAACAATATGTTTACTAGTAGCTTTTTGGCACCAATAGGTCACTTCCATATTTTGGAAGTTAACAAGTTTATCTTTTGCATTAGTCAAGTCTGCAATCTTAAAAGGATCAGACATAACAGAGACTTCAAGGTCCCAAACCAATTTTTTCATATCTTTAATATTAGCAAGGAAGGTTTTTAAAATAATGCTTTTTCCACTAGCCCAAATTTTGTTTAGGTCCTTTAAGTTTAAACCAAAGTGTATTCATCCCCATAATCAAATTACTAGGATGTAAAGGAGCTTTCCAATTATTAGCCACAACTTTAAAAAAATCAATATGCTAAATCCACATGTTTTGAAATCTAAAAGTAGTGGAGTTTTTTAGTTTATTAGAATTTTCTTTAACAGAAACCAGAAGAGGTGCATGATCTGACAAGGTTCTGCTTAATTGGTCAATAGAAGTAATAGGCCATTGAGTAATCCAATGAGTATTAAAATGAATCTGGTCCAACCTTTGCCAAATTATAGATTTTTGCTAAGTATAATTAGTGCTCTTAAAGCCAATATCAATCAAATTAAAATCAAGGACCATATTGGATAAATCTTCCATGGAATGAATATTAAGAGAGCAACCACCACTTCATTTAGAAGAGATTAAAATGGTGTTGAAATCACCACTAAAAAACCAAGGTTTATTGATAGAGGTAGCAAAATTCTTTAAATTATCCCAAAGAAGATTTCTACCAGATCAATAACAAGATGCATAAACAAAAGAGCCCAAAACACAATAATCACCATAAGAGATTTGAGCATTGACAACTTGATGAAAGTCATCAAGAATAGAGACCTCAACAAAATTATTCCAAAAACACCAAATCTTGTTACTAACATTAGAGAAAAATTTATTGAAACCAATCATTCTAGCAACAAGGATAATTTTATTAGCTAAGAGGCTCTAGAACAATAAGAAGAGAAATATTATGAATGGTAAAAAGATTTCTATTACAATTATGAATAGAAAGGGTATCAATCCCTCTAACATTCCAAACAAGAAAATTAACCATAAGGAAAATAGAAAAGGTGGGTTAAGCAAAGGTTAATTAAGAGAGGAGTGAGAGGTTGTGGTACACCTAGTGTTTTTGGACAATTTGGGAGGAAATTTTTAACAATTTTTTTCTTTTTAGCATGATAAGTTTGGAAGCCATTTTCTTTTCCCCTAGAGACGTCATCCGAGTAAGATTTAGTAACATTGGTCGTAGATTTAGGAGAAATCTCCAAGTGTTTGGAGGGGAGTTTACCTTCTTCCAAATCCATATTTAGTTGAAAAGTAGTATTAACATGAATGTCAAGATTAAAAATGAGAGATGGTGATGATTTAGAGCCATTTAAAGCACAAGTAGTAAAATCTAGATCAAAATGTTTCAGATGCTCAACATCATTTTAATCCTCATTAAAAGCTTTATTTTCATCAATCAAAGTCGATAGATGTAGAATAGAATCGTGAGGAAATAGAATCATTTTCTAATAACTTAGAGAATTTATTATTCTCTACATTAGAAATATTTAAATTCAAAGAAGGAATAAGAGGTAAAACATCCTTCCCATTTTGAATATCAGTCGAATCCCTACCAACACTAGAAGCTAAAACATGCTCAACAAGATTAACCCCGATATTCAAGGAATCAACCCCAATAACAGCCTTCATACCATCCTTAGGATCTGAGGCCAATTTCTGAACATAAGTAGGAATCAGCTTATGGGTAGAGACAACATTTTCCTTAGGTGGAATTCATTTTCTTAAGTGGGGATGGAGAATAAAACATTTTGAATTGTCATGACTATGTATTTTATTGTGGGAACAAAAAAATCTAAAGGTTCTCCAATTCAACCTTTTGCAAATACCTGTAATTTTCAGAGCCAATCCAAACTTCCTTAGGGTATTTTTTTAGTTATGTCTAATTCCATGATGATCCGAGCCATAGAAGGGTGAGATTGTTTAGCAGTCACTTGGTCAAGTTGCAAAGGCTGACAGAATAAAGCCCCAATAGTGAAAAGCACATGATAGGTAACAAAATGACTACACATATTAGGAAGAGATAACCATATAGGGATAATAGGAGATTCCTCCTTAATGTCAAAAAGGTCTGGCCACTTTAGTAAACACTTTTGAAAATTAAAGATGAAATAAGAATGACGCGATAAAACACATGAATAATCCAGATCATTAGAAAGTAATCAGGATATGCCGATGGTCAATAAGACAGATTTAGAAGGCACCTGTAAGCTTGAGATTATGGAAAAAAGTGTGAATCTTATCCAAATTCAGACGACGAAAAGAAAATTTACCAACAAGAGAAAATTCAAAGGGTTTTGTCAACTTTTCAACATCCACATCAGAACACATTATGGCTGGGAAACCTCTAAAAGATGTAAAAACTAGATTAACCGAATCAATAGAGGGAGAAATCTTACCAGAGAGCGCTTCCTTCAAAGATTTAGTAGAAGATGCAGCATTAGGGCCGCCAATCCCCAAAATGTCAGATGCCCTAACCAAAACATCCATATCTTGAGGTGGAGCCCAATGAATCGAACTCACGCAAATAGTCAGATGCTATTCAAGCCTTTGAAATCGGTCAAAATCAAAGCCAAACCCACAAAAATCCCTAATTGGGGGCGTTCCACCAAGAGGTATTCAAAAATGGCTAGAGAATGAGAGAGCGCTTGGGGGAGGAGGGTTTTGGGTTAAGGGTTTAGAGTTTTGGGTTGTAAGTTTAGGGTTTAGGGTTTTTTTATTTATTTTTATTTATTTTAAATTTTTTTATTTTTTTAAATTAAGTAAAATGGTAGGTTAAGGTTTATTTAGTTTATTTTATATTTATTTTAGTTTATATTATTTTTCTTTTCTATTAAGGTTTATTTTTATTTTTACATAGTTTAGTTTATTTTTTTAGGTTTATTTATTTTAGTTTTTTGTTTTGGTTTAGGTTTAGGTTTAGGTTTATTTTTTAGTTTAGTTTCATTTTTATCTTATTTTTTTAGGTCAAGGTTTTACTATTTTTATTTTTAGTTTTAGGTTTACATTTTTATTTTATTTTTTAGGTATAGGTTTTAGGTTTATTTTTAGGTATTCTTTTTTAGTTTAGGTTTAGGTTTATTTTTAGTTTATTTTATTTTATTTAGTTTAGGTTTAGGTTTAGTTTATTTTAGGTTTAGGTTTTATTTATATAGTTTAGTTTATCTTAGTTTAGGTTTAGGTTTATTTTATTTTATTTTAGGTTTAGGTTTTTTTAGTTTATTTTTAGGTTTTATTTTTATTTATTTTTTAGGTTTTATTTTTTATGTTTATTTTTTTAGGTTTAGGTTTTATTTAGTTTTATTTTATTTTATTTTAAATTAATTTATTTTATCTTAGGTTTAGTTTTATTTTATTTAGGTTTTTCATTTTTTTTAGTTTAGTTTAGGTTTTCAATTATTTTGTTTTAGTTTCAATTTTATTTTTTATTTTATTTTCTTTTTAGATTTAGGTTTAGGTTTTAATTTATGTTTTTATTTTATTTTATTTGTTCATTTAATTTTTGCTTAAGTTTTTTATTTATTTTATTTTTAGGTTTTATTTAGCTTAGATTTATGTTTTTATCTTTTTAAGGTTTAAGGTTTAGGGTTTAGGGTTTAGTTTTTAGTTTTTTATTTTAGGTTTATTTTTAAGTTTTATTTTTCAGTTTTATTTTTATCTAGGTTTAGGTTTAGGTTTTATTTTATTTTTTTAGTTCAGGTTTTAGGTTTTATTTTAGGTATTATTTTTAGTTTAGGTTTATTTTTTAGTTTATTTTATTTTATTTAGGGTTTAGGTTTTATTTTTTTTTTATTTATTTATTTTATTTTTAGGTTTATTTTTAAGGTTTGGTTTTTTATTTAGTTTTTATTTTATTTTATTTAAGGTATATTTTATTTAGTTTTTTTTTATTTTTTGCTTTAGTTTAGGTTTTTCTTTATTTTATTTTAGTTTAGTTATTATTTTTTATTTTATTTCTTTAAGTTTTAGGTTTGGTTTTTTATTTTATTATTTTATTTTATTTTGGTTTAGGTTTTTTATTTTTTTTAGGTTTTATATACTTTAGGTTTAGTTTTTTTTTTTTTAGGTAGTGTTTTAGGTTTAGGATTTTGAGTTTTGGGTTTTGGGTTTTGGGTTCAGGGTTTAGGTTTTAGGTTTTAGGGTTTATGTTTGAGGGTTTAGGGTTTAAGGCTTAGGGTTTTAGGGTTTAGGGTTTAGGGTTTAGGGTTTTTAGGGTTTAGGGTTTAGGGTTTAGGGTTTATGTTTTATGTTTTATGTTTTATGTCTAGGCTCAGGTTTATTATTTTTTTTTTAACATAGAACAAATTCATATTCAACATTTCTTCTTTTTGATTTCATTAACCAAGTAACACCATGTTTTCTAAGACACTAGTGACGACATAGATAAAAATGAGCACGCATAGATAAATTGAAAATCTTAGATTACTAGAACCATCTCTACTTGAAAGACATAGTTTCATAAGAGGAAGATCGGATCGGTCGTTCTTCAGTTTCTCAAGTTCCCATCATAACCACTCTGGCCTCTTGAGTAGAGGGATCCAACATCATATCCCTGATATCTCCCTCTGCCACCACCACGATTGTAACCTCCGTCGCTTCTCCCTCCTCCATAACCACCACTACTTTGACCACCACCTTCATACCAATAAGCACCTCTAGAACGCCCACCACCACTGTGATAACTGCTGCCTCCACCTCCGCCTCCACCGCTATAGCTAGACTAAGCCTAGTTGACATTGATGTTCCTACCATCAAAGTTCAGCCCATTCTTAAGGTTTAGGTTTAGATTTAGGTTTATTAGATTTACTTTTTAATTTATTTAGCTACTTTAGGATTAGGTTTAAGGTTTGGGGTGTAGGGTTTAAGGTTTAGGGTTTGGGTTTAGTGTTTTCATTTGCTGTAGGTTTAGGTTTAGGGTTTAGGGTTCATGGTGTAGGCTTGTAGTGCAGGGTTTGTGGATTATGCTTTTAGGGTTTCTGGGTTAAGGATTAAGGTTAGGGTCAGCAGTGCAGGGTTTTTCTTTTGGGGTGGTTTAGAATTAGGGTTTAGGCTTTTTTTTTTAAAAAATAAAGTAAATTGGTAGGTTTATGTTTATTTAGTTTAGGGTTTAGGGTTTTTTATGATTTGGTTCAGAGTGGTTTGGGAGTTTAGGCTCAGGTTTAGGATTTAGGGTTTAGGATTTACGATTTATGGTTTAGTGTTTTTTTCAATTAATTAAATTGGTATGTTTATTTTTATTTAGTTTATTTTTTATTTATTTTAGTTTTTTTATTTTTTATTTTTTTAGGTTTATTTTTTATTTTTATTTAGTTTAGTTTATTTATTTTAGTTTAGGTTTTTCATTTTAGTTAATTTTCTAGGTTTAGGTTTAGGTTTAGGTTTATTTTTAGTTGAGTTTTCTTTTTATTTTATTTTTTAGGTTTTGGTTTTATTTTTTTATTTTTATGTTTAGGTTTAGGGTTTTATTTTATTTTTTTAGGTTTAGGTTTTAGTTTTTATTTTATGTTTATTTTTACGTTTTATTTTTTAGTTTAGGTTTAAGTTTATTTTTAGTTTATTTTATATTATTTAGTTTAACTATAGGTTTAGGTTTTATTTATTTTAGTTTAGTTTATTTTAGTTTAGGTTTAGGTTTATTTTATTTTCATATTAGGTTTAGGTTTTTTTTCGTTTAGGGTTTAGGTATAATTTTTTATTTATTTTTATGTTTTATTTTTAGGTTTATTTTTTAGGTTTAAGTTCTTATTTGGTTTTATTTTAGGTTTATTTTTTTTATTTTACATTTAATTTTTATTTTATTTAAGTTTTTTATTCTTAGGTTTATTTTACTTTTTAGTTTTATTTTGGTTTTTATTTATTTTATTTTAGTTTATTTTTATTAGATTATTTTATTTTATTTTTAGTTCTAGGTTTAGGTTTAAGTTTAGGTTTTCATTTTATTTTAAACTCAAATCTTCGATGAACTCATTCATCATCAAGTCGAGTGCTATGTCGATGATCTCGTTGTAAAAAGTATAGAAAAGGAAGACCATCTCTTTGACTTGAGAGTAGTTTTCAAATAGTTAAGATAATTTAACCTCAGAATGAACCCCTTGAAGTGTGCATTAGGAGTGGCTTCAGGGAGATTCCTGGGGTTTTTTGTCTGACACCATGGAATCAAAATTGATCCGGAGAAGATCAAGGCCATATTAAGAATTCCACCCCCTAAAATTTTAACTCAACTCAGATCATTTCAAGGATGGTTAACATATCTAAGATGATTTATATTCAACCTATCGGGAAGATGTCAGCCATTCTCAGCACTTGTCAAAAATGCCTCCAAGTTCAAGTGGGATGACGAGTGTGAGCATGCCTTCAAAGACATCAAGCATACCTGATGATGTCGCTGATTCTAGCAGCCCCTATCCCGGGCAAGCCGCTCATACTTTACACTACTGCATTAGATAACTCCCTTGGTTTTTTGTTGGCCCAAGCCAACGATGAAGGGAAGGAAAATACAATCTACTACCTCATCCATCGCCAAATCCCTATTGAGGCTATTTATCTAACCATTAAGAAGTATTTCCTAGCTTTAATCTTTGCATCCCAAAAGATACAGCACTACATGCTTCCTCATAAAGTGACCTTATTCTCTAGTGTCAATCCACTACAATAACTCATGACATGGCCGCCACTATCTTAATAATTGGCACGATGATCCTTGATCCTCTCACAATTTGACATTACCTTCGTACCCCTCCGTGTGGCGAAAGGATAAGCACTAGCAGATTTCTTTGCAACACACCCACTTCTTGCTGACTCTTCGTTTAGTGATGATCTCCCTGATGAACAAATCATGAACTTAGAGGATATTAGCATTCACTGATGGGAGATGTACTTTGATGGTGTGACTTCCTCTTAAAGAGGAGAAAAACCATAATCTACTATTCCAGGAAAGGTAAGGGTAGGAATAGTTCTCTTAACTTCGGACCGCGATGTGATGAGATTTCCATATCATCGATCCAATCCTTGCACCAACAACGAAGCTGAATATGAGGCTCTAATTGTAGGTCTGGAGTTATCCATTACTCTAAGCATCGACATCTTTCGAGATTCTTAGCTAATTATCAACAAAATTGCTAGGTCCTATAAAGTTATAAAGCCCAAGCTCCATCACTACCACAAGTACACCATGGAGTTGTTGGCCCAAATCCCAGAGGTTACCATTTATAAGATTCCTCGAGGAGAGAACATCATAGTGTATACTTTAGCCAAGCTTGCGAAGGAATTGGCATGTCCGGAGGATGAGTCCTTATCAATAAAGTTCCAAAATAGACAAGTCTTATCCCTTATTATTATTGAACTCATCAAAAAGTACTCTCTCGAATGGGAGGTTGCCATTGCCAAAAAGGATGAGGAGTTAGATTGGAGGCAACCATTCCTGGATTACCTAAATAAAGGCAATCTACCTCAAGAGAAGTCTCAAGCCCATCATATGAACTAGAGAGCACTTTCCTGCACTCTTGTGGATGGTGTCTTGTATCGGAGGTCTTTCAATCATATGTGGTTACATTGTCTAGATAATCATGAAGCCCGTAAGATCATGACCGAACTACACTCAGAATGATGTGGAGCCAACTAATTTGGTTCAAAGATGAAAGCCAAGATCAAGAGACTAGAATACTACTAATCTTCGATGATCAAATATTACATGGATATGGCTAGGCGAGGCCACCAATGTCAAATAGACGGTGTGGTCCTACACCAACCACCCAATATTCTACATCCTACATTGCCCTCTTGTCCATTCGAGTGTTGGGGTATCGATATAGTGGGTATGATTGATCCTCCTTCCTCCAAGGGTCATCGATTCATCTTAGATACTACTAACTACTTTTCCAACTAGGCAAAGGCGATTCTGCTTAGAGAGGTCACAGCTCAGCATGTGCTCCAATTTTTTAGGAACCATATTGTATATAGGTTAGGAGTGCCTCGATGAATTATATCTGATAATGGTACTATATTCAATAGCACCGAGATCAATAAGTTTACCTGGAGACACAACATAGATTGGAGATATTCTACCATCAACTACCAGAGGGCAAATAGCTTAGCAGAAGTCTTCAACAAAACTATCATCCAAATACTAAAGAAGACACTTGACAACAACAAGTGATAGTGGCATAAATAGTTAGTTGAAGCCTTGTGGGCCAACCACACTACATATAGAACTCCAACTCATTCTACTCCTTTCTCCTTAGTGTATGGTTCCGAAGCTGTTTTACCATTAAAAGTCCAACTCCCATCACTAAGGATAGCTGTGGGTAGCAAGATCACAACAGAGCAGAATGTCAAGTTGCGGTTAGAAGAGATCGAAGGTTTGTAGGAGAGACGCCTGCAGGCATGCCAAAACCTCAAGTTGTACAAAGCTAAAATGGTTCAAGCTCACAACAAGTTGGTTTGTATTAGCGAGTTTTATGACGTTATATTATGATTTCTAATGGTGCCAACTTAATCTAACTATACAATAGCATGCTAAACATATTAAAGTTTGAATTAACACACTATATTATATTATAATATATGATGTTATATTATAATTTTCTATAATATAATATATTATCAAACATTACACCTCATTAGAATCACTTAAAATAAACAAATAACAAAATTTTCTCAAAATAAGGATATTGTTCATTTTGGATGTAAAATTGTTATTTTTCTATTAGAAATGGTGCAAACTAGAATAATTTTGGTGTTTCTTCTTGGTGTGTGCCATGAATTTGGCCAAATTCTTCTATCTCAACCATCAATTTATCTTACATTACACCTTAAAATGAATCACTTTAAGCAAAAACTATAAAATTTGGTTGAAAAATGAACATTTATTTTGGATGCAAAATTTCATTCTTTTGATTAAATGACACACCATAGCACACCCCTAATGATGTTCCCTATAGCTTACCTTAAATTTTTCCAAATACCATCATCTCAGCCTATAAATTAGTGTTTTTATGAATTATACTAGCACAAACTCTACTACATCATACTATAACACACTAAAAAAATGCTAAACAACAATTAGTAATACACAATAGTATGCTATAATGCATGATGCTACACTATGTTATGGTATCATATATTATAATACACTATAACATATTATATTATATTATCGATATCACATCATAAGGGGTTGCTTAAGAGAAAAATCATAATATTAGTCTAAACAATAAAAAAACTATATATTTTAGTTTATTACTTACATATTTTAAATTGAAACAATATATTATGATGCCATACTCTCTATGAATTTAGCCAAATTCAACAATTTTAAAGTATAAATCAACATTTTTATAAATAATGCTATCGTAGGCTTGACTGCATGATTGTAAAATACTAAAAGATATTAAAATGCGTAAAAAAGATATAATATTTCTTTTGAACAAAAAATCTTACTTTTTAGACTACAAGTGGCATAGCACACCTTTGGTTCTACAACCTAATTGCCACTTCAAATTTAATAAATTTCATCATCTAATTTATTAAATTAATATTTTATGATTTTTATTAATATAGACTATAGGGAAAAATATCATAATATACTAAAACATTTCAAAACATCTTGTAACATCCAAAAACACATTACTACATGCTCAAATATATGATTCTACATTATACTACAATATATGGTATTATAATATGATTTAGGGTTAGGGTTTAGGGTATTCAAATCTCTAATAGTCGAGGAAAACTCTCTTGAAGACATTTTCTTTAGCTACCATAGCTATGTTAGGATTAGGTCATTCTTTCAATCTACTCCTAATAACATCTTTATTCAAGGTTTAGGGTTTAGGGCTAGTTTAAGATTTGGGGTTTAGGGTTTAGGGTTTAAGGTTTAGGGTTTAGAGTTTAGGGTTATAGGTTTTAGGGTTTAAGGTTTATGGTTCTAGGGTTTATAGTTTAGGGTTTAGGGTTTATTGTTTAAGGTTTAAGGTTTAGCATTTAAGGTTTAGGGTTTAGGGTTTAGGTTTAATGTTTAAGGTTTGGGTTTTTAGATTTAAGGTTTAGGGTTTAGGTTTTGGTTTTAAGATTAGGGTTTAAGTTTTAGTTTAGGGTTTATGGTTTAAGGTTTTTTTTTAACAAAGAACAAATTTATATTCAACATTTCTTCTTTTTGATTTTATCAACCAAGTAGCACCCCATATTTTCTAAAATAAAAGTGATGACATAGATAAAAAATGAGCACCCATAGAGCTAATCAAAAACTTCAGAGAAAGGCATATTTCCATAAGTAATAGATTGGATCGACCATTCTTGGTTTCTAGTCCCATCGAAGCACCTTGCCCCTCAAGTGGATCTGCCATCATATCATTGGCACCACCACAACCTCTATTCTCCTCTCCATCCATCAGTCACCACCACCTCAATATCCAACAGCACCTCCAGATCCCCCACCACCACTGTGATAACCATCACCTCCACCTTCGGCTCGACCACCAGACTTGGATTGAGCCTAGTTGATGGAGATGTCCAAACCATCAAGGTTCTACCCATTCTCAGGGTTTAGTGTTAGTTTATAGTTTAGGGTTTAGGGTTAGTTTAGGGTTTAAGGTTTAGGGTTTTTTAGGGTTTAGGGTTTGGGGTTTAGGGTTTATAGTTTAGGGTTTATGGTTGTAGGTTTACCATTTAGGGTTTAGGGTTTAGGGTTTAGGATTTATAATTTTGGGTTTAGGGTTAAGAATTTACAGTTTAGGGTTTAGGCTTTTTTCTTAAATTAAGTAAACCTTGAGGTTTAGGTTTTTTTAGTTTATTTTTTATTTATTTTAGCTTATTTTATTTATTTTTACTTAGGTTTATTTTTTGTTCTTATTTAATTTAGTTATTTAGGTTTATTTATTTTAGTTTAGGTTTTCTATTTTAGTTTATTTTTTAAGCTTATGTTTAGGTTTATGCTTATTTTTACTTTAGTTTTATTTTTTTATTTTTTTAGGTTTAGTTTTATTTTTTTATTTTTAGGTTTATGTTTAGGTTTTTATTTTATTTTTTTTGGTTTAGGTATTAGGTTTTATTTTTTAGTTTAGGTTTAGCTTCATTTTTAGTTTATTTTATTTTATTTAGTTTATGGTTTAGGTTTAGTTTATTTTAGGTTTAGGTTGAGGTTTTATTTATTTTAGTTAGTTTATTTTAGTTTAGGTTTAGGTTTATTTTATTTTATTTATTTTAATTTAGGTTTAGGTTTATTTTATTTTTTTTATTTTAAGTTTAGGCTTTTTTTAGTTAAACGTCCATGTTTTATTTTTTATTTATTTTTAAGTTATATTTTTATGTTTCTTTTTTAGCTTTAGGTTTTTATTAAGTTTTATTTTATTTTATTTTTGGTTTATTTTATTTTTATTTTATGTTTACTTTTTATTTTATTTAAGTTTTTTATTTTTAGGTTTATTCTATTTTTTAGCGTTGTTTTGATTTGTACTTATTTTATTTAATTTTAGTTTTTATTTCTTTTTATTTTATTTTATTTTTATGTTTAGGTTTAAGTTTAGGTTTGGATTTTTATTTATTTTATTTTATTATTTTATGTTAGTTTAGATTTTTTTTAATTTTTATTTTTTGGTTTTATTTAGTTTAGGTATAGATTTTTAGTGTTTAGGGTTTAGGGTTTAGGGTTTAGAGTTGTAGGTTTAGGGTTTAGGGTTTAGGTTTTAGGGTTTAGGTTTTAGGGTTTAGGGTTTAAGGTTTAGGGTTTAGGGTTTAGGGTTTTAAGGTTTTGGGTTTAGGGTTTAGGGTTATAGGTTTATGGTTCAGAGTTTAGGGTTAGTCTAGGGTTTAGGGTTTATAGGTTTTAAGTTTTGATTTTTTTTTATTTTTTTTTTATTTTTTTTTAAATTAAGTAAACTCATAAACACATTTATTTAGTTTATTTAGTTTATTCTATTTATTTTAGTTTATTTTATTTTTTATTTTATTTAAGTTTATTTTTATTTTTATTTAATGTGGTTTATTTATTTTAGGTTTATTTATTGTAGTTTAAATATTTTATTTTAGTTTATCTTTTTAGGTTCAGGTTTAGTTCTATTTATAGTTTAGTTTTATTTTTATATTATTTTTAAGGTTTAAGTTTTATTTCTTATTTTTGGGTTTAGGTTTTGGTTTTTATTTAATTTTTTTAGGTTTAGGTTATAGGTTTTATTTTAGGTTTTAGTTGTTAGTTTAGGTTTAGGTTTACTTTTAGTTTATTTTATTTTATTTAGGGTTTAGCTTTAGGTTTAGGTTATTTTAGGTTTAGGTTTAGGTTTTATTTATTTTAGTTTAGTTTATATAGTTTAGGTTTAGCTTTATTTTATATTTTATTTTAGGTTTAGGTTTTTTTTTAGTTTAGGGTTTAGGTTTTATTTTTAATTTATTTTAAGTTTTATTCTTAGGTTTTTTTTAGGTTTAGGTTTTTATTTAGTTTTTAGTTTATTTTATTTTAGGTTATTTTATTTTTATTATTGGTATAGTTTTTATTTTATTTAGGTTTTTTATTTTTTTACTTTAGTTTAGGTTTATAATTATTATTTTATTTTATTTTTTGGTTTTGGTTTAGGTTTAGGTTTTAGTTTAGGTTTTTATTTTATTTTATCTTTTAATTTTATTTTGGATTAGGCTTTTTAATTTCTTTTATTTTAAAGTTTTAATTAGTTGAGGTTTAGGTTTTTAGCTTCTTATGGTTTAGGATTTAGGGTTTAGGGTTTATGATTAGTTGAGGGTTTAGGGTTTGAGGTTTAGGGTTTAGGGTTTAGGTTTAAGGTTTAGGGTTTAGGGTTAAGGGTTTAGGCTTTAGGTTTTAGGGTTTAAGGTTTAGGGTTTTTAAGGTTTATGGTTTAGGGTTTAGGTTTTAGGTCTAGGGTTCAGGTTTTGGTTTAGGGTTTAAGGATTTTGGTTTTTTTTTTAATAGAGAACAAATTCAAATTCAGCAGTTCTTCTTTTTGATTTCATCAACCAAGTAACATACCAAGTTTTCTAAGATGCATGGGACAATATAGATAAAAAATGAGCATGCTTAAATCAAAAACCCTAGAAAACTTGAACCAGCTCTACTATAAAGGCACAATTCAATAAGTAATAGATCGGATTGGCCATTCTACATTTTCATCAGTTCCCATCAAAACCAACCCCACCTCTCGAGTAGCGAGATCCACCATCATATCCCCAATCTCTCCCTCAGCCACCACCACGGCTATAACCTAGGTTGCTCCTCTTGCCTACAAAACCACCACTGCTCTGACCACCACCTTAATATCCACCAGCCTCTCAAGATCCCCCATCACCACACCGATAACTGTTGCCACCATCTTCACCTCTAGCGCCAGATCTAGATTGAGCCTAGTTGACGATGATGTTCTTGTCGTCAAGGTTATGCCCATTCTTAGGGTTTAGGGTTAGTTTAGGGTTTATGATTTAAGTTTATTTTTAATTTATTTAGTTTCTTTAGGTTTAGGTTTAGGGTTTGGGGTTTAGGGTTAGGGTTTATGGTTTAGGGTTTAAGGTTTAGGGTTTAGGGTTTAGGGTTTTAGGGTTGATGCCTTTAGGGTTTAGGGTTTAGGGTTAGGGTTTAGGGTTTAGGGATTGGGGTTTAGTGTTTAGGCATTACGGTTTAGGGTTTTACGGGCTTAAGGTTACAGGTTTAGGGTTTTTTAGGGTTTAGGTTTCTTTAGGTTAAAGGTTGTAGGTTTTGGGTTTAGGGTTTAGGGTTAGTTTTATGGTCTAGGGTTTAGGGTTAAGGGTTTAAGATTTAGGGTTTAGGGTTTAGGGTTTAGGGTTTTTATTTTAAAAAAAAATTAAGTAAACTAATTAGTTTAGCTTTATTTAGTTTATTTTTTACTTAGTTTATTTTATTTACTTTATGTTTATTTATTTTAGTTTAGGCTTTTTATTTTAGTTTATTTTTTGGTTTAGGTTTAGGTTTATGCATTTTTTAGTTTAGAATTATTTTTATTTTATTTTTTAGGTTTAAGTTTTATTTTTTATTTTTAGGTTTAGGTTTAGGTTTTTATTTTATTTTTTTAGGTTTAGGTTTTTGGTTTTTATTTTAGGTTTATTTTTAGGTTTTATGTTTTTTTTAGGTTTAGGTTTCTTTTTAGTTTATTTTATTTTATTTAGTTTAGGGTTTAGGTTTAGTTTAATTTAGGTTTAGATTTAGGTTTTATTTATTTTATTTTAGTTTTTTTGAGTTTAACTTTAAGTTTATTTTATTTTATTTAGTTTAGGTTTAGGTTTCTTTTAGTTTAGGGTTTGAGTTTTAATTTTAATTTAATTTTAGGTTTACTTTTTTGGTTTTGGTTTTTATTTAGTTATTTAATTTTTTTATTTTAGGTTTATTTTATTTTTATTTGATGTTTAGTTTTTATTTTATTTGAGTTATTTATTTTTAAGTTTATTTTATTTTTTAGTTTAGTTTAGTTTTTTATTTATTTTATTTTAGTTTAGTTTTTATTTTTTATTTTATTTTATTTTTACATTTTGGTTTAAGTTTTGGTTTAGGTTTAGGTTTATGTTTAAGTTTAGGTTTAGGTTTTTAGGCTTTTAGGTTTTTAGGGTTTAGGGTTTAGGGTTTTGGATTTGGGTTTTAGGGTTTAGGATTAATGATTTGGGGTTTAAGGTTTAGGGATTAGGGTGTATGTTTTAGGGTTTAGGGTTTAGGGATTAAGGTTTTAGGGTTTAGGCTTTAGGGTTTAGGCTTTAGGGTTTTGGGTTTAGGGTTTAGGGTTATAAGGTTTAGGGTTTACGGATTAGGGTTTAGGGTTGTAGGTTTAGAGTTCAAGGTTTAGGGTTTAAGGTTTAGGGTTTAGGGCTAGCATTTTTTTTAATTTTTTTATATTTTGTTATTATTTTAATAAAATAAGTAAACTAGTAGGTTTAGATTTATTTAGTTTATTTATTTTATTTTTTATTTATTTTAGTTTTTTTATTTAGCTTGATTTTTATTTTTATTTAAGTTAGTTTATTTATTTTTGGTTTATTTATTTTGGTTTAAGTTTTTTATTTTAGTTTATTATTTAGGTTTAGGTTTAGGTTTAGGTTTATTTATTTAGTTTAATTTTATTTTTAATTAATTTTTTTAGTTTAGGTATTATTTTTTTATTTTTAGGTTTAGGTTTAGGTTTTTATTCGATTTTTTTAAGTTTAGGTTTTAGGATTTTACTTTAGGTTTATTTTTAGGTTTTATTTTTTAGATTAGGTTTAGGTTTAATTTTATTTATTTTATTTTATTCAGTGTTTAAGTTTAGCTTTTGGTTTAATTTATTTTAGGTTTAGGTTTAGGTTTTTTTATTTTAGTTTAATTTATTATAGTTTAGGTTTAGGTTAATTTTATTTTTATTTAGGTTTAGGTTTTTTTTTTAGTTTAGGGTTTAGGTTTTATTTTTAGATCTTATTTTTATGTTTGGATTTTTATTTGGTTTTAAATATATTTTTTTAGATTTATTTTATTTTTATTTTAGGTTTAATTTTTATTTTATTTATGTTTTTATTTTTTCACTTTATTTTAGATTTTTCTTTATTTTATTTTAATTTAGTTTTAATTTTTTATTTTATTTTCTTTTTAGGTTTAAGTTTAAGTTTAGTGTTTAATTTAGGTTTTCATTTTATTTTATTTTATTATTTTATTCTAGTGTAGGTTTTCTTATTTATTTTATTTTTAGGTTGTATTTAGTTTTGGTTTAGGTTTTTAGCTTTCAAGGTTTAGGGTTTAAGGTTAATTGAGGGTTTAGGGTTTAGGGTTTAGGGTTTATGTTTTAGGGTTAAAGGTTTTGGATTTTAGGGTTTAGGGTTTAGGGTTTTTAGGGTTTAAGGTTTAGGGTTTAGGTTGTAGTTCTACGGTTCAAGTTTTTGTTTAGGGTTTAGCATTTTGGTTTTTTTTAGTAGAGAATAAATTCATATTCAACATTTATTCTTTTCGATTTCATCAACCAAGAAACACAGCAAGTTTTCTAAAACATAAGCAATAACATAAATAAAAAATGAGCATGCATAGAGCAATTCAAAAAATCTAGATAACTAGAACCATCTTTACCACAAAGACACAATTCCATAAGCAGAAGATCAAATCGACCATTCTTTAATTTCTCCAGTTCCCATCAAAGCCACCCCTTCCTCTCGAGTAGTAGGATCCGCCATCATATCCCAAATCTCTCCCTCCGCCACCACTATAGCCACTGTCGCTCTTCCTCCTCCATAACAACCACTGCTCCGACCACCACCACAATATCCACTAGCACCTCCAGATCCCCCACCACCACTGCGATAAATGATGCCTCCGCCTTTGCCTCCACCACGGATCTAGAGCGGTTGTGATGATGTTCTGCCAAAAGGTTCTATCCATTCTTAGCGTTTAGATTTAGGTTTAGGTTTATTAGGTTTTAAGTTTAGGTTTACTTTTTTAATTTTTAGTTACATTAGGTTTAGGTTTAAAGTTTATGGTTAAGGGTTTAGGTTTTAGTTATTTTAGTTTACGTTTTGGTTTATTTTATTTTATTTATTTTATTTTTATTTTGGGTTTAGTATTTTTTTTAAAGTTTAGGGCTTGGGTTTTATTTTTTATTTATTTTTAGGTTTTATTTTAAATTTTATTTTTAGGGTTTTATTCTATTTTTTTTATTTGATTTTAGTTTTATTTTATTTTTCATATTTAGTTTTATTTTATTAAGGTTTTAATCATAGGTTTATTATATTTTTAGTTTAGTTTTTTTCTTTAATTTATTTTAGTTTATTTTATTTTAAATTTTATGTTTAGGTTTTAGTTTAGTTTTTTATTATATTTTAATTTTATTTTTATATTTTTTTGTTCATCTTATTTATTTTATTTAGTTTAGGTTTTAGGTTTTGTGGCCTAGTGCCTGGGTGGTTTCAGGTTTGGGCCCATGGTAGGGCTCAGTGTGTTTGGTGGCAGTCAGTTTAGCCCAGGGCCTAGGGGCTCAGTTGGAGCCCAGGTTCCTAGGAATTAGGGGCCTAGGGCTGGGCCTAGCCAGGTCAGGTCAGTTCTGGGGGTCTTGAGGTTTAGTTAGGTCAGGATTTAGGGAGTGGTCAGGATTTAGGGCCCAGGGTAGAGGGCCTTGGCCCAGGACTAGGGAGGATCTTTTTTTTAATCAAGCAAAGTGGTATTTATTTACCATCTATTTATTTAGGTTTATTTTATTTTATTTTATGTTAGTCATTTTTTTAGGTTTTTAAGTGTTTATTTTAGTTTAGTTTTACTTTATTTTATTTTAGGGGTTTATTTTAATTTTAGTTTAGTTTAGGTTTTATTTCAGTTTTAGCATTAGCTTTGGTTTTTTATTTTGGTTTATTTTATTTTTTTAGTTTTAGTCTAGGTTTATTTTAGTTTATTTTATTTTATTTAGTTTAGGGTTTAATTAGTTTATTTTACGCTTAAATTTAGGTTTTATATTTTAGCTTTAGTTTATTTTAATTTAGGTTTAGTTTATTTTATATTTATTTTATTTAGGTTTTTTTAGTTTAGGGTTTAGGTTTTATTTTTTTATTTTTAGGTTTATTTTAAATTTATGTTTTGGTTAAGTTTTTATTTTATGCTATTTTAATTTTATTTTACATTTAGTTTTTATTATATTTAGGTTTTTTATTTTTAGGTTTATTTTAATTTTTACTTATGTATAGGTTTTTATTTATTTTATTTTAACTTTTTTTTAGTTTTAGGTTTAGGATTACATTTAGGTTTAGGTTTATGTTATAGTTTACATTTTTATTTTAATTTTTACTTTATTTTATTTAGGTTTAGGTTTTTTATTTACCAAATTTTTCATGTTTTATTTTGTTTAGGTTTTAGGTTTAGTGGTTTAGGGTTTGGCCTAGGGAGAGTCAGGTTTGGGGTAGAGTTTGGGTTTAGGGTCAGATCTAGATTTTGGGTTTATTTGTGGTCAGTTTGGGTGGGGGTCAGGTTTGGGTGGGTTGGTAGGGTCTACTTGTTATTTTATTTTTTTTTATTATTAATATTTTAAAACAAAGCAAAACAAGTAGTTTAGGTTTATTTAGTTTATTTTATTTATTTTAGTTTCTTTTATTTTTATTATTTTATTTAGTTTATTTTATATTTTAGGTTTACTTATTTTAGTGCACTTTTGGTTTAGGTTTAGGTTTATTTTAGCTTAGTTTTATTTTATGTTATTTTAGGTTTGGGTTTTATATTTTATTTTAGGTTTAGGTTTTTTTATTTATTAGGTTTATTTTGGTATTATTTTTAGTTTAGGTTTAGGTTTATTTTAGTTTATTTTATTTTTGTTTAGTTTTGGTTTAGGTTTAGGTTTAGTTTTTTGGTTTATCTTTAGGTTTTATTTATTTTAGTTTAGTTTATCATAGTTTATTTAGGTTTAGTTTTTTTTTTTAGGATTTAGGTTTAATTTTTATTTAGTTTTAGGTTTATTTTGTTAGGTTTTATTTAGTTTTCTATTTATTTTATTTTAGGTTTATTATATTTTATTTTAGGTTTAGTTTTATTTTATTTAGATTTTTTTAGTTTAGGATTTTATTTATTTTATTTTATTTTTTAGTTTTTAGTTTTATTTTATTTTCTTTAGGTTTAGGTTTAGGTTTTAGTTTATGTTTATATTTTATTTTATTTTTTAATTTTTTGTTTGTTTAGCTTTTCATATTTATTTTATTTTTAGGTTTTATTTAGTTTAGGTTTAGGTTTTTAGCTTTTTATGGTTTAGGGTTTAGGGTTTAGGTTTATTTTTAGGTTTTATTTTTTAGTTTAGGCTTAGGTTTATTTTTAGTTTATTTAATTTTATTTTATTTAGTTTAGGATTTAGGCTTAGGTTTAATTTATTTTAGTCTAGTTTATTTTAATTTAGGTTTAGGTGAATTTTATTTTGTTTATTTTATTTTTATTATAGGATTAGTTTTTATTTTTAGTTTAGGGTTTGGGTTTTATTATTTTTTATTATTTTTAAGTTTATTTTTTCAATTTAGTTTTTTATTTAGTTGTTATTTTATTTTATATTAGGTTTACTTTATTTTTAATTTATGTTAAGTTTTTATTTTGTTTGGCTTTTTTATTCTTAGGTTTATTTTATTTTTAGTTTAGTTTAGGTTTTTATTTATTATATTTTAGTTTATTTTATTTTATTTTTAAGATTAGTTTAGGATTTAGTTTAGGTTTTTATTTTATTTTATTTTTTTTATTATATTTAGGTTTAGGTTTTTTTATTTATTTTATTTTTTGGTTTTATTTAATTTAAGTTTAGGTTTATAGGTTTTTAGGGTTTCGGGTTTAGGGTTTAGGGTTTTAGGGTTTAGTGTTTAGGGTTAGGGTTTAAGGTTTAGGTTTTTTTTTGGAACCCCATATAGGGGAATTTTATTACCATAAAAAAGAGGTTGCATGGTCCTTAAGAGGGGATAAACTCAAGAACAGCTACAAAATTACCCTAGAGAGTAAATCCCCTGTCTAAGTACAATCAAAATAAAGCAAAAGGGAAAGTAAAGTAACAGATATAAATTGATAAAAAAGAAAAGCCTTTGGACCATCTTCATCATAAGCTCTTGAGGATGAGAGTAGCCTATGCCTCCATTGGAAAAGAAGCCAACAAGAAAAAAGCACAGATTATGCAAGCATCTAAAAGAAAAAGTTAGCACAATTAAATTGGTACAAAACAAAATAAAAGTAAAAGTAAAAGTAAAAGTAGAATTGTAAGAGAGAATTATAGGAGAGTGTGTGAGAATGGCTGGCTCACACACAAAATTGGCGATACAAACATGAGCATCCAAACTTCCAATGAAGGGTTACATCACAAGTGTTACTACCAAATAAATGATGAGTGAAATCATCCCACATCATAGCCCATATACCGATATGGAAAAGCGCCTTGGGAGGAATTCATATGGTCTTTAGTACCGCATGCCCAAAATATAGCCACATACACATAGAAAAGAAAACAACATAGATCGAATGATAAAGGGATGTCGAATCCCTTATAAGATAAGTACCACCAAATGATGTCAACAAAGCATGAGAATGTAGAGTCAACAACATTCCAATCCAGGTTAAAATCTTGGCCACATCCACCATAATATTAATATGACCACAACAATAAATGTGAATGTTAAGAAGAAGCATGAGTAAACACAACCTGTAGGCAACTCCAAAATAGCTAGCCATAGATAATGGGGAGAAGTACATGACAATCATCAAAGAGAAAGCCAGGTAGGAAACCAAAGTAGTATTCAGCCTGCTGAACAAAGTAAAACCCTTTAGTATAGATGCAGGACCATCCCTACCCAAATAAGAGCTCATGTCCAGGTAAACAGCCTGAAAAGAGGGAAGCCATTCAGTATTAGCAAAATAGATGTTAACGATCATCTTAATAATAGCATGATCACAACAGAACTACACAAGTTTAGAAGTCCAAGGGAGAAATGAAACAGCAGCTAGACCCATACTGCAAAGGCCCCGATAATATGGTAATCAAATCAGCAAACAACAGAACAAGAAAATAGCCACAAAACCAGCCACAAAAGCACGGCTGCAGAACATAAGAGCCCAAAAGACCCTGCTGGAAATAACCAAATGGCAATAAAAATACTGAACCCAACATAGGATATTGTAGACAGTACCAATATTGCAAAGAACCAAAATGAAAATCGAAAAAATAACAGCAGTGAAATCCTGCAATTCCAAGAAAAACTAACCATCAGCTAAGCAAATAACACCAGAAATGACAGCAGGAGAGGGAGTCAAGAATCAAACCCAATCGTTCAAGGAAGCAATAGTGATGGCAAGCAATAAAAACATTCTTACTCTTAGGGGGCAGCACAACCCAACAGGTTAGCAAATCAGGAGACACAAACCTAAAGAGCAGCTTAAAATTAACCCAATAGGAAACAGGATTACAAACAGTTAACCAACAGCTAGGAAACTAAGGCAAGACCTACCAATACAGGATAACCATAGAGATGATACAGGATAATGCATCAGAAAACAATAATTCCATAAGCAATAATCAGCCTAGTGGACACCCAAACAGATGTCCAAAAAACCAATCAATTTATAAGCAAAACCCCAATCCTGGTCACCCAAACAGATGTTAATAATTACCCTGATAAAAGCATGATCACAACAGTAAATACACAAGTCTACATGATCCAAGAGAGGAATGAAAAGGCAGATAGACCCATACCTCACATGCCGTAGGTGATAAGCTGTACCCCACCGCAAGCAACACAAAAATACAATCAGAGAAACAACCCCAGTAGCAGCTTGTTGTGCATAAAACCCAATAATCCATTCAGCCAACAACCAAGACAGCAAACCAAATATTGCACCCAACAGAGGGTAATCCAATCATTAACAGTAGTATTACATAGACTCAAAATGTGGATCAGAAGAAAACCATCATTAAGATCCTTCAAGACAAGGAAAAGCAGACCAGCATCTAATCCAACATCATCAGTAAAATCAGGATGAAAGGAAGGCAAGAAGCAAATCCAATCATGCAAAGAAATAGTAGTAATAACAGGTAATTAAACATTCTTCCCTTACAGGTTGAGGAAGGGGGGTTGGTTAGCAAGACATGAGCCACAACCCTATTTAAAATGGAAAATACAAATAAAGTAGGGCCCACCATGAAACTATGCAAATCATAGTAAACTAACAACTGTAGCAACAAATACATGAGCCTCCAATACAGGTAGCTAGAATAAAGAATCAGTTTGAGAATAGGCAACAGGAAAAATAGACAGGAAACAGTCTCAATTGTGAAAAGAAAAGAAAAATACAGTAAGTCCCAAAAAATAGTATTGATGGCAAGTAGTCCGTCCCTACAGATCAAAAAATAAGACATCTCCATCCAGTAGATTAGGGAAATAGGAAGCACATTTCCATTAGCAAGGGAAACAATAGATACAGTAAGACCCCAAAAAAAGATTGAATAATTAACAGAAACTAGCAGCAGATGCTACAGAGATCATAATTGAACCATAATAGATTATCAGGGAAATGCATCAACAAAATAAAGAGGAGCAACAACAATAAACAAATGATAAACAAAAGATGGCCATACAGATAAAACAAAGTAATAGAAGTTTTAATCAGGCCAAAAAAATAGGATGAAATTAGTTTCTGAGATAAGGAAGTCCAGTATTGTCCAAATTAACCAATCCACGCAAATGTTTAGGAAGTGTAAGCTGATCAAAAAATTTTATTCCATCTAATCTAGCACCTAGATTAGCAAGGTAATCAACACACACATTACCTTCATGCCAAACATGAGTGATTTTAAAATAGAGTTGAGATAAGAGAGCTCTAGTATGCTTTAGGAGGAAGAACAATTCTGAAGTTCCCACTTTAGTGGAAGTCAACAGATCAATCAGTAATAAAGCATCCACCTCAATCGAAATATGGAGCCAACCTTTTTGTAGGCAAATCTCGATAGCTTTGTTAACAGCCATTAGGTCCGCAAAAAGAATAAAACATGTATTAAGAGGATAAGCAAAGGCACATAAAACTTTACAATTAAGGTTTCTGAAAATGGCACCACAGCTAGAAGCATTTTGAGAAACGGAGCCATTAGTATTAATTTTAATAATATTATCATGAGGTTTTTGCCAATAAACAAGCTTATCATCTTTACAGTTGGGATGCTCCAGCAAGTTGAAACCTAGTTTATTGGCCACAAATTTACAGCCTTTAAATTGATTGTAGTTAATTAAATTAGAATTAAATAAAGCATGGATTTTATCTTTAATTCTAGCATATATCCTCTTATGGTTCATAGGAATCCCACAATGTTTTGCATCATTTTTGTCCATCCATATGAACCAAATAAGAGTGATGGCAGTTCTCACTTTACTGTTGCCTTTAATAGTGTTTTCAAAATAAACTTCAAGGAGTTGATATAGAGTTAAGGAGCCATTGAATTTGACAATATTAAAAAGATCATCATACCAAACCCAAAGTTTGGAAGCAATGGCTCCGTTAACAAATACATGATTCACATTCTCAATGTGAAAACAACAGTAACATTTTGAAGGTAAGTAAAAAACCTTTACCCCACATGAAAGAATCAAAAGGGATGATGTTTTTCAAAATTCTCCAAGTTAGAACAGAATAAGAAATAGGGATAGTGTTATTCCAAAGTTTAAAAAACACATTAGAGAAATCATGAGCTTCTCTAATATGAATCTAGATATTTTTAAGGTTGAAATCACCATTTTGGGAAAGCTTAAAAAGGATCTAATCATGATTGTTAGGAATGATAGGAATGATAGTAAGCTTATCTAAAAGAGAATAAGAAATATAGTCAGTAAGCTTACAATTATTCCACTTATTATTCTGCCAGAAAGAGTTCACTTTAATAGTAGCAGTGGAGTGGGTAGAAAGTAAATCATCAATGGACCCATCTCGAGTCCAATTATCTTGCCAAAAGAAAGAGGTTCCAGAGTTAATCCCACAATAAGGATTCTGCCTCCCATTTGATGGAACAAAGTCTTTTCCATACAAGAAAATCTCCCACTTTGTAAGGGAAAAGAAGGTGCTACAAGATATTTAGTCATGAAATTAGCCCAAAGACTATTGTTGCTCCTAATTTCCACCAGAGTTTATAGGAGAAAGCAGTGATAGCTTCCCTAATTGGCTTACAGCCAAGCCCACCTTCAGCTAGAGTACCATAGCTTTTATACCAAGAGGTCCAATGCATTCTTTTAGTAGAATTGTTTGAGCCCTAGAAGAATTTATTAAGGAGGCGCTCAATTCTGTTAATGGTTGAATTAGTCGGCACAATGGTTTGAATAAGATATAAAGGCATGGAGTTAAGGGTGCTTTTAATCGTAGTGAGTCTACCACCAAATGAGAGTAAATGGAATTCCCAAACAGAAATTTTATTAGAGATTTTTTGGATTAATTCATCAAAAGATGTGATCTTTTGACCTTTAAAAAGCACCAAGATATTTAATAGAAGTTGTTGTTGCTAAAATTTAGTAATTCTCAAGATTTGGTTGAGCTTATTACTAGAGATTTTAGAGGAAGGAATGAAACAACTTTTACCTTCATTAAGAAAGAGACCACTTTCATTACCAAATTTATTTAAAAGATTCTTAATAATTTTAATGTGATGAATAGAGGCATTGCAAAAGTCATCAGCAAAACTAAGATGAGAGACAGGAAGACCACCATGAGTTCTAAAAAATGTGCTAGGATTATTGTTGAAAAGATCATTAAGACTACTCGAAAGATATTCAACAACAATAATAAAAAGAGAGGGAGTTAAGGGATCCCCTTGTCTCAAGCCATGCTTAGAAGGGAAAAAACCTAAGGCCTCACCATTCATGATAATAGAGAACCAAACATTGGTAATACAATTTTTAATGAGACGGATAAAATAATCAGAAAAACCAAACAAATGGAGAATTTGGAGGAAGAAATTCCAAGAGAGGCTGTCAAAAGCTTTAGAGATGTCCAATTTGAAAAGGATCTTACCACCTCTGGTAGAAGCATCAAGATCATGAATCAGCTCTTGGGCTAGAAGAATGTTGTCAAATATAACTCTACCTTTAACAAATCTAGTTTGGTTGGATGAAATAATTTTAGGAAGCAACGGACTAATTTTATAGGCAATCAATTTAGCAATGAGTTTATGAAAGAAGGTACAAAGGCTGATAGATCTGAAATCGCCCTAAGATTCAAGATTATTAATTTTGGGAATGAGAACAATGGAAGTGCTAGAAAAATATCTAGGTAAAGGATTTCCATTGAAGAAATCAATGACAACATCGACTAGGTCAAACTTAATAATTGGCCAACAATGCTGAGAAAATTGAATCATGTAGCCTTCAGGGCCAGCAACAGAATCAGCGTTTATGCTATTAAGAATACTACCAATCTCAGCTTCCGTAGGACTCATATTTAGTAAATGGTTGTCATCATTAATAATTATTGAGGGAATCAAGTGAGAGTTAGAAATAGCTTCTAATGAAAGGTTCTTGTTTAATAAGTTTTTAAAATGATGTGTGATGAATCTTTAATATCATTATTGTCGCGATCCATTCGTAATCATTTTAATTTTTTTAATAGATTTTAAGGCTCTCTTTTGGAAAAGAGCATGGAAGTATCTGTATTGTCACCATCAACAATATGTGTACCTTTTACCTCCAGTAGGTTTCCTCCATATTCTGATAGATTACCAAGTTATCTTTAGCTTCATTCAAATCCTCAAGTTTTATAGAATCAGTCAAAACAGCATCTTCAAGAGAACAAACCAATTGTTCCATGTTTTTGATATTAGAAAAAATATTTTTAAAATGATGCTTGTTCCACCAAATAAGGTTTTTTTTAAGCCTTTTAAGCTTAAGCTAGAGGCAAATCATGCCCTTAATCGAATTATCTGGATGAAGAGGAGCCATCCAGTTAGTGGAAACAACATTTATGAAATCAATGTGTTGGATCCACATATTTTGGAATCTGAAAGAGGTAGGGGAGGATAATCTATTAGAGGGATTTTGGACAGAAATCAAAAGAGGAGCATGATTTATTTATTTTTTATTTTTATATATTTATTTTATTATTTATTTATTTATTTTTTTATTTTATTTTATTTATGTTAATTTATTTAGTGCTTAGGCTTTAAGGTTTAGGGTTTAGGGTTAGCTTAGGGTTTAGGGTTAGTTTAGGGTTTAGGCTTTAGGCTTTAATGTTTAAGGTTATGGGTAAGGTCTGTGAAGGTTTAGGTCTGGGTAGATTAGGTCAGTGGTTTAGGGTAGGGTGTGTTTAGGTTTTAAGGTAGGGTTTAGGATTTTAGGTTTATTTTATGGCTCAGTAGGTCAGGATTTGGTTTAGGATTTATGGTTTAAAAGTTTAGGGTTTAGGGTTTTCTTTATAATTAGTAAACCTGTAGTAGGTTTATTTAGTTTATTTTTATTTTAATTTTATTTATGTTTATTTTATTTAGTTTAGTTAATTTATTTTGCTTAATTTATTTTAATTTTGGTTTTTTATTTTAGTTTATTTGTTAGGTTTAGGTTTTGTTTTTTATTTAGTTTTATTTATATTTTATTTTTTAGGTTTAGTTTTTATTTTTTTAAGTATATGTTTATGTTTTTATTTTAGTTTTTTAGGTTTAGGGTTTAGGTTTTTATTTTAGGTTTTTTTAGGTTAATTTTTAGTTTATGTTTTGGTTTATTTGTAGTTTATTTTATTTTAATTTATTTAGGGTTTAGGTTTAGGTTTGATTTATTTTAGTTTTATTTATTTTAATTTAGGTTTATGTTTAATTTATTTTGTTTATTTTATGTTTAGGTTTTGTTTTAGTTTAGGGTTTATGTTTTATTTTTTATTTATTTTTAGGTTTATTTTTTGGGTTTAGGTTTTATTTAGTTTTTATTTTATATAGGGTTTTGTGCCACCAACCTTTAAGATCTTTGATGGTGGGAGCACATAACACATTGCACACTTTAGAGGATGTTGCAACACCGACGCGATTGCACTCCTCTTTCCTTTTCGTAGCTCGTATTGCATTTGATTGGTACGTCAAACTGCCCAACGGTTCGGTGAAGACTTTTGCTGAGTTGGATGACCTCTTCATCAAAAAGTTTGTTGGAGCTCAGTAGAGGGTGACTGTAGGCGACCTGATTGTAGAGAAACAGAAACTCAACGAGTCCCTTGTTGATTACATTCTCATGTGGCACAACCTGAACATGAAATGCGAACCATAACTGTTCGAACTACATGCCATTGAGATTCTACTCAAGAATATCCAAGACCTGGTCTCTTTCATGCTTAAGGACTTTACCATCAAAACATTTAAGAAATTAATCAACAAGATAGCTAGCCAAAAAGAGGAAGCCAAATAGTTGCCCTTTTCTAACAAATCATCTAGGCCCAAGCTACAGAAGTTGACCGACTTCAAGCCTTATAACTACCTGGAGTGGCAGTTAGCTAACTCCTCCTCTGATTTTAAAACCATGTAGTCTGGTCATATGAATTACAAGATAGCTAAGGTAGTTATTTAATTAGAAAAATACTAAAGTCCTAAACACGCTCCCTAAGAGACTAGATCATGAGTGGTATGAGCATATGACTTAATATATAGATGCAAAATCTTTTCAAATTTTATTTCAGTTTAGACACATCATTTTGACAGAGGTTTTAGGATTTCTTATGCCTAAATGCATGATGAAATAGGTTATTTGTCAAGTCAAGTAGAAGAAGGTGTTCTCCACCGATGCCCTTGCAGGTCAAGCATTCCTATCATGCAAAAATGGAGATCCTTCATGTTCAAGGGAGAAACAATATGAATGCATGATGTGAAACATACAATCATACAGCTAAGGGGTTGCTAAATCTTTTAATTATCTTATTTATCTCTTAGGCTTTATGATGAGGTTATGAGTTGTTTAAAATTTAGTTTTGAGTAATTAGTTGGGTAGAAAAATTATTTTTATCCTAAGAGCCTAATCGTATCCAAGCCAACCATTAAAGAATCAATCATTTAGAAATGATGAAAAGCATGCCATCCTAATGCACAATGTAAACATAACATCTAATAATTATATAAACTATCATAAAATAATAAAAAGTCAGTCTGGTCGGGTACTATCGTACAACCCAAAGAAAGAAAAGATGGGTAGCCGAGCTCTACCCTTATATAACCTAGAATAGGAAAGAGTAATTGTAATTGTATTAAATGCTATGGGGGTCTTCTTTTTGTATATCTCCATTATTGATTTGGTTCCTTCTTTGATTTGGATGGTGCTTGCTTCAAAGGCTTCACAGGGCACCCCAGGACAAAGCCTTCTGGCAACTACTCATCCTAATCCCCCATCGCACTAATCCTAATTCCTATTACAAAAAATACATTTATGAGGGAAAAGTAAATTTAACTACACTTGCAAAATAGAGGTTAGCTAAATATACATATAATTCCAAGCAGTTGTATTTGTAATTTGGACTTTAGCACCCTACACATGGGTAATTAAGCCCACATATCCTAACTTGGATTATGCTTAAGGATTTAAGCAACCTGCAAAAAGAGCATTCACATTTATTTTTAAGCACCCATTAAGCATAATCCCATGCAAAAAACATGATTAGGCTAATATTGGTCTATCATTCGGTTTACAAAGCATAAACCCTAACATTTAATCTAAAATAATACATCATAAAACAAAACATACATCACATCATACACCATCCTAACTTAGAACTAGAAGTGTTGACTTAATTCTAATGTGTGTATTAAGGATTGTGTGGTAAGTGTTGTTAGGCATTAGTGTTGTATTTTCTAAGTGTAGAAAGATTAAATTTAACATGAAAGGTTGATTTCACTTGAAGTAGTTTAATTGATTTGAGAATTTTAATTTGTGTTTCCTTTTGTTTCATTTTGTTACACTTAGCAACTGTGTTATAAAGATAGGAAAAGGGGATTTAAGTCACTTTCTAAAGTATATTAATTTGATTTAGTTCTCTTTAGTGAAAGGGTTATTAAATGATTTAATTAATCCTAAGTTTAGGTTAACTTTAAATAATCCTATTCAAAATGAAAGGCATCTTAAGATTAATTTAATTGAATAACTACCACATGACATATATTAAATCATTCCTTTCCACCACATGTAACAATCATATGATTTAATCCTAAGTGTATCTATACATGCAACATATTTTAGCACACTTAAATGATGAATGTATGTGTATGTTTACAATTTATATTTTATTTTATTTAATTATTTAAACATATTAATTTAAAACTTTATCCAAATTCTTATATAAAAAAGAAATAAGAATAAAATTAAATAGGCATGTCCCATTATTAAACCAGGGAAGTGAGGTAATCAAATGACCTCTTTGGAGTTAGCTAAAACCTTGTATTCTTAGAATGTCCAAACTATATACCCATTTGCATTCAAACATATGTAAAATCATATACATGGACATAGGAAGCAAGCTCCAAATCATTTGGCTAATTCATTCAACCACTTAGTCAATTATGAATGCATGCAATTTTAATGTAAAATGTGATTTTCATTCACTAATCACATATGCACATACATGTACAAAGATATAGGCAAGTACGTGTCATTACTAAACCAGGGAAGTGAGGTAATCAGATGACCTCCTTGGGGCTAACTAAAGGCTCGTATTCCCAAGATCTCTAGACTATATACTTACTTTTCTTCGACACACATGGATGTATACATAAATGAGGGAAAGAAAACCATGCAAAGATTGTATATATTTTTAATTGAATCATTTATCTATATATATGAATTAAAGCTCTATCCAAATTTTAATGTTGAAATACATAAGAATGAAATAAAATGGGTATGTGCCATTATTAAACCATGAAAGTGAGGTAATCAAATGGCCTCCTTGGCTAGCTAAAGCCTCATGTTCTCAGGATGTGTAGATTATATACCCACTACAATTCAATCTTATATAAATCAACACTTGAATAGAAAAAAGATAACTCACCATTGATACACTTAAGCTACAAGCACATGCATTTCTTATGTATTTTTATAATTATCATCATAACACATATTATTATTCATTTATAAACTTTTGAAAAATACATTTGGATTTAATAGTGATAATAGCCATGCATATATTAAATTAAATCAACACATGCAAGCTTACTTAAAGGGAATCCATTTTATTTTACTTGATTTTGAAGAAAAGGATGCATGAATTCAAATGACATACAAAATTTAACATCATTGGAAATAGGGCAATCAAATCTAGGCATGTGATTTTTTCAACCAAACTAGTTTTTAAGGACAATCAAATCAAATAAGATTATTTAAAGTAAACCAAAGCATCTTTATTAATTAAGTTTTGTATTTGATTTGATTTAAAGAGGAGAAGAGAAATCATCACTTGTTATTTTAAACCCATTCCCCCATTAGTGATTTGATTTAATTTAAGGAAATGTAATTAAGTAAATTTTATGTGTTAATTAAGTTGAACCCTTAATTAGATGAATTAATTACCCTTACCTATGTCACCTTGAAGTAATTAACTAAATAATTATGATCTAACATGATATGCATGGAAAATAAACTTGTAATGATCCTAAGAAATAAAAAGGGACTAATGCAATTGGCTCATGATTAATAGTTTAATTAGATTAAGGGAATTAATTAATTACTCTTATGGTTTTCTCACACATGTAGACAAACCATGATTTCATTAAACTCCTTTAGGTTATTAAACACCTAAAGATCTACCCCATCATTTAATTAATTAAGGTCCATGTGATTTATGATTTCAATTTGATTAAGTGATTTAATTAATTAGTTAAATCTTAATTAATTTCATTTTGAAAAAGGGTGAAGTGAACTTAAGGAAAAGGTTCCCAACCCTATTCATTAGTTCACTTACTATTGAATAATGATTAAAAAACTTAATTAACCAATATATTACTATTCATGGTATTAATTAATCATTAATTAATTTAAAAGAGTAGTTAAGGTTTAATTAGTCAAGTTTTCTAATTATGTGAGTAATAAATCCCAAGAAAATTATGGGAGGTAGAGGTCATCCCATTAAATTAACCCACAAAATTTGGGATTAATTTCTCAAGTAATTAAGGAGTAATTAAGCTAGTTAATTTTGTAATTAAACTTTAATTACTATTCAAAATTTGTTAAGATCATTTTTAATTTATTTTCCTCTAAAATACCTATAAAATGAGTATTTATTTGAATTTTTTATTTCTCTATGCTTTTTATGATTTTTAGAAGTTTCAGCCATTAAAAATGATTAATTAAGCCTAATTAAAGCCTAATCTTGTTAGCACCACGCAATGCATTTTCCATGTGGCATCATGGGATTGGCTACTTAAAACTTATCTGACTCAGCACCTATGTGGTGGTGGTGGATGCTCTTTATTGTTCACCATCTAATCTAAGATCAAACATCTACGATTAATCCCACAGCTTAATAGGATTAAATCAGATCGATGTAGCGGATCTAATCATGATCGTCTATTCTGATCATGCAGAATGGATGGTGCGTGATTTAACCTCACATGAGTGAGGGAGAATGGAGTCCGTCCACCATTGCTCACTTGATTCGACCTTACTCGAGCTCGGATCAACTCTGAAAGGATCTCACACCTTCATGACATCGACTAGAGGGGATCCAATTATCAAGAACACATGAGATGCAAGCTTTCTTCAAAAAGCTCCAACCCATTTTTTCTAAGGATAAATTTTGGAAGCATATCTCACCGGAGCTCAAGACTAGCAGCTCGAATGATTGAGGAAGCTTCATCTAGTGGAGATAAAGCCATGTTGGTAAGCAATTGGATCAATTCCTTGATGTTCGCTTGGAAGGCCATGAACTAACAATTTGGAGCTTGGCTTTGATCAAAGTCCCAATTCAGGTGCTCGAGAAGTTAAGGAGATGATTCATTCTTGCTCGATGAGGCCTAGAGAAGGTGCGTGCAAAGTTAATTTGAGTTTGATGAAGAAATGGGGAATTTAGGTCAGAAAGGGAGTGTCCTATTTCTGGTGGATGGGAATGGCATTTTTCGATCGAGGAATAAGCTTGGGAGCTTAGGGAATGGCTCTAGTAGCTTGTCTTCGGTAGTTATGGCTCTGAGAAATGATTTTTATGTGTATTTGAGTGGAAACAAGGGGGTGTATACCCCCTTCATCTTGATCAGATGGTGGGATCAAGTTTGGCTTCTAGTGGCCATCCGACCATCTTAAAGAGTCGTGGGTGGCATGGAGGAGGTGAGTTGGCTTGGCTTGGTTGGTTGAAGGTGTGGAAGTGGCTGCCAAAAAGGAATCATTGGTGTCCTATGGGCTTCAAATGCTCCAATGGGAGGGTGACGTGATTTCACCTTCCATGGATCGACCCAACCACCCCAGGTTAAAAAAGTTGGGAGTGGTCCTGTGCCAGGTGGTGGACCATTGGGAGAGCACCAAGTGACCAAGGAATGGAAAAGACCACTTACATGGGTGATTTGCCTCATGTGATTCCCTTAACCCAAATGTTTAATGATCAATTGGCATTAGATTTGATTTTGGTGAAATGAGCAAAAAGTGGGTTAGCCAAAATTTCAAGTCAATCAAAGTTGATTTGGTTAGGTTTGGCTCAGTTTGACTCATTTAGGTCAAATTGGGTTAGGTTGGGTCAAGTTGACCAATTGGTCAAATTCGGTCAGACCAAGGGCTGGGTCAAGTTCATATGATCATCTGAGATGTTTTGGATCAATTGGTTTGGTTTAGTTTGGCTTAGATTTGATTTTGGATCATTTGAATTCATTTGGGTCAAATGGGTTAAGTTGACCAATTTGACCAAATTAGTCAAATTAGCTTGGGTTGGGTGTTGGTTTGGGTTTAGTTGACCAATTGAAGATGATTGTAGGCTTTGGTTTCAATTAATTTGGATTTGGTTTTGATTTAAGCAAACTTAAAACTTTTGGTCAATTTGGGCTAAGTAGGTCAATTCAGTTCAGTTGGGTCCAACATGGCTTTGGTCAAGCTAAACAATCAATTTGGAATGAACTTGAGCCATTGGTTGCAATCAATTTGGTTTATATTTTGATGGGAGGTTTTTATGGGGTTGGTTCATTCTAATTTGGGTAGGATTAGAATTTAGCTCAAATAGGTCAAATTAGCCACTTTGGGTCAAGTGGACAAATTGGGTATAGTTAGCTTGATTTTGGGTTGAGTTTGATTTATTTGAGTTCATATATTGATTTGGGATTGATATATAAATTCAATTATAATTGGTTTGGGTTCAAATGGGTTTTGGTTCATTTTAACATTTCAAGTCAAAAGGGTTAAGTTAGGTTTGACTTGGGTTGATTTTGGTTTGGCTTGATGATTATAAATTTCATTTAAATTTGAAAATATGATTGAAGGTATGATTAATTCATGAGAAAATCAATTGAATTTGTGTTTTTGAATGAAATAATTTGGGTAAGTCCATAGAGTTGGGTCATATGGCTTAGGTTTGGATTTTGATTTGGTTTGATTTAGTTTTGATGATTTAAATGTATATTTCATTTAAATTTGTGAATATGATTGAAAACATGATTGATTTGTGAGAAAATCAATTGAGTTTGACTTGATTTGGATTAAGATTTGGCTAAGTCCATGGGATAGGTCATATGGCTTAGGAAGTGTTTTGATTTAATTTGAATTAGTTTTGATCATATTAATGTAGATTTTATTTATATTTAGGAATATGATTGAAGATATAAATTGATTATTAGAAAATCAATTGATTTTTGATTGATGTGGTTTAAGATTTGGCTAAGTCCATGGGACAGTTCATATGGCTTAGGAAGGGTTTCAAGTTTGGATTTGATCATGGGCTTCAATCATTTGGTTTTGGAATTTGGGCTTGGATTTGGATTTAAATTTTATGTTTGAATTGAACTTCAGGTTTGGTTTGAGAAGGTGAACATGGATTGGATTTGGGTTATAGGGTAGGTGGATTATCCTAATCCCTAAGGCATAACCTAATCTTATGGTTAGCCCTTCTATGTCATTTGGTTTAGGTTAAGTGTTTACCTAATTGTTAGAAGTGTCTTATGACTAGGGAGTCTTAGTGTCTAGAAGACTCCTAAGTCTAAGATGGGAAGATTGAATATGCACTCCAAAAGTGAGGTCAACATGCCTTAGGCACCATAGTGTTGCTCCTGGAGATAGATGATTTGGAAGATCGAAGACAAGTTTCATATTATAGACTCGAATACATATTTCAACACTTTGCTTAGGATACCATGGATACATGAGAATAACATAGTTCCCTCCTGTCTACATTAGTGTTTGAAGTTCGTGAGAGGTGGGATCGTCTGCTGTGTCAAAGGAGATCTCAAGCCATTTACAGTTCACGAGGTTGGCATATATGAGGATGTAGCTTAATACCTCCCTCAAAATCAACAAGTCTATTCTCGCAAACTTGGCCAAAGTTTAAAAATAAAATAAAAATAAAAATAAAAGGAAAAGGAAAAGGAAATATGAAAATAAAATGAAAGGAAAAGATAAAATGAAAAAGAAAATAAAAGGGGGTGGAAATAAACTTGGAGGAGGAAGTGGAGCCTAATATTAAATTCCACCTACAGTTCGTTACTCCATTCGAGGATATGAGTAGGATGATCTGACCTCCACCAGGGAGAAAGAGGCCATTTCAGAGGTAGTCCCATAGGTGGAAAACCTCTTTATTGGCCACCTAATAGAAGATATGTCCCAGCTAGCAGGACTACACCTGCTAACCATCTAGTTCATAGGATGAGTCCTATATGGTTAGCACACCAGCTAGCTCTTATCAATAGTAGATTCCCTTGGAGGTGACACTTGAGCCAAAGAGCGATGAAGACTAGGCTCCAAAGCAAAGCATAAGTATATCCAAGTCTATATGTGAAATAATTAGGCATCAGTTGGAAATCTTAGCTCTAACCCTATTTTTCTCTCAAAAAGTTGAGGGTTGGTAGTTAATGAAGCCCCTAAGTCATCCACAGGTGTGAATACTCAGAGGTTATTTCTGGGAGCATCATCCTCAAGACAAGAAGTTAATGTACAACTTTAGGATGATTCATATAAAGATTTAATAGAATTGCCTTTTGATGGGTACTTGGCTTGTGTTCATAATTCAGTAAAGAAAGGGGTAATCCCACATACTTGGTCAAAGCATAGGTCAGACTACTTTGAAAGAATATGGAAGAACAAATGCAAATGGTCTCAATCAAGATAGGGACTAGGATTCGGTATAGTGGGTCCAGTCGATGATGATAATTACTGCTTAGTCATCATCAATCATTTAAAATATGATAGGTTCCTTTCAGATCACATTAAATCATATGAGGAGCTATGCTTAGAATCTTCAGATGATCCAGATGATTTTCAAGAGATTCGATGAACTCAAGAAAATAAACTTAGGAACTGAAGAAGATCCACACCCGACATACATCAGTTCTTCGTTGAATGAAATTAAAACCAATAAGTTAGGCTATTGATTGAGTTTAAGGACTACTTTGCATGGAGTTATGAAGAGATGCTTGGATTAGCTCATGACGTAGCGGTCCATAAACAAGTAATAGAGCCTAGTGTTAACCCTAACAAGTAAGCTCCTAGATGCATGCAATTAGACATAGAACAACAGGTCATTTGCAAAGTCAAGAAACTGATTGATGTTGGCTTCATCGGGAAGAATAATACCCTACCTGGCTAGCCAACATCATCCCATTTAAAAAAAGAATTTCCAAATTCACATATGCTTCAATTTTATAGATTTAAATAAGGCATGTCCAAAAGATGAATTTCCACTATCAATCTCGGAGTTGATGGTGGACATTACCTCATCTCATGCAACCTTCTCTTTCATGGATGGCTCATCTGGATATAACTAAATAAATATGGCACTTGAAGATGAAAGAAACACTACTTTTAGAACCCCTGATCAGAATCTATTGCTATAAGGTCATGCCTTTCAACCTTAAAAATGCCGATGCTACATACCAGCGGGCTATGACTCCAATCTTCGATGAACTCATTCATCATTAGGTCAAGTTCTATGTTGATCATCTTGTGGTCAAAAGTAGAGAAAAGGAAGGCCATCTCTTTGACTTGAGAGTAGTTTTCGAGTAATTAAGACAATTTAACCTCAAAATGAACCCCATGAAGTGTACATTCATAGTAGCTTCAAAGAAATTCCTTGGGTTTGTTGTCCAACGGCAGGGAATCAAAATCGATCTAGAGAAGATCAAGACGATATTAGAAATGCCACCCCCTAAAAGTTTAACTCAACTTAGATCATTCCAAAAGTGGTTGGAATATCTAAGACACTTTATATCTAACATATCGAGAAGATGTTAGCAATCTCAACACTTATCAAAAGGATGCTAAGTTCAAGTGGGATGACAAGTGTGAGCATGCCTTCAAAGACATCCAGCATTACTTGATGACTTCATTGGTTTAAGCAGCCCCTATCCCATGTATGGTGCTCATACTTTACACTACTATGTTAGATGACTCCCTTGGTGCTTTGTTGGACTAAGCTAATGATGAAGGGAAGGAAAACACACTCTACTACCTTCTTCATCATATAATCTTTACTGAGGATAATTATCCACCCATTAAAAAGCATTGCCTAGCTTTAATCTTTGCATCCCAAAAGCTACAACACTACATGCTTCCTCATAAGATGAACTTAATCTCTAGGATCAATCCACTACAGTATCTCATGACACTGTCGATGCAATCTGAACAGTTGGGATGACGGTCCATGATCCTCTCACAGTTTGACATTACCTTTATACCCCTCCGTTCGGTGAAAGGACAAGCACTAGCAAATTTCTTAGCAGCACACCGACTTTCTACTAACTTTCTACTTAGTGATGATCTTCCCAATGAATAAATCATGAACTCAGGGGATACTAGCATTCACCATTGGGAGATGTACTTTGATGGCATGACTTTTCTCAAATAGGATATGAATCATAATCTACTATTCCAAAAAGGCAGGGGTAGGACTAGTTCTCTTAGGTCCGAGCTGTGATGTGATGAGATTCTCATATCATCTGTGCAATCTTTGCACCAATAACGAAGTCAAATATGACCCTCAGATTGATAGTATGGAGTTAATAGTTACTCTAAGCATCCATAACATCGACATCTTTGAGGATTCTTAGCGAGTTATCAACCAAATCACTGGGTCCTATAAGGTTATAAAGCCCAAGCTCCATCACTACCATAAGTACACCATGGAGTTATTGGCCCAAATCCTAGAGGTTACCATTTATAAGACTCCTCAAGGAGAAAACATCATAGCGTATGCTTTAGCCAAACTTACCAAGGAGTTGGCATGTCCGGAGGATAAGTCTGTATCAATAAAGATTTAAAATAGACAAGTCTTATCCTTTATTGATATTGAACTCATCAAAAAGTACTCTCTTGAAGGAGAGGTTGCCATTACCAAGAAGGATGAGGAGTTAGATTGGAGGCAACCATTCATGGATTACCTAAATAAAGGTAAAATACCTCAAGAGCAGTCTCAAGCCCCTCAGATGAAGCAAGGAGGACTTTTCTATGCTCTTATGGATGGTTTCTTATACCGGCAGTCTTTCGATCATATGTGGTTACGTTATTTAGACAAGCATGAATCCCGTAAGATCGTGACTGAGGTACACTCAAGATTATGTGAATCCAACCACTCCGGTCTGAAGATGAAAGCCAAGATTAAGAGATTAGGATACTACTGACCATCAATGATCAAAGATAGCATGAATATAGCTAGGCGATGCCACCAATGTCAAGTACATGGTGTAGTCCTATTTTGATTTCAGACATTGGATAGTTAACTAGTTTATCTTATTTAAATAGGTTGAATGAGATTTGATTTGACTACATATTAAATTGATGAGAGTCTTTCTTAATTTAATTTAATTTGATTTAACTTGATTTGATTAGCTTTATTATTCTATGTGTTTGCTTAGGTTCAATGTCATTGTGTGATTAGTTTAATTAAGAAGTGTATTCATGTTAATTATAAAGGTTTGTTTAATTTTAATTTTATTTCATATTTGTTTAGGTTAATGATGTAACTAATGACTTAACTTTTAGGCTAAGTTTAGGTTTTGATTAGTATTTAATTGCATTTATGTTTGATTAAGTTTAAGTTTAATATGATTAATTTGATTGACTTAATTAGCTTATTTAAAGTGTGATCAAATTAATTAGTAGATTAATTAAGTGTTTGATTTGAATTTGATTTTATAAAGTTAATTTGGTTCATTAAGATAATGTATTAATTCATTAAGTTTGCATTAATTAGGTATTTATTCAGTTGGATTAGCTTAAAGGTAATTAATTTAATTAATAAGTGTGTTTAAGTTAATTAATAAATTAATTAAAGATTTATTTAATTTTTAATTTGGTTTTATATTTATTTAGATTAATGATGTAATTAATGACTTAATGATTTATGTTTAACTTAGGATTTAATTGTTATTTAAGTGCATTTATGTTTGATTAAGCTTAGGTTTAATATGACTAATTTGATTAACTTAATTAGTTTGCTTGAGGGGTGTGATTAAATTAAATAAAGATTTGTTTAATTTTTTAATTTGATTTCATATTTATTTAGGTTAATGATGTAATTAATGACTTAATGATTTAAGTTTAAATTAGGATTTAATTAATATTTAATTGCATTTTATGTTTGATTAAGCTTAAGTTTAATATGATTAATTTGATTGACTTAATTTGTTTATTTAAGAGGTGTGATTAAATTAATTAGTAGCTTAATTAAGTGTTTGAATTGAATTAATTTTAGTGTGATTTATAAATATAATTTGGTTCATTAAGATGATAAATCAATTCATTAAATTTACATTAATTAAATGTTTAATTAATTAAGTTTGATTAAGGGTAATAAAACCTTTTTTAAATCATTTGATTAATCAAAGATTTATTTAATTAATGACTTAATTTCCCACATGTGAGTGATTTGATTTACTTAAGTGTTTTACTTAAGTTTGATTTGATTAAAGGATTATTGTTATTATCATTTGATTAGATTAAGTTATTTAATTGTTTATTTTTATTTCAATTAAACTTGATTATTCTTAATCATAGTTAGGTTTAATTTTCATCATTTATTATGTTCATTAGATTTCATTCATGTTTGATTTATTTGTTAGGTTTATGTATTCGCTAATTATCTTATTCCAACATGTGATTTAGTCATATGTTAATTAAGTTTATTTTGACTTTATTTGGTTTAATTTGATTAATATCAAATGATTATGTTGAATTAGTTTGTTAATCAACTTGATTTTTAGTTTATTTAATGATTAATTAGTTTCAATTTGTTTATAATCATTAAAGAGTTTCATATGATTAAGACTTCATGCTTAGTGTAGGTTTAGTTATACTAGTTTGACTCATGTTAAAGTTTCCTAGATTTGTTGAATTTTAAGTTTGATTTAAGATTTAGTCATTTAAATGAGTTTTATTGATTTAAATAGGATCAATCATATTTAATTTAATTTCTTAGGAGGATGATATTTCTCTGATTTGAGGTTTGATTAATGATTGCTTAAATGTTATTTCATTTATGATTTTGATTTTGATATTTAAATTATTTTTAGATTATATTTTTAATTAAGTCCTTAATTGATTAAACTTTAATCGTAACTGTTTGTTAGGGGTTCATTAGGATTTAGAAAATCACATTATTTACTTAAGAGTCTTAGATGTCAATCAATGTGATTTAAGCCATTTTCAAGATTTTTGTAAATTTATGAATTTTTATTTGATTTATTTTATTAAAATGGACAATCTAAACTTCAAAATTTAATTTCTTCCAATCCAGAAGTTCTTTTCACTTGAAACTTTTATGATATGTGTGTTTTAACTTTAGTTTTAATCCTTGAAAATTTAAACTTAATCTAACATATATTTTTGGTTTGATTAATGATATTTTATTTTTACTAAAACTCAAATTAAGCTCAAAATACTCAGTGACATTTTGGGAATTTTCATTTTTGGATTTCTCGAAGATAAATCCAATAGATGTTTGCAATTTTTGGTCAATTATTTTATTTTCTATAAATTTTTGAAGTTTCACATGATTTAAATTAATTTTTTAAATCAAAAAATTCATGTGGCAATTGGTTGTAGATTGACTTGCGGTGATTTATTGCATACCACATTAGCTTTTGAGCGATAAACGTTAATGCTTGGAAAGTGGCCTGCGGTTCGCTTTGGACCGTCTGATCACAATTCAAATGGTCTAGATCAAATTCATGATTGACAAAGCGATATTTTGTATCATAGATGATAGCTCGATCCCTTAGATGTGCGATCTTAGGACCATCAATCAGTCGGACGGTCTGGCGACTGTCACTTTAAGCATTGAGTTTACGCATCAACGTTGATTGACCACAAATATGCGGTGCCACATGGCGCATATTATCTAAATAATCATTTGGTGCCATTAATACATTTATGTGATTTTGATTTTTGATTTAAAACTTAATTTAAATTACTAAAACTTCAACAAATCATAGAAAATAAAATACTTAACCAAAATTGTAAACAAGGGCTTGGTGGATTATCTTTAAGAGGAATTAACAAACAATTAAAATTTCTTGAGTATTTTGAGCTTAATTTTAGTTTTAGTAAAAATTAAATTTTATTGATTAAATGAAAAAATATGTGAGATTAAGTTGAAATTTTAAGGGATTGAAATTAAAGTTAAAGCACCCTTACCATAAATATCTTAAGTGAAAAGGACCTCTAGATTGGGAGAAATTAAATTTTGAAGTTTAGATTATCCATTTTAATAAAATAAATCAAATAAAAATTCAAAATTTACAAAATCTTCAAAATAATTTTATTGACATCTGACTCAAGAAAATAATGTGATTTTAAATTTAATGAACCTCAAACAAACACTTTTAAAGTTTAATCATTTGACTTAATTTAAATCTAATTTAAAATAATTTAAATATCAAAATCAAAATCATAAATAACAAATTATCATTTAAACCTCAAATCAATATTCCTCTAAGAAATTATTAAATATGATTAAACCTATTTTAAAACTCAATTAAATGATTAAATCTTAAATCAAACTTAAAATTCAACAAATCTAGAAATTTTTAATAGTCAAGTATAACTAAACTACACTAAACATGAGTCTTAATCATATGAAACTCCTTAATGAATATAACAAATTGAAACTATTAATCATTAAATAAACTAAAAATCAAATTGATTAACAAACCAATTCAACATAATCATTTGATATTAATCAATTAATGAATAAAATCAAAATTAGTTTTTATTAAATCACATTCATTTGGAATAATATAATTAGCCATTAATACATAAATTAACTAAATCAAACATGAATGAAATCTAACATAATAAATGAAGAAAATCAAACTTTTTTGATTATGAATAATCATGTTTAATTGAAATAAAAATAAGAAAATCACTTAATCTAATCAAATGATAATAACAAATCCTTTAATAAAATCAAACTTAAGTAAAACACTTAACTATCAAATCATTGTAATTAAGTCATTAATTAAATAAATCTTTGATTAATCTAATGATTTAAAAAGTTTTAATTACTCTTAATAAAACTTAATTTAAACATTTAATTAATGCAACAATGAATTGTCTATTCTTAAGAACCAAATAAAGTCATTAATTAATTTCAAACACTTAATCTACTATTAATTTAATCACACCTCTAAATAAACTAATAAATCAATTAATCATATTAAACTTAAGCTTATAAAATGTTATTAATAAAATCCTTTTTTAAACTTAATCATTAATTACATCATTTAAATAAATATAATCAAATGAAAAATTAAATAAATGTTATTTAATTTAATCACCCTCAAACAAAATTAATCAAATTAACCATATTTAACCTAAGCTCAACATAAATGCATAAATACCATCAAATCTAAATTCAGCATAAACCATTGTCATTTTGCATCATTAATCTAAATATATAAAACCAAATTAATTAACTAAATCTTTATTTAATAATTTTAAACACACTTGAATTAAACTTTTACCCTTAAGCTAAATACTTTTAAAACTTAATGAATTAATCCATCATCTTAATGAACTAAATTAACATAAAATCAACTTCAAATCAAACAATTAATCTACTAATTACTTTGATCACTCAAATAATTAGTAATAAATCAAAATCATATTAAACTTAATCAAACATAAATACTTAACAAACAAAACTAAATTATTATTGTTATTAATTCATCATTAACCTAAACAAATATGAAATCAAATTAAATTAAACAAACCTTTATAATCATGAATACACTTCTTAATTAAACTAATGATAATTCAACTAAGCAAAAAGACAAATAAAATCAAATCAAATTAATTCAAATTAAGTTAAATTATGAAAGACCTAATCAATTTAATATGACAAATCAAATCTCATTCAACCTACTTAAATAAGACAGTAACTATCTAATTTAATCAAAAAATATCAAACTTTGATAAACATGATTGTAGATTAAATAAAATCCTAATTACAAAGAATCAAACTCAATTAAAATCAAAATAAAATCTCAATTAATCTAATCCAATCAAACTATGAATAAATGAACCACAATCAAATCAAATAAGCATAAAATTAACTCAAAAAACCATAATCAAAGAAAAGAATAAAATATTAATTTAAAAGGATATTGACTTATCAAGATTTAATTAAACTAAAACATCTAATCTAAAATTAATCAATTAAAAACACATGAATTTAAACAAACATAAACTTCTTTAGAGATCATAGATATTGAATTATCAAGATTTAATTAAACCAAAACATCTAATTTGAAATTAATTAATAAAAAACACATGAATTTAAATAAACTTAAACTTCATAAGATATTAAGGATATTGAATTATCAAGATTTAATTAAACCAAACACTTCTAATCTAAAATTAATCAATCAAAAGCACATGAATTTAAACAAACTTAAACTTCATTAGATATTAAAGATGTTGAATTATCAAGATGTAATTAAACCAAAACATCTAAATCAAAATCAATCAATATAATACTTAAACAATTTCAAATTCGAAATTCTAAACCAAATCAAATGAATTACACAAATTCAAATGGGCTAATTATGATACTTAAGGACCTTAGTTAGACTCTTTAGGATTTAGGATGTAGAATAAGGTGAGTTTTGTCTACAAATGGAATTTATTCTACTCTTCATTCTTAAAAACGTATACATCACTTTAACCAAATAAAAGTGAAATAAAAATGAAAAGTTAATCATTAAATTATTTAAATTGAAATCACCCAAAGGAAAAAATTGCAACAAATTCAAGTTCCAAACTGAAACTTAAAGTGAAGAAGCCTAGTAAAGTCTTTCCACATAAGTCTTAAGCACACACATTAGAATACTAAGTCACCACTTCTAGTGCTAAGTTTGGGCATTGTATGTATGATGTTGTGTTTTGTTTTATGATGAAATGTTTTTGATTGGATGTTAGGGTGTATGTTTCATAGACTGGATGTTAGGCCGTTATTAACCTAATCATATTTTTTGCAAAGGGTTGTGCTTAAGGGGCCGCTGTAATACAAAATATAAATGCATTTGCAGTGCAGGTTGCTTAGCCCCTAAGCATAACCCATGTTAGGATAGGTGGGCTTGGTTACACGTGTGTGGTGTGCTAATTCCAAATTATTCATATAACTGCTTGGGTTGTATGGTGTGTTTAGCTAACATTTGTTTTGTAGGTATAGCTAGATTTACTTTTCTTATTTTTAAGGTAATCTTGCATTAAGAATTAGGATTAGTGTTATGTGGGATTAGGATGAGCAGTGGCCAGAAGGCTTAGTCCCTGGGGTGCCCTTTGATGCCTTTGGAGAAAATCAAAATCAAAAGGAAGAGAAGGAAGAAATGAAGAAAATAAGACCCCCATAACATATATTATTTCTATAATCTGGGTTGTATAAGGGTAGAGCTTGGCTACCCATCTTTGTTTCTCTTTTCAAGGTGTATGGTGGATCTAACCGCACTGGCCTTTTATTCTATTATGGTAGTCTATAAAATTGTTTGATGTTGTGTTCAGATTATGCGTTAGAACAATATGCTTTTCATAGTTTTTTATGATTAATGCTAGAATGTGTGGCCTGGATGTGGTAGCCTCTTAGGATGAAATTAATTTTGCTATCCCAATTATAACTCATAATTAAAACTTAAAATAAGTAATAACCTCACTATAAAGCCTAAGAATTAAATTAAGATAATAAAATTTTTAGTAACCCCTTAGCTGGATGAATGAATGTATAATATCATGCATGTCATATTCTTCCACTCTTATTAAGAGGCGGCTTGCATCTTTGCCAGAGAATGAAGGCTTAACCTGTGAGAGCCATTGTTTGAAGAACACCCCTTTCTCTCTTGATTTGGCCCATAATCAAGTTCTCATGCATTTAGACATACAAAATCCCATAGCCTGTGTCAAAATAAAGAGTTCAAAAGAATCAAATAAATTTGATAAAATTTGCATTAGATTAAGTCATAAATTCATACCACTCATGCTCTAGTCTCTTAGAGAGTGAGTTTAAAGACTGAGTCTCCTTTCTAAATAAATAATAGCCTAGCCATCTTGTAGAGAATAAGACTTGCCTACATGGATTTAAAGTGTAGGAGGAGTTAGTTGGCTGCCACTCCATGTAGTAATATGTCCAGAAGTCCATTGGTTTATTCTCTCTTATAAAGGTAAAACATATACCCATTTTTGGCTTAGAATTAGGTCGCACTTCGGCCCTCGCCAAAGCTCCTTATATTAGGATCTGAGGTAGCTATTTCCTCCGAGCTATAAGCATAAATCCTCACCTCTTAGGCATTTCCACAATCTTATATTGTGGAATTATAAGCCCTATCAATCTAATAAAATGTCAACTCAAATAATTAACTCTCTTCAATTTCAAATATATAAAGCCAAATTATAAGGCAGATTGGAATGCTTGTAGGCTTCCTAGTATCATGAGTATTTCTTACTTTCTCCCTTTGGATTCCAAAAATAAGTCTTCTCCTTGATCTATCCCATTTGATTTTCTAAAATAACCAATCCTTTGATAGTCTTGACCTTGAAATCTTTGGAGACCCTAAATGTCTACTTTAATCGAGAGTATTCTTAATGAATTCCCATTACATAGGATGTAATTACCTATGGGGGCTTGCCTCCATAGGGAACTTAACAAACTCGACTTAAAATAAACCATACTTTACCATTTCATGTAAAGTAGGGGAAAGATCTCTGGTACACTCGAAGACCCATCATGCCTTAGGAGTCTTTATTAGGTGATTAGGTCTATTATAGGGTGGTTTCTATCTTCTGAGATAGTACAACATTCCTTAATTTTGTACCTAATCATTTTAATAAGCACCCCCTAAGATCTGCATGGTGTCCCATATCCTTAAAAATAAACACCACACACGCATAGGGTAAATAAAAAACCATAGATAACTAGAACTATCTCTATTGTAAAGACAAAGTTCCATAAGTAGTAGATCGGATTGGTTGTTCTTCAGTTTCTCTAGTTCCCATCAGAATCACCCTCTCTCAGTAGATCGCCATCATATCCCTGATCTCTCCCTCTGCCACCACCACAGTTGTAACCTTTGTCACACATCCCTCCTCCATAAAGGCCACCTACATATCCACCCGGCCTCCCGGATCCCCACCACCAGATAACCACCACCTCCACCTTCCTCCACGCTAGATCTGAGCACGGTTGATAGGATGTTCTACCATCAAGGTTCTACCCTTTCTTAGGGTTTAGCTTTAGGTTTAAGTTTATTAGCTTTTAGGGTTTAAGTTTATTTTTTATTTATTTAGTTACTTTAGGTTTAGGTTTAGGGTTTAGTGTTTAGGGTTAGGGTTTAGTGATTAGGGTTTAGGGTTTATGGTTTAGGGTTTAGGGTTTAGGGTTTAAGGTTTAGTGTTTAGGATTTAGGGTTTAAGGTTTAGGGTTAATTTACATTTTAGGGTTTAATATTTAGAGTTTTATGGTTTGGTGTTTAGGGTTTAAGGTTTAGTGTTTAGAGTTTTAGCTTAGGGTTTAGGGTTTAGGGTTTAAGGTTTAGGTTAGTTTCGGGTATAGGGTTTAGGGTTTAGGGTTTAGAATTTAGGGTTTAAAGATTAGGGTTTAGGGTTTAGGGTTAGTTTAGGGTTTAGGGTTTAGGGTTTAGTGTTTAGGGTTTAGGGGTTAGGCTTTATGGTTAAGGGTTTCATGTTTAGAAATTAAGGTTTAGGGTTTAGTGTTTAAGGCTGCACGTTTAAGGTTTAGGGTTTAGGGTTGTAGGTTTAGGGTTTATAGTTTAAGGTTTAGGTTTTAGGGTTTAGGGTTAGGGCATAAGATTTATGGTTTAAGGTTTTAATGGGTTTAGGGTGGTTTAGGGTTCAGGGGTTTTTTTTAATTTATTTTTTTCCTAAATTAAGTAAATTGGTAGGTTTAGGTGTATTTAGTTTATTTTTTAATTATTTTATTTTATTTTATTTTTTATATTTATTTGGGCATATTTTTATTTTTAATTAGTTTAATTTATTTATGTTAGGTTTATTTATTTTTGTTTAGTTTTATTTTTATTTTAATGTTTATGTTTAGGTTTTATTTTTTATTTTTAAAGTTAAGGATTTCAATTTTTAATTTATTTTTTTAGGTTTAGGTTTTAGTTTTTATTTTAGGTTTATTATTTAGTTTTATTTTTTAATTTAGGTTTAGGTTTAGGTTTAGTTTATTTTTAGTTTAATTAATTTTATTTAGTTTAGGTTTATGTTTAGTTTATTTTAAGTTTAGGTTTTATTTATTTTAGTTTTGGATTATGTTTATGTTTATTTTTATTTTACTTTTAAGTATTTTTTTAATTTAAGGTTTAGGTTTTATTTTATTTATTTATTTTTATGTTTTCGATTACCATTTATTTTTTAGTTTTATGTTTTTATTCGGTTTTTTTTATTTTCTTTTACTTTTATTTTATTTTCACATTACGTTTAGTTTTTATTTTATTTAGGTTTTTTATTCTTAGGTTTATTTTATTTTTTAGTTTAGTTTATGTTTTTATTTATTTTATTGTAGTTTATTTTATTTTATTTTTATTTTTAGGTTTTGGTTTTATTTAAGGTTTTTATTTTATTTTCTTATTTTTATTTTCTTTAGGTTTAATGTTTATGGTTTATTTTATTTTTATGTTTTATTTTGTTTAGGTTTAGCTTTTTGGTTTTTAGAGTTTAGGGTTTAATGTTTAGAGTTAGTTTACGGTTTAGGGTTTTGGGTTTTGTGTTTTGGGTCTAGGGTTTAGGTTTTAATGATGTAGGTTTTAGGATTTAGGATTTAGGGTTTAGGATTTATGGTAGGGTTTAAGGTTTTTGGTTTAGGGTTATGGGTTTAGGGTTTAGGAATTTAGGTTTTGGGTTTAGGGTTTAGGTTTTAGGCTTAGGGTTTATGTTTTAGTTTTTGGTTTAGGGTTTAGGGTTTTGGATTTTGGGTTTATGATTTTTTTTAATTGAGATCAAATTCAGATTCAACATATCTTCTTTTTTATTTCATCAAGCAAGTAGCACACAAAGTTTTGTAAGATACAAGCGACGACATAGATCAAAAATGAGCATGCATAGAGCAAATGAAAAACCCTAGATCACTAGAAATGTCCCTACTATAAAGACTCAGTTCCAAAAGTAGTAGATCGGATCGTCTGTTCGTTAGATTCTCCAGTTCCCATCAAAACTACCCTCACCTCCCGAGTAGCGGGATCTTCCATCATATCCCTAATCTCTCCCTCCATCACCACCAAGGCTATAACCTCCATTGCACGTCCTGCCTCCATAACTGCCACCTCCATATTTACTAGAACCTCTAGATACCCCACCACCATTACGATAACCTCCGCTTCCACCTTGGCCTCCACGGACAGATCTAGACTGAGCCTGGTTTTTAGGGTTTAGGGTTTAGTTTAGAGTTTAAGGTTTATGATTTAATGTTTTAGGGATTAGGGTTTAGGGTTTAGGGTTTAGGATTTATGATTTAGGGTTTAGGTTAGTTTAGGATTTAGGGTTTAGGGTTTAGGGATTAGGGTTTTGAGATTAGGTTTTTTAGGATTTTAGTGTTTTTAGGGTTTAAGGTTTAGGGTTTGGGTTTCAGTTTAGGGTTTAACGTTTAATGTTTTTTTTAATAGAGAATAAATTCAGATTCAACATTTCTTCTTTTTGATTTCATCAACCAAGTTCGAGACCAAGTTTTCTAAGATACAAGTGATAATATAGATAAAAAATAAGCACGCAGAGAGAAAATCAAAAACCCTAGATAACTAGAACCATATCTACTGTAAAGACACAGTTCCCTAAGCAACAGATTAGATTGGCCATTTTTAGTTTCTCTAGTTCCCATTTGAACCACCCTCTCAGTGGCGGGTTGCCATCATATCCCGATCTATCCTTCCACCACCACCATGGCTATAACCTTCCGCTCATCTCATCTACCACCTCTATATCCACTAGCACCTCTAGATCCACTGGCACCACCAGTACGGTTAGGGTTTGGGGTTTAAGCTTTAGGGTATAGGGTTTAGTGTTTAGGCTTTAGGGTTTAGGGTTTTTAAGGTTTAGGGTTTGTGGTTTAAGGATAGCTTTTATTTTAGGTTTAGTTTAGGTTTTAGGGTTTAGGGTTTCATGGTTTATGGTTTTAAGGTTTAGGGTTTATGGTTTAAAGTTTAGGGTTTAGGGTTTAGAGTTTTGGTTTAGGGTTTAGCGTATAGGGTTTTGGGTTTTAGGGCTTGGGGTTGTTTAGGGTTTAGGATTTAGGGTTTAGGGTTTAAGGTTTAGGGTTTATGGTTTAGGGTTTAGGATTTAAGATTTAGGGCTTTTAGGGTTTAAGGTTTTTTTTATTAATTTTTTTAAAATGTTTTTCTAAATTAAGTAAATGAGTAGGTTTAGTTTTATTTTATTTATTTAGGTTCATTTTTATTTTTATCTAGTTTAGTTTATTTATTTTAGGTTTATTTATTTTAGTTTATTTGTAAGGTTTAGGTTTAGGTTTATTTTTTAGTTTAGTTTTATTTTTATTTTATCTTATAGTTCTAGGTTTATTGTTTATTTTTAGGTTTAGGTTTACATTTTTAAATTAGTTTTTTATGTTTAGGTTTTAAGTTTTTATTTTAGGTTTAGGGTTTATGGATTAGGGTTAAGGTTTAAGTTTAGGGTTTATGTTTAGGTTTAGGTTTAAGTTTAGGTTTAGGTTTAAGTTTAGGGTTTAGGTTTAGGTTTAGGTTTAGGTTTAGGGTTTAGGGTTTAGTGTTTTAAGGTTTAGAGTTTAGGTTTAGGTTTAGGGTTTATTATTTAGGAATTATGGTTTAAGGTTTAGGGTTTAGGGTTTATGGTTTAGAATTTAGAGCATAGGTTTAGGGTTTAGAGTTTAGGGTTTAAGGTTTTTTGTTTGGTTTTTATGGTTGTAGGTTTTAGGGTTTAGGGTTTAGGGTTTAGGGTTTAGGTTTCAAGGTTTATGGCTTAGGGTTTTAGGTTTTAGGGTTTAAGGTTTAGGGTTTAGTGTTTAGAGTTTATTATTTTTTGGGTTTTAGGTTTAGGGTTTAGGTTTTAGGTTAAGTGTTTAGGTTTTAGTTTAGGGTTTAGGGTTTAAGGTTATTTTTTAAGCGAGAACAAATTCATATTCAACATTTCTTCTTTTCGATTTAACCAACCAAGTAGCGCACCAAGTTTTCTAAGAAACAAGTGTTGATATAGATAAAAAATGAGCACGCATAGAGCAAATCAAAAACCCATAGGTAACTAGAACTATCTCTACTGTTAAGACCGATCCATAAGCAGCAGTGGACTGGTCATCATCGGTTCTCCAGTTCCCATTAAAACCACCACCTCTCGAGCAGCGGGATCCATCATCATATCCCCGATCTATCCCTCCGCAACTAGAACAGTTGTAACCTCCATCGCTCCACCTTCCTCTATAACCATGACTACTCTTACCACCACCTCCATATCCACTAGTGCCTCTAGATCCCCCACCACCACTGCAGAAAGTGCCGCCTCTTCCTTCGCCTCCATCGCCAGATCTAGATTGAGCCTAGTTGATGCTGATGTTCCTGTCGTTAAGGCTCTTCCCATTATTAGGGTTTTGGTTTAGGTTTAGGCTTAGGTTTATTAGGTTTTAGGGTTTAGGCTTATTTTTGTATTTATTTACTTTCTTTAGGTTTAGGTTTAGGGTTTAGGGTTTAAGGTTCAGTGTTAGGGTTTAGGGCTTAGGGTTTAGGGTTTAGGTTTTAGGGTTTTGAGGTTTAGGGTTTAGGGTTTAGGGTTTAGTGTTTAGGCTTTAGGGTTTAGGGTTTTTAGGGTTTAGGGTTAAGGGTTTAGTGTTTAGGCTTTAGAGTTTTTAGGGTTTAGGGTTTAGGGTTTATAGCTTAGGGTTAGCTTAGGGTTTAGGATTAGTTTAGGGTTTAGGGTTTGGGTTTCGAGTTTAGGGTTTTGGGTTTGGGGTTTATGGTTTGGGGTTTTGAATTTAGGGTTTAGGGTTCAGGGTTTAAGGTATTATTTATTTATTTTTATTTATTTTAAATTAAGTAAACCGGTCGGTTTAGGTTGCTTTAGTTTATTAAGATTATTTCTTATTTATTTTAGTTTATTTTATATTTATATTTAGGTTCAATTTTATTTTTATTTAGTTTAGTTCATTTATTTTAGGTTTATTTATTTTAGTTTAGATTTTTTATTTAGTTTATTTTTTAGGTTTTGGTTTAGGTTTGGGTTTATTTTATAGTTTAGTTTTATTTTTATTTTATTTTTTAGGTTTAGGATTTATTTTTTATTTTTATGTTTAGGGTTAGGTTTTTAGTTTATTTTTTTAAGTTGAGGTTTTTGGTTTTTATTTTAGGTTTGTTTTTTGTTTTTAAATTTTACTTTAAATTTAGGTTTATTTTTAGTTTATTTTATTTTATTTAGTTTAGGTTTAAGTTTTGGTTTAGTTTATTTTAGGTTTAGGTTTTATTTATTTTAGTTTAGTTTATTTTAGTTTAGGTTTAGGTTTATCCACCATCATATCCTCGATCTCTCCCTCTGCCACCACCATGGCTGTAACTTTCGTCACTCCTCCCGCCTCCATAACCACCACTCCTCTGACCACCTCCTCCATATCCACTAGCACCTCCAAATCCCAAACCACCAATACAATAACTGTCACCTTTGCCTCCATCACAAGATCTAGACTAAGGTTGGTTGACGGTGATGTTTCTGCCGGCAAGGTTCTGCCCATTCTTAGGGTTTTTTTTTGAGAACCCCATATAGGGGACTTTTATTGCCACAAAAAAGAGGTTACCATGTCCTTAAGAGGGGATAAACTCAAGAACTACTACTCAAAGAGCTACAAAAAAGCCTAGAGAGTAAATCCCCTGTCTAAGTATAGTCAAAACAAAGCAAAAGAGACAGGAGAGCAAAAGATATAAAAAGATCAAAATAAGAAGCCATTAGACCACTTTCATCGAAAGCTCTTGAGGAAGATAAAAGGCTATGCCTTCACTAGAGAAGGAACCTACACGAAAATAACATACAATCTGCAAACATATAGTAGAAAGATTTAGCACAGTTAAAATGGTACAACTCAAATTGAAAGTAAAATTAGAATAAAATGAGAGAAATATAGGGGAGTGTGTGAGAACAGGCTCAGGCCCAGTCACACAAATTTGGGGCAGCTACAAACATGAGCATCCGAACTTCCAATGGAGGGTTACATCACATATGCTACTACCAGCCAAATAATGAGTGAAATCATCCCAACCATCATAGCCTACAAACCTGGGGGGGGAGTACCAGCCATTGAAAGAGAATCATATGATCTTTAGTACCTGCATACCAAAATATAGCCACATACGCTATAGAAAAAAAGGCAACATAGATCAAAATTATAAAGGGATGACACCAAACCCCTATAAGATAAGTATTAAGATAAGTATTACCAACTAATTCCAAAATAGCTTGAGTATGCACAGCCCACAACATCCCTATCCAAATGTAACATCTTGGCCACATCCACCTTATTGATAGTATTATCACCACAATAAATATACATGTCAAATAGAGCCAAGAATAAATATACATGTCAAATACAGCCAAGATTAAACTCAACCAGCAGATAAATCCATACAGTAAGGTCACATATAATGAGGTTGACATCACAACAATCAAGAATCCAAAGACAATATTTAGCTTGCTGGACGGAGTAATCCATAAAAAGCCACTCTGCATATAGGCAAAACCATTTTACACAGATGATCCTCTTGGCCAGGAAAATATCTCGTAAAGAGGAAAGCCATTCAGGGTCATCAATATGAATGTTAACAACCACCTTGATAATAGCATAATCACAAAAGAAATTGCACAGGTCTAAGAGATCCAAGAGGGAAATAAAATAGCAGATATACCCATATCGCAAAGGCATAGATAATATGGTTAATCATATAGTAGTCAACAGAATAAAAGACCAGTCAAAAAAATAACTACAATAGTTAGCCTACTGAAGATAAAAGCCCAAAAGACCATTGATCCAAAGCAAACCAAATCGAACGACGGTAGGAATAAGAGGCAAAAAATAGTCCCAATCATGCAAAGAAATAACAGTGATGGCAAGCAAAATATACCATCTGTCCTTGCAGATTAGGAAAAGAAGCAACACAAACCCATACATTAAGGAAACAGGAAGCAAAACCCCATCATTCAGTAAGGGAATCAGAAAGTACAATAAATCCCAAGAAATAGCTGGACAATTAATAGTAAACCAACAGCTGAGGCTACAATGGAAAGAGCCTCCATCACATGGTAACCAAATAATAATTTTAGGGAAATGCATCAGAAGACCTAGAAGCAACAAAAATAAAATAAAGGAATGGACATACAGGTAAGCCAAACCTGTTAATAGACCAAAAAATAGAAAAATGAGACTAATCTCTGAGATAGGGTATTCCAGTATTGTCCTATTCAAAACAAGTGAAAATAGAGCAGCAGCTAAACCATCAGTATCAATAAAATAATAGGAATGGGAGGCAAGGAACAGTTCCAATTGTGTAGAGGAAATGCAGTGATGGCAAGAAAAATACACAACCTGTCCCTACAGGTTAGGAAAAGAGGCAGCACAAACCAACACATTAGGGAAATAGTAAGCACAGCCCCATCATTTAGTAAGGAAAATAGAAAATACAATAAAACCTTGTGATGCATTAGAAAAACAAGAAGCAAAAGGAATAAAATAAAGGAATGGACATACAGTTAAGGAAAACCTGTTAACAGACCTAAAAACATAAGAATGAGACTAATTTCTGAGATAGGATAATCCAGTATTATCCAAATTAACCAAACCACGCAAATATTTAGGATGATTAAGCTGATCAAAGAAAGTTATGTCACCTAGTCTAGCACCCAAATAAGCAAGATAATCAACACACATTACCTTCACGCCAAACATGAGTGATTTTGATTCAAACTTGAGATAGGAAAGCTCTAGTATGGTTAAAGAGGTAATACAAATCAGTATTGCCCACCTTGGTGGAAGTCAACATATCACTCAGCAAAAGAGCGCCACTTCAATCCAGATATTTAGCCAACCTTTTTGTAAACAAATCTCAATAGCTTTGTTAACAGCCATTAATTCAGCGAAGATAATAGAACATGCAGTAAGAGGATATGCAAAAGCACAAAGAACTTTACCATTAAAGTTTCTAAAAATGCCTCCACAGCCAAAAGCATTTTGAGAAACGAAACTGTCAGCATTAATTTTGACAATATTATTGTGAGGCTTTATCCAATAGACAATCTTATCCTCTTTACAATTGGGATACTCAGGCAAGCTAAGACCCAGCTTGTTGGCCATAAATTTACAGCCTTTAAATTGATTATTGGTAAGTAAATTAGCATTAAATATATCCCAAATTTTATCTTTAATTTTAGCAATAATCCTTTTATGGTTCATAGGAATCCCATGATGTTTGGCATCATTTCATCCATATATAAAATATAAAATATAATTGAAAATAAACATCCAATAACAAACACATGGTTCACATTCTCAATGTGAAAATAGTAGTAGCATTTTGAGGGTAAAGAAAAGCCCTTACCCCACATCAAAGAGTCAACATAAATATTTTTTTTAAAATTCTCCAAGTTAAAATAGAATAAGAAATTGGGATAGTGTTATTCTAAATTTTAAAGAAAACATTAGAGCAATCATGAGCTTCTTTAATATGAATCCAAACATCCTTAAGGTTAAAATCACCATTTTGGGATAGCTTAAAAAGAATTCGATCAGGATGGTTAGAATTGATAGGGATGTTAGTAAACTTATCTAAAACAAAGGTAGAAATATAATCAGTAAGCTTACTATCATTCCATTTATTATTCAACCAGAATGATTTCACTTTAATAGTAGCAGTGGAGTGAGTAGATAATAAATCATCAATGGAGCCACTGTCAGTCCAATTGTCTTGCCAAAAAAAGGAAGATCCAGAGTTTATCCCCCAAGAAATAAGGGATTCAGCTTCCCATTTGATGGAACAAATTATTTTCCATACTTGAGTGTCACCCACCTTATAAGGACAAATAAGAGGATGCTTCCCCTGGCAGTACTTGGCAGTCATGAAATTAGCCCAAAGACTATTGTTGCTCATAAAATTCCACCAAAGTTTATGAGAGAATGCAGTAATAGCTTCCCGGATTGGCTTACAACCAAGCCCACCTTTAGCAAGGGTGCCATAACTTTTATACCAAGAGGTCCAATGCATTCTTTTAGTAGAATTGTTTGAACCCCAGAAGAAATTATTAAGAAGGCGCTCTATTCTGTTTAGGGTAGAATTAGTAGGAACAATGGTTTGAATAAGATATAAAGGCATGGAGTTAAGGGTACTCTTAAGCAAAGTGAGTCTACCACCAAATGAGTCTAAGAGAAATTCCCATACATAAATTTTATTAGAAATTTTTTGTATTAACTCATCAAAGAGGTGTGATCTTTTCTGACCTTTATATAATGGAGCACAAAGATATTTAATAGGAAGTTGTTGTTGCTAAAAATTAGTGATTCTCAAGATTTGATTGATTTTGTTACTAGAGATTTTAGAGGAAGGAATGAAATAGCTTTTTCATTCATTAATGGAGAGGCCACTTTCCTTCCCAAATTTATTTTAGAAGTTCTTAATGTTTTTAATGTGATGAATGGAAGCATTGCAAAGCATAATGAAATCATCAGGAAAACTAAGATGGGAGACATGAATACCACCAAGAGTTCTAAACAACATGCTTGGATTATTATTGAAGAGGTCATTAAGGCTCCTAGAAAGATATTCCACAGCAATAATAAAAATAGAGGGAGACAAGGGATCCCCTTGTCTCAAACCATGCGAAGAAGGGAAGAAACCTAAGGCCTCACCATTCAGAATAATAGAGAACCAAGCATTACTAATACAATTTTTAACGAGGGAGATGAAATTATCAGAGAAGCCAAATAGATGAATAATTTGAAGAAGAAAGGCCCAAGAGATGTTGTCAAAAGCTTTAGAGATATCTAATTTGAAAAGGATGTTACCACCTCTATTAGAGGCATCCAAGTCATGAATTAGCTCTTGAGCGAGAAAAATGTTATTGAATATAGCTCTACCTCTAACAAAACCAGTTTGGTCAAGAGAAATAATTTTTGGAAGTAGAGGACTAATTCAACAATGAGTTTATGAAAAAAGGTGCATAAGCTGATAGGTTTGAAATCTCCCCAGGATTCAAGATTATCAATTTTGGGGATAAGGACAATGGAAGTGCTAGGAAAATATCTAGGTAGAGGATTACCATTAAAGAAATCAACCACAACATCAACTAAGTCATACTTAATAACAAGCCAACAATGCTAAAAAAATTGAGTAGTGTAGCCTTTCGGACCCGCAATAGAAACAGTGGTAATTGTTAAGCGAATCAAATGAGAGTAAGAAAATGATTTTCATCAGTGGTAATTGTTAAGTGAATCAAATGAGAGTTGGAGATAGCCTCTAAAGTATGGTTCTTGTTCAACAAATTTCTAAAATGATTAGTGATAGAGTCTTTAATCTCATTATTATCAGTGATCCAGTTTCCATTACCACTTTTAATTTTTTGCTAGATTTTAATGCTCTCTTTTTTTGGAAAAGAGCATGCAAATATCTGGTATTTCTATCCCCATCAGCAATATGTTTACTAGCAGCCTTTTGCTGCCAATAAGTATCTTCCATATTTTGATAGGTAACCAGGTTATCTTTGGCTTCATTCAAATCCTTCAGTTTAGAAGGATCAGTCAAACCTTCATTTTCAAGACAACAAATCAAATGTTCCATATTTTTGATATTAGCAAAATGATTTTTAAAGTAATGCTCATTCCACAAAGCAAGGTTTTGTTTAATTCGTTTAAGCTTAAACCAAAGTCTAATCATACCCTTAACAGAATTATCAGGGTGAAGAGGGGCCACCCAGTTGGTGGAGACAACATTTAAGAAATCAATGTGCTGAATCCACATATTATAGAATCTAAAAGAGGTAGAGGAGGATAATCTATTAGAGGCATTTTTAATGGATATCAAAAGAGGAGCATGATCGAACAAAGTTCTGCTTAAGTGCTCAATAGAGGTTTGAGGCCATTGATTAATCCAAAGAGTTAAAGAGAGTCCTATCAAGCCATTGCAAATGTGTAGACTTATGCCAAGTGTAATCAGAACCAAAGTAGCTAATGTCAATAAGGTTGCAATGAAGAATCATATTAGAGAAATCTTCCATGGAATGAATGTTAGGAGAACAACCACCCCTTCTTTTAGAGGAAGAGAGGATAGTGCTGAAATCATCCCCAACAAACCAAGGTTTGTTGACAGTTGAAGCAAAAGTTCTTAAATTGTCCCAAAGGATGTTCCTACCAGCCGTGTTACAAGAAGCATATACAATGGAGCCTAGAGCAAAGAAATCACCCAATGAGATGTGAACATTGACAACTTAATGGAGATCATCAAGGATAGATACATTGACTAAATTATTCCAAAAACACCAGATTTTATTGCTAATATTATAGAAGAAGTTATTAAAGCCGAGCATTCTAGCAACATGGTTGATCTTAGAAGAATGTATGAGAGGTTCAATAATAATCAGTAAAGCTATATTATTAATACGGTAGAGACTTCTAACACAGTTATGAATAATGAGGGTCCCAATCCCTCAAACGTTCCAAATCAGAGAGTTAAACATAAAGGAAATATAAGGTAAGCTAAATAGAAAATAAATAAATAAGGGGATAAAAAAAGAAAGAAAGTAGTCCAATGCCAAAAGATCATTATTTATGAGATGAGGAACCAGATCTAGTTGAGGTATTAGGGAACATTATGGCTTTTAAGGATTTCTTTTTAAAAACATTTTGAAATGGTCTATTTTTGTCCAAAGAGTCACCATCCAAAAGAGATTGATTAGTTGTATTAAGAAAAGGATCAGAGTGAGTCAAAGCATTTATAATGATAACTTCCCCTTCCTCAATTTCAGTATCAAGTTGAAAGGTCGGATTAGCATGCATGTTAATCTCGGGATTAGGAGAAGGAGAGGTTGTAATACCATTAAGAGTGCAAATTACATGATCAGCTTCAGAACTTTTTTTCCAAATTTTCCTCCATCATCAAGTTTTTATTCAAATTACCATTAAGGGTCACATGCTCCTCTTCACATTCAGCAGTCAAGAAAGGCAAGGTAGTTTGAGTAAAGGCATTATCTTGAGGAGGAAAATTATTATGTAAGAAAGGACTGATAACAAAACCATCATATTTAACATGTTGATCAACATTAGCAATATCTTTTACCTGCTCAGATTGGAAATTAGGAATATCATCATTGAGCACTTCATTAAGCAATGCAGTAGGTTCCAAAGAGGTAGAAATAGTATTCCCAATTTGATTAAACTTAGGCACATAAATAGATTAACTAACTTTATCAGTTGATGGATTAGGATTAGGATCAGATAAAATTTTCTTTTTAAGTTATGGGTGCAGGATAAAACATTCTGAATTATCATGCCCATGAATCTTACAGTCCGAACAGAAAACATGAAAATTCCCAAATTCAACTTTTCAATTATAACCAAACTTTTCAGAACAAATCCAAACTTCCTTTGGGTGTTTTTTAGAAATATCAATTTCCACCAAAATGCGAGCAACAAAAGGTTAGGATCTCATAGCGGTGGCCTGATCAATTTGAAGAGGCTGACCAAATATAGCCCCAATAGCAAAAATAATTTGATGCGTAACATAATGGATCCTCATATTAGGAAAACCCAACCATAGAGGAACAATCGGTGATTCCTATTTTATATCAAAATGGGGAGACCTCTTTAAAAGACACATTTGATAGTTGCAAAATAAAATGGCGTGAAAACCCTTGAATAATCTAAATCATTAGTCAGCTGAATCAAAACATGCCTTGGATCAATCAAACAATTAGAAAATGCACCTGAGAGCTTAATATTATGAAAAAAAGATCGAATATTGTCCAAATTAGGTCATCACAAAGAAAATTTACCCACTAAAGTAAATTCATAAGGCTTAGCCAACTTCTCGACATCTAGATCTGAGCATATAATCGCAGGGATGCCACGAAATGAGGTAGAAATTAGATTCACTGAATCATAGGGTGAGATATTCTTACCAGAGAGTGCGTTCTTAAATGATTTAATAGCAGGCATTGTAGCAGGTGGTGTCGAATCAGGAAAATCCATGAAATATGAAGCCCTAGATGGTGCAATCGTGGAGGGAGCGATGGACTGCGCGGCTAAAGTAACAGCCACCATCAAAGATACCTACAATTATAGCACACGCTTGGCAGAACAAAGAAACTAAAATAAATCAAACAGAAATGGTGAAGGATCCTCAAAAACCGTAAGGAGAATGATCACCAAAAATGGGAAAATGGAATCGCCAGAGCGCCGCAGGGAGGAGGATGGGTTTGGGTTTAGGTTTAGGTGGGTTTAGGTTTTCAGCCCATTCTTTGGGTTTAGGTTTAGGTTGATTAGGTTTTAGGGTTTAGATTTATTTTTAATTTATTTAGTTACTTTTGGCTTAGTTTTATGTTTGAGGTTTAGGGTTTAGGGTTAAGGGTTAAGGTTTATGGTTTAGAGTTTAGGGTATAGTGTTTGGGATTTAAGGTTTCGAGTTTAGGGTTTAGGATTTTAGGGTTTATTCTTTTAGTATTTAGGGTCTAGGGTTAGGGTTTAGGGTTTATGGTTTAGGATTTTTTAGGGTTTAGGATTTAGGGTTTAGGGTTTAGTGTTGTAGGTTTAGGGTATAGGGTTTATGGTTGTAGGTATAAGGTTTGTGGTTGTAGGTTTTGGGTTTAGGGTTTAGGAGGGTTTTAGGGTTTATGCTTTTAGGGTTTAAGGTTTAGGGTTTAAGATTGTAGGTTCAGGGTTTAGGATTTAGTGTTAGGGTTTAGGATTCAGGGTTTATGGTTTTTTATAATTAAGTAAATCGGTTTGTTTAGGTTTATTTAGTTTATTTAGTTTATTTTTTTATTTATTTTTATTTATTTTATGTTTTATTTTTTTTAGTTTATTATTTTTATTTAGTTTAATTTAGTTATTTTATGTTTATTAATTTTAGTTTAGGTTTTTTATTTTAGTTTATTTTCTGAGTTTAGGTTTAGGTTTAAGTTTATTCTTTAGTTGAGTTTTATTTTTATTTTATGTTTTAGGTGTAGGTTTTATTTTTTAATCTTATGTTTAGGTTTAGGTTTTCATTTTATTCTTTTAGGTTAAAGTTATAGGTTTTTATTTTAGGTTTATTTTTAGGATTTATTTTTTAGTTCAAGTTTAGGTTTATTTTTAGTTAATTTTATTTTTTTAGTTTAGGTTTAGGTTTATGTTTAGTTTATTTTATGTTTAGGTTTAGCTTTTATTTATTTTAGTTTAGTTTTAGGTTTATTTTATCTTGTTTATTTTATTTTTATTTTAAGGTTAGGTTTTATAATTTTATGTTTTAGGTGTTTAGGTTTTATTTTTTATTTATTTTTAGGTTTTATTTTTAGGTTTATTTTTTAGGTTTAGGTTTTTATTTTATTTTATTTTAGGTTAATTTTATATTTATTTTACTTTTAATTTTTATTTTATTTATGTTTTTTACTCTTAGGCCTAGTTAATTTTTTTTAAAATTTTAGTTTATGATTTTATTTATTTTAATTTAGTTTATTTTAATTTTTTTATTTTATTTTATTTTTAAGTTGAGATCTACATTTTAGTTTAGGTTTTTAATTTATTTTATTTTATTTAGATTTAAGTTTTTTTGTATATTTAATTTTTTTTGTTTTATTTAGTTTAGGTTTAGCTTTTTAAGTTTTTTTTGGGTTTAGGGTTAGGGTTTAGGGTTTAGAGTTTAGTGTTTAGGCTTGAGGGTTTAGGGTTAGCTTAGGGCTTAAAGTTTTTTTAAAAATTAAATAAACTAGTAGTTTATGTTATTTAGTTTATTTTATTTTTTATTTTTATTTATTTTTATTTTTTAATTTAAGTTTTTTTTAATTTATTTTTTTGGTTTAGTCTTCTTTTTTAGTTGAGTATTGTTTGTATTCTTTTTTAGGTTTTTTCATTCTTAGTTTTATTTTGTTTATTTAATTTAGTTTAGGTTTATTTTTAGTTTATTTTATTTTATTTAGTTTAGAGATTAGGCTTAGTTTAGTTTAGGTTTTATTTATTTTAATTTAGTTTATTTTTGTTTAGGAGTATGTTTATTTTCTTTCCTTTATTTTAGGTTTAGGTTTTTTTTAGTTTATGGTTCAAGTTTTATTTTTTATTTATTTTTAGGTTTTATTTTTACATTTATTTTTTTGGCTTAGGTTTTTATTTAGTTTTTATTTTATTTTATTTTATGTTTATTTTTTATTTTATGTTTAATTTTTATTTTTTGGGTTTTTTATGTATAGGTTTATTTTATTTTTTAGTTTAGTTTAGTATTTTATTTTAGTTGATTTTTGTACATTTTATTTTATTTTCATTTTAAGTTTAGGTTTAGGTTTAGGTCTTAGAGTAGGATGGTATTTTATTTATTTTATTTACTTAAGGCTTTTTTATTCATTTTATTTTTATGGTTTTATTTAGTTTAGATTTAGATTTTTAAGTTTTTAGGTTTAGGGTTTAGTGTTTAGGGCTTAGGGTTTAGGATTTGCGATTTAGGGTTTAGGGTTTAGGGTTTAGGGTTTAGGGTTTAGGTTAATTTTATTTTTATTTTAGGTTTAGTTTTAATTTTATCTAGGTTTTTTATTTTTTTAGTTTAATTTAGGTTTTTATTTATTTTATTTTAGTTAAGTTTTTATTTTAATTTTATTTTCTTTTTAAGTTTAGGTTTAGGTTTAGTATTAGGTTTAGGTTTTAGTTTATGTTTTTATTTTATTTTATTTTCTTATTTAATTTTGGTTTAGATTTTTTTTATATATTTTATTTTTAAGTTTTAATTAGTTTAGGTTTAGTTTTTTAGCTTTTTAGTGTTTAGGGTTTAGGGTTAGTTTAGGGTTTAGGGCTTAGAGTTTAGGGTTTGGGGTTTGGCATTTAGGGTTTAGGTTTTTTTTAATTTAGGGTTTAGGGTTTAGGGTTTAGGTTTTAGGGTTTAGGGTTTAGGGTTTTAGGGTTTATAGTTTAGAGTCTAGGGTTTTGGGTTTTGGGCTTTTAGGGTTTAGGGTTTAGGATTTTTCTTTAATAGAAAATAAATTCAGATTTGCAACATTTCTTTTTTTATTTAATTAGTTTGTTTAGTTCATTGTTTATTTCTTTTAGTTTATTTTATTTTTATTTTTATTTATGTTTATTTTTATTTTTTATTTAGTTTTGTTTATATATTTTAGGTTTATTTATTTTAGTCTTGGTTTTCTATTTTAGTTTATTTTTTTGGATCATGTTTAGGTTTATGTTTATTTTTTAGCTGAGTTTTATTTTGATTTTATTTATTAGGTTTATGTTTTATTTTTTATATTATGCCTTGGTTTAGATTTTTATTTTTGGTTTATTTTTAGGTTTAATTGTTTAATTTAGGTTTATGTTTATTTTAATTTTAATTTATTTTTTAGTTTATGGTTTAGGTTTAGGTTTCAATTTTATTTATTTATTTTAGTTTATTGGTTTATTTGTTTAGGTTTAGGTTTCTTTTATTTTGCTTATTATATTTTCCTTTTAGGTTTAGGTTTTTTAGTTTAGGGTATTATTTTAGGTTTAGATTTTTTTAGTTTTATTTTATTGTATTTTAGGTTTACTTTATTTTACTTTGCTTAGTTCTTATTTTATTTAGGTTTTATTTTTAGTTTAGTTTAGGATTTTATTTATTTTATTTTAGTTAAGTTTTTATTTTTTTATTTTATTTTCTTTTTTGGTTTAGGTTTATGTTTTAGTTTTTCTTTTTATTTTATTTTATTTTGGTTTAAGATCTTTTATTTATTTTACTTTTAGGTTTTAATTAGTTTAGGTTTAGGTTTTAGCTTTTAGGGTTTAGGTTTAGGGTTAGTTTAAGGTTTATGGTTTAGGGTTTAGGATTTTTTTTGGGTTTAGGGTTTTATTCATTTTAGGGTTTTAGGTTGAGGGTTCTGGGTTTTAAGTTTTGGGTTTTGGGTTTTGGGTTTTAAGTTTAGGGTTTTTAGGTTTTAGGGCTTAAGTTTTGGGTTTAGGTTTCGAGATTTAGTTTAGGGTTTAGGGTTTTGGTTTATTTTTCTTAACAGAGAATAAATTTAAATTTACAACATTTCTTATTCTTTTTTAATTAATTAATTTAGTTTATTTTATATTTATTTTAGTTTATTTTATTTTTATTTATTTTAGTTTATTTTATTTTTATTTATGTTTATTTTTATTTTTATTTAGTTTAGCTTATTTATTTTAGGTTTATTTATTTTAGTCTAAGTTTTTTATTTTAGTGTAGGGGTTTTATTTTAGTTTTTTTTATTAGGTATAAGTTTAAGTTTATTTTTTTGTTGAGTTTTATTTTAATTTTAATTTTTAGGTTTAATTTTATTTTTTATTTTATTTTTTTAGGTTTAGGTTTTAAGTTTTTATTTTAGGTTTACTTTTAGGTTTTATTTTTTTATTTAGGTTTAAGTTTATTTTTAATTTCTTTTATTTTATTTAGTTTAGGGTTAAGGTTAAGGTTTAGGTTTTATTTATTTTATTTTAGTTTATTTTAGTTTAGGTTTTGGTTTATTTTATTTTATTTAGATTATTTTCATTTTAGGATTCACTTTTTTTAGTTTAGGTTTAGGTTTTATTTTTTGGTTTACTTTTTATGTTTAAGCTTTTATTTAGTTTTAATTTTATTGCATTTTAGGCTTATTTTAGGTTTATTTTATTTTTATTTTAAGTTTTGTTTTTTATTTTATTTAGGTTTTACTCTTAAGTTAATTTTATTTTTATTTTAATTTAGATTTTATTTATTTTATTTATATTTATTTTATTTAGTTTATTTTATTTTACTTTTAGGTTTAGGTTTATGTTTTGCTATTTGATTTTTTATTTTATTTTAGGTTTTAGATTTTTTAGGGTTCAAGGTTCTGATTTAGGGTTTGGGGTTTTAGGGATTAGGGTTGAGGTTTAGGGTTTAGTGTTTAGGCTTTAGGGTTTAGGTTTTAGGTTTAGGTTTTAGGTTTAGGGTTTAGGGTTTAGGGTTTAGGTTTTAGGGTATATGGTTTGGGGTTTAGGATTTGGGGTTTAGGTTGTGGCTTAGGTTTATAGTTTAGGGTTTAGGTTTTTGGGTTAGGGTTTTTTTTTAATTTTTTTTATTGTTTTACTTTTTTTAAATTAATTAAACTAGTAGGTTTATGTTTATTTAGTTTTATTATTAATTTTAATTTATTTTGATTTAGGTTTATTTTTATTTTTATTTAGTTTAGTTTATTTATTTTAGTTTAAGTTTTTTTATTTTTATTTAATTTTTAGGTTTAAGTTTAGGTTTAGGTTTATGTTTATTTTTTAGTTTAGTTTTATTTTTATTTTATTTTTATTTTATTTTTTGTGATTAAGTTTTATTTTTTTTATTTATAGTTTTAGGTTTTTATTTTATTTTTTTATGTTTAGGTTTTATGTTTTTATTTTAGGTTTATTATAGGTTTTACTTTTAGTTTAGGTTTAGGTTTATTTTTAGTTTATTTTATTTTATTTAGTTTAGGATTAGGATTAGGTTTTATTTATTTTAGTTTAGTTGAAATTATTATAGGTTTTGCTTTATTTTATTTTTATTTCAAGATAAGGTTTTTTCTTAGTTTAGTGTTTAGGTTTTATTTTTTGTTTATTTTTAGGTTTTTTTTATATTTAGGTTTTATTTAGTTTTTATTTTATTTTATTTTAGGTTTATTTTATTTATATTTCAAGTTTAATTTTATTTTCTTTAGGTTTTATCCTTAGGTTTATTTTGTTTTTAAGTTTAGTTTAGGTTTATTTTTAGTTTATTTTATTTTATTTAGTTTAGGGTTTAGGCTTAGGTTTAGGTTTTATTTATTTTAGTTTAGTTTATTTTTAGTTTATGATTAGGTTTATTTTCTTTTCTTTATTTTAGGTTTATATTTTTTTTGTTTAGGGTTTGAGTTTTATTTTTATTTATTTTTTAGGTTTTTATTTAGTTTTTATTTTATTTTATTTAGGCTTATTTTATTTTTATTTTATGTTTAGTTTTTACTTTATTTGGGTTTATTATTTTTAGGTTTATTTTATTTTAAATTTAGTTTAGGTTTTTATATATTTTATTTTAGTTTAGTTTTTATTTTTTATTTTATTTAATTTTCAAAAATTTAGGTTTAGGTTTAGGTTTTATTATAGGATTTTATTTTATTTTATTTTAATTATTTTATTTAGGTTTAGGCTTTTTTATTTATTTTATTTTTAGGTTTTATTTAGTTTAGGTTTAGATTTTTAGGTTTTTAGGGTTTAGGGTTTATGTTTTAGGGATTAGGGCTTAGTGTTTAGGTTTCAGGGTTTAGGGTTTATTATTTACGATTGCATATTTTTAGGGTTTAGGGTTTAGGATTAGGGTTTTTTTATTTTTAAATTTTTTTTTGAATTAAGTAAAATTGTAAGTTTAGGATTATTTAGTTTATTTTTTATTTTGATTTAGTTTTATTTTGATTTTTATTTCTTTTAGATTATTTATTTTAAGTTTATTTATTTTAGTTTAGGTTTTTTATTTTAGTTTATTTTTTAGGTTTAGCTTTAGGTTTAGGTTTATTTTTTTAGTTTATTTTTATTTAATTTAGTTTTTAAGTTTAAGTCTTATTTTTTATTTTTAGGTTTAGGTTTTATTTTTTAGTTTTAGGTTTAGGTTTAAGTTTTTATTTTATTTTTTTAGGTTTAGGTTTTAGGTTTTTATTATAGGTTTATTTTTTAGTTTAATTTATTTTTAGTTTGGGTTTATTTTTAGTTTATTTCTAGTTTTTTTTATTTTAGTTTAGGTTTTTTATTTAGGTTTATTTTTTTAGGTTTAGGTTTAGGTTTAGGTTTATTTTTTAGTTTATTTTTATTTTTATTGTATTTTTTTAGTTTTGGGTTTTATTTATTTAATTTTACATTTAGGTTTAGGTATTTATTTTAAGTTTTATTTTTCAGTTTAGGTTTATTTTTAGTTTCTTTATTTATTTTAGTTTAGGTCTAGGTTTAGGTTTAGGTTTTATTTATTTTAGTTTATTTTATTTTAAATTAGGTTTAGGTTTATATTATTTTTATTTTAGGTTTAGTTTTTTTAGTTTAGGGTTTTAGTTTTATTTTAAGTTTAGGTTTGATTTATTTAGTTTACATTTTGATTTAGCTTTAGTTTATTTGAAGTTTAGGTTTAGGTTTTATTTATTTTATTTTAGATTAGGTTTTAGGTTTTTTTATTTTTTTATTTGAGGTTTAAGTTTTTTTTTCTTGTTTAGAGGTTATATTTTTATTTATTTTAGGTTATATTTTTTGGGTTTATTGTTTAGGTTTAGGTTTTTTATTTAGTTTTTATTTTATTTTATTTTAGGTTAATTTTATTTTTATTTTAAATTTAGTTTTTATTTTATGTAGGCTTTTTAATTTTTTAGTTTTGTTTAGATTTTTATTTATTTATTTTATTTTAGGTTTAATTTTTAATTTTATTTTATTTTAGGTTTAGGTTTAGGTTTAGGTTTAGGTTTTAGTTTATGTTTTTATTTTATTTTGGTTTAGATTTTTTAATTTATTTTATTTTTTGGTTTTAATTAGTTTAGGTTTAGGTTTTTAGCTTTTAGGGTTTAGGGTTTAGGGTTTAGGGTTTAGGGTTTTGGGTTTAGGATTTAGGGTAGGGTTTAATGATTTAGGGTTTAGAGTTTAGGGTTTAGGGTTTAGGGTTTAGGGTTTAGGGTTGGTTTAAAGTTTAGGATTCAAGTTTTAGTTTAAGGTTTAAGTTTTTGATTTTTTTTAAAAGAGAACAAATTCAGATTTACAACATTTCTTCTTTCGTTTAATTAGTTTATTTAGATTATTTTTTAATTATTTTGAATATTTTTTATTTTATTTTTATTTATTTTTTTCTTATTTAGTTTAATTTATTTATTTTAGGTTTATATATTTTAATTTTACATTTTTTTATTTTAGTTTAGCTATTTTATTTTAGTTTATTTTTTTTGGTTAAGTTTTAGGTTTAGGTTTAGGTTTAGGTTTTGATTTTATTTATTTTAGTTTGGTTTATTTTTGTTTAGGTTTAGGTTTATTTTATTTTGCTTATTATATTTTTCTTTTAGGTTTAGGTTTTTTTAGTTTAGGGTATTATTATTTGGTTTAGATTTTTATTTAGTTTTTATTATATTTTATTTTAGGTTTACTTTATTTTTACATTAGGCTTAGTTTTTATTTTATTTAGGTTTTTATTTTTTAGTTTAGTTTCGGATTTTATTTATTTTATTTTAGATAAGTTTTTATTTTTTTTATTTTATTTTCTTTTTTGTTTAGGTTTATGTTTTAGTTTATATTTTTATTTTATTTTATTTTGGTTTAGGATCTTTTATTTATTTTACTTTTAGGTTTTAATTAGTTTAGGTTTAGGTTTTTAGCTTTTTAGGGTTTAGGGTTTAGGGTTAGTTTAAGGTTTATGGTTTAGGGTTTAGGGATTTTTTGGGTTTAGGGTTTAGCATTTACGTTTTAGGGTTTTAGGTTGAGGGTTTTGGGTTTTGGGTTTTAATTTTAGTGTTTTTAGGGTTTAGGGCTTAAGTTTTGGGTTTAGGTTTCAAGATTTAATTTAGGGTTTAGGGTTTTTGGTTTATTTTTTTAACAGAGAATAAATTTAAATTTAAAACATTTTTTCTTTTTTTTAATTAGTTAATTTAGTTTATTTTATATTTATTTTTGTTTATTTTAGTTTTATTTATTTTAGTTTATTTTATTTTTATTTATGTTTATTTTTTATTTTTATTTAGTTTAGCTTATTTATTTTAGGTTTATTTATTTTAGTCTAAGTTTTTATTTTAGTGTACGGGCTTTCTTTTAGTTTTTTTTGGATTAGGTTTAGGTATAAGTTTATTTTTTAGTTGAGTTTTATTTTTATTTAATTTTTTAGGTTTAATTTTATTTTTTATTTTATTTTTTTAGGTTTAGGTTTTAAGTTTTTATTTTAGGTTTACTTTTAGGTTTTATTTTTTATTTAGGTTTAAGTTTAATTTTCATTCTTTTATTTTATTTAGTTTAGGGTTAAGGTTAAGGTTTATGTTTTATTTATTTTATTTTAGTTTATTTTAGTTCAGGTTTTGGTTTATTTTATTTTATTTAGATTATTCTTTTTTTAGTTTAGGTTTAGGTTTTATTTTTGGTTCACTTTTATGTTTAAGCTTTTATTTAGTATTAATTTTATTGCATTTTAGGATTTTAGGTTTACTTTATTTTATTTTATGTTTTGTTTTATTTTATTTAGGTTTTACTCTTAAGTTAATTTTATTTTTAGTTTAATTTAGATTTTTATTTATTTTATTTATATTTATTTTATTTAGTTTATTTTATTTTACTTTTAGGTTTAGGCTTATGTTTTAGTTTAGGCTATTATTTGATTTAATTTTTTATATTTTTAGGTTTTTAGATTTTTAGGGTTCAAGGTTTAAGATTTAGGGTTTGGAGTTTAGTGTTTTAGGGATTAGGGTTGAGGGTTTAGGGTTTAGTGTTTAGGCTTTAGGGTTTAGGTTTTTCAAGGTTTATGGTTTTTAGGTTTATGGTTTAGGGTTTAGGGTTTAGGTTTTTAGGGTATATGGTGTTGGTGTTTAGGATTTAGGGTATAGGTTATAGGCTTAGGGTTTACAGTTTAGGGTTTAGGTTTTTGGGTTAGGGTTTTTTTAAATTTTTTTTATTGTTTTATTTTCTTAAAATTAATTAAACTAGTAGGTTTAGTCTAGTTTTATTTTTAATTTTAATTTATTTTAATTTATTTTGATTTAGGTTAATTTTTATTTTTATTTAGTCTAGTTTATTTATTTTAATTTTATTTATTTTAGTTTAGGTTTTTTATTTTTATTTAATTTTTAGGCTTAGGTTTAGGTTTAGGTTTATGTTTATTTTTTTAGTTTAGTTTTATTTTTATTTTATTTTTTGTGATTATGTTTTATTTTTTATTTTTATTTATAGTTTTAGGATTTTATTTTATTTTTTTATGTTTAGATTTTATGTTTTTATTTTAGGTTTATTATAGGCTTAATTTTTTAGTTTAGGTTTAGGTTTATTTTTAGTTTATTTTATTTTATTTAGGTTTAGGATTAGGTTTTATTTATTTTAGTTTAGTTTAATTTATTATAGGTTTGCTTTATTTTAGTTTATTATTTCAAGATAAGGTTTTTCTTAGTTTAGTGTTTAGGTTTTATTTTTGTTTATTTTAAGGTTTTTTTTATATTTAGGTATTTATTTATTTTTATTTTATTTTATTTTAGGTTTATTTTGTTTATATTTCAAGTTTAATTTTATTTTATTTAGGGTTTTATCCAGGTTTATTTTGTTTTTTAAGTTTAGTTTAGGTTTATTTTTAGTTTAATTTATTTTATTTAGTTTAGGGTTTAGGTTTAGGTTTAGGTTTTATTTATTTTAGTTTAGTTTATTTTTAGTTTTTGATTAGGTTTATTTTCTTTCCTTTATTTTAGGTTTTTATTTAGTTTTTATTTTATTTTATTTTTATTTTATGTTTAGTTTTTACTTTATTTGGGTTTGTTATTTTTAGGTTTATTTTATTTTTAAATTTACTTTAGGTTTTTATATATTTTATTTCATTTTAGTTTTTATTTTTATTTTTCATTTTATTTTTAAGTTTAGGTTTAGGATTAGGTTTTAGTGTAAGATTTTATTTTATTTTATTTTAATTATTTTATTTTGGTTTACGCTTTTTTATTTATTTTATATTTAGGTTTTATTTAGTTTAGGTTTAGATTTTTAGGTTTTTAGGGTTTAGGGTTTATGGTTTAGGGATTAGGGCTTAGTGTTTAGGTTTCAGGGTTTAGGGTTTGGGGTTTAGGGTTTATTATTTACGGTTGTATATTTTAGAGTTTAGGGTTTAGGATTAGGGCTTTTTTATTTTTTTTCCAATTGTTTTTTTGAATTAAGTAAACTTGTACGTTTAGGATTATTTAGTTTATTTTTCATTTTGATTTAGGTTTATTTTGTTTTTATTTAGTTTAGATTATTTATTTTAGGTTTATTTATTTTAGTTTATGTTTTTTATTTTAGTTTATTTTTTAGGTTTAGCTTTAGGTTTAGGTTTATTTTTTTAGTTTAGTTTTTTTTTTAATTTAGTTTTTAAGTTTAAGTTTTATTTTTTATTTTTAGGTTAAGGTTTTATTTTTTAGTTTTAGGTTTAGGTTTAAGTTTTTATTTTATTTTTTTAGGTTTAGGTTTTAGGTTTTTATTTTAGGTTTATTTTTTAGTTTAAGTTTATTTTTATTTTGGGTTTATTTTTAGTTTATTTCTAGTTTTTATTTTTTATTTTAGGTTTATTTATTTTAGTTTAGGTTTTTTATTTCAGTTTATTTTTATGTTTTGGTTTAGGTTTATTTTTTAGTTTAGTTTTACTTTTATTTTATTTTTTTAGGTTTAGGTTTTATTTTTTTAATGTTGCGTTTAGGTATAGGTTTTTATTTTAAGTTTTATTTTTTAGTTTAGGTTTATTTTTAGTTTATTTATTTATTTTAGTTTAGGTCTAGGTTTAGGTTGAGGTTTTATTTATTTTAGTTTATTTTATTTTAATTTAGGTTTAGGTTTATTTTTTTTTATTTTAGGTTTAGTTTTTTTTAGTTTAGGGTTTTAGTTTTATTTTTGGTTTAGGTTTGATTTATTTAGTTTACATTTTGATTTAGCTTTAGTTTATTTGAAGTTTAGGTTTAGGTTTTATTTATTTTATTTTAGTTTATTTTAGATTAAGTTTAGGTTTTTTTATTTTTTATTTGAGGTTTAAGTTTTTTTTTGTTTAAGCTTTAGGTTATATTTTTTATTTATTTTTAGGTTATATTTTAGAGTTATTATTTAGGTTTAGGTTTTATTTAGTATTTATATTATTTTATTTTAGGTTAATTTTATTTTTTATTTTAAATTTAGTTTTTTATTTTATGTAGGCTTTTTTTATTTTTTTAGTTTGTTTAGATTTTTATTTATTTATTTTATTTTAGTTTTAATTTTTAATTTTATTTTATTTTAGGTTTAGGTTTAGGTTTAGGTTTAGGTTTTAGTTTATGTTTTTATTTTATTTTGGTTTAGATTTTTTTATTTATTTTATTTTTGTGTTTTAATTAGTTTAGGTTTAGGTTTTTAGCTTTTTAGTGTTTACGGTTTATGGTTTAGGGTTAAGGGTTTAGGTTTTAGGGTCTAGGGTTTATGGTTTAAGGGTTTAGGGTTTAGAGTTTAGGGTTTAGGGTTTAGGGTTTAGTTTTCAGGTTTAGGGTTCAAGTTTTCGTTTAGGGTTTAGGTTTTTGATTTTGTTTTAATAGAGAACAAATTCAGATTTACAACATTTTTTCTTTCGTTTAATTACTTTATTTAGATTATTTTTTAATTTTTTTGTTTATTTTTATTTTTATTTTTATTTATTTTTTTCCTTTTTAGTTTAATTTATTTATTTTACGTTTATATATTTTAGTCTACATTTTTTTATTTTAGTTTAGCTATTTTATTTTAGTTTAGTTTTTTGGTTAAGGTTTAGGTTTAGGTTTATTTTTTAGTTGTGTTTTATTTTTATTTTATTTTCTAGGTTTAAGTTTTATATTTTATTTTATGTTTAGGTTTAGGTTATAGGTTTATATTTTAGGTTTATTTTTAGGTTTAATTTTTTAATTTAGGTTTAGGTTTATTTTTAATTTAATTTAATTTATTTATTTTAGTGTTCAGGTTTAGGTTTTGTTTATTTTATTTTAGTTTATTTTAGTTTAAGTTTAGGTTTATCTTATGTTATTTATTTTATTTGTATTTTAGGTTTAGGTTAAGCTTTTTTTTAGTTTTGGGTTTAGGTTTTATTTTTAGGTTTATTTTTTAGGTTTAAGTTTTTATTTAGTTTTTATTTAATTTTCTTAGGTTTATTATTTTTTATTTTACATTTAGCTTTATTTGATTTAGGTTTTATTCTTAGGTTTATTTTACTTTTAGTTTAGTTTAGGTTTATCTTAATTTAGTTTATTTTAATTAGTTTATTTTATTTTATTTTAAGTATAGGTTTTTTATTTTATTTTATTTATGCTTAAGTTTGTTATTTATCTTATTTTATTTTATTTAGTTTAGGTTTAGGTTTTTTGGTTTTTAGGGTTTAGAGCTAAGTGTTTAGGGTTTAGGGTTTACGATTTTAGGCTTTAGGGTTTTAGGCTTTAGGGTTTAGGCTTTAGGATTTAGGGTTAGTATAGGGTTCAGAGTTTAGGGTTTAGGGTTTAGGGTTGTTTATGCTTTAGAGTTTATGGTTTAGGGTTTTAAGGATTAGGGTTTCGGGTTTAGGGTTTAGTTTTGGGTTTTAGGTTTTAGGTTTTAGGTTTAGGGTTTTGGGTTTAGGGTTTAGGTTTAGGGTTTGGGTTTAAGGTTTAGTTTATTTATTTTAATTTAGGTTAGTTTATTTAGGGTTTAGGGTTTTAGTTTATTAGGTTTAGGTTTATTTAGGTTAGTTTAGGTTTATTTAGGTTTAGGGTTTAGGTTTAAGTTTAGGTTTAGTTTAGGTTTAGTATTTTAATTTAGGGTTTAGGTTTAGGTTTAGTTTAGGTTTAGTTTTTTTAGGTTTAGGTTTAGGTTTAGTTTAGGTTTAGGTTTAGTTTAGGTTTAGTTTAGTTTAGAGGTTTAGGTTTAGGGTTTAGTTTAGGTTTAGGGGTTTAGGTTTAGTTTAGGTTTATTAGGTTTTAGGTTTAGTTTAGGTTTAGGGTTTAGTTATTTATTTATTTTAGGTTAGGGTTAGTTTATTTTATTTAGGTTTAGTTTAATTTATAGGTTTTATTTTAGTTTAGGTTTTATTTATTTTATTTTATTTTATTTAATTTATTTTTTTAAGTTTAGGTTTTAGTATTAGGTTTAGGTTTTAATTTATATTTTTATTTTATTTTATTTTCTTATTTAATTTTTATTTAGATTTTTTATATATTTTATTTTTAGGTTAGGTTTAGGTTTTTAGCTTTTTAGTGTTTAGGGTTTAGGGTTAGTTTATGGTTTAGGGCTTAGAGTTTAGGGTTTGGGGTTTTGCATTTAGGGTTTAGGGTTTTTTTTTGAATTTAGGGTTTAGGGTTTAGGGTTTAGGTTTTAGGGTTTAGGGTTTAGGGTTTAGGGTTTTGGTTTAGAGTCTAGGGTTTAGGGTTTTGGGCTTTTTTAGGGTTTAGGGTTTAGGATTTTTCTTTAATAGAAAATAAATTGATTTGTAACATTTCTTTTTTTATTTAATTAGTTTTTTTTTTAGTTCATTGTTTATTTCTTTTAGTTTATTTTATTTTTATTTTATTTATGTTTATTTTATTTTATTTAGTTTTGTTTATATATATTTTAGGTTTATTTATTTTAGTCTTGGTTTTCTATTTTAGTTTATTTGTTTGGATCATGTTTAGGTTTATGTTTATTTTTTAGCTGAGTTTTATTTTGATTTTATTTATTAGGTTTATGTTTTATTTTTTATATTATGCCTTGGTTTAGGTTTTTATTTTTGGTTTATTATTAGGTTTAATTGTTTAATTTAGGTTTATGTTTATTTTTAATTTAATTTATTTTTTTTAGTTTATGGTTTAGGTTTAGGTTTTGATTTTATTTATTTTAGTTTGGTTTATTTTTGTTTAGGTTTAGGTTTCTTTTATTTTGATTATTATATTTTCCTTTTAGGTTTAGGTTTTTTTAGTTTAGGGTATTATTTTTAGGTTTAGATTTTTATTTAGTTTTTATTTTATTTTATTTTAGGTTTACTTTATTTTTACTTTAGGCTTAGTTCTTATTTTATTTAGGTTTTTTATTTTTTAGTTTAGTTTAGGATTTTATTTATTTTATTTTAGTTAAGTTTTTATTTTTTTATTTTATTTTCTTTTTTGGTTTAGGTTTATGTTTTAGTTTTTGTCTTTATTTTATTTTATTTTGGTTTAAGATCTTTTATTTATTTTACTTTTAGGTTTTAATTAGTTTAGGTTTAGGTTTTTAGCTTTTTAGGGTTTAGGGTTTAGGGTTAGTTTAAGGTTTATTGTTTAGGGTTTAGGGATTTTTTTTGGGTTTAGGGTTTAGCATTTACGTTTTAGGGTTTTAGGTTGAGGGTTCTGGGTTTTAGGTTTTGGGTTTTGGGTTTTAGGTTTAGGGTTTTTAGGTTTTAGGGCTTAAGTTTTGGGTTTAGGTTTCAAGATTTAGTTTAGGGTTTAGGGTTTTTGGTTTATTTTTTTTAACAGAGAATAAATTTAAATTTACAACATTTCTTATTCTTTTTAATTAATTAATTTAGTTTATTTTTATTTATTTTAGTTTATTTTATTTTTATTTATTTTAGTTTATTTTATTTTATTGATGTTTATTTTATTTTATTTAGTTTAGCTTATTTATTTTAGGTTTATTTATTTTAGTCTAATCTTTTTATTTTAGTGTAGGGGTTTTATTTTAGTTTTTTATTTTTTGGATTAGGTTTAGGTATAAGTTTTTTTTTAGTTGAGTTTTATTTTTATTTAATTTTTTAGGTTTAATTTTATGTTTTTATTTTATTTTTTTGGGTTTAGGTTTTAAGTTTTTATTTTAGGTTTACTTTTAGGTTTTATTTTTTATTTAGGTTTAAGTTTAATTTTAATTTCTTTTATTTTATTTAGTTTAGGGTTAAGGTTAAGGTTTAGGTTTTATTTATTTTATTTTAGTTTATTTTAGTTTAGGTTTTGGTTTATTTTATTTTATTTAGATTATTTTCATTTTAGGATTCACTTTTTTTAGTTTAGGTTTTATTTTTTGGTTTACTTTTTTATGTTTAAGCTTTTATTTAGTTTTAATTTTATTGCATTTTAGGCTTATTTTAGGTTTATTTTATTTTAATTTTAACTTTTGTTTTTATTTTATTTAGGTTTTTTACTCTTAAGTTAATTTTATTTTTTATTTTAATTTAGATTTTTATCTATTTTATTTATATTTATTTTATTTTGTTTATTTTATTTTACTTTTAGGTTTAGGTTTATGTTTTTGTTTAGGCTGTTATTTGATTTTTTTTATTTTATTTTAAGTTTTAGATTTTTAGGGTTCAAGGTTTACGATTTAGGGTTTGGGGTTTAGGGTTTTAGGGATTAGGGTTGAGGGTTTAGGGTTTAGTGTTTAGGCTTTAGGGTTTAGGTTTTTTAAGGTTTAGGGTTTTTAGGTTTAGGGTTTAGGGTTTAGGGTTTAGGTTTTTAGGGTATATGGTTTTGGGGTTTAGGATTTAGGGTTTAGGTTGTAGGTTTAGGGTTTATAGTTTAGGGTTTAGGTTTTTGGGTTAGGGTTTTTTTTAATTTTTTTTATTATTTTACTTTTTTTAAATTAATTAAACTAGTAGGTTTATGTTTATTTAGTTTTATTATTAATTTTAATTTATTTTGATTTAGGTTTATTTTTATTTTTATTTAGTTTAGTTTATTTATTTTAATTTTATTTATTTTAGTTTAAGTTTTTTTATTTTTATTTAATTTTTAGGTTTAGGTTTAGGTTTAGGTTTTTGTTTATTTTATAGTTTAGTTTTATTTTTATTTTATTTTTATTTTATTTTTTGTGATTAAGTTTTATTTTTTTTATTTATAGTTTTAGGTTTTTATTTTATTTTTTTATGTTTAGGTTTTATGTTTTTATTTTAGGTTTATTATAGGTTTTACTTTTAGTTTAGGTTTAGGTTTATTTTTAGTTTATTTTATTTTATTTGGTTTAGGATTAGGATTAGGCTTTATTTATTTTAGTTTAGTTTAAATTATTATAGGTTTTGCTTTATTTTATTTTTATTTCAAGATAAGGTTTTTTTCTTAGTTTAGTGTTTAGGTTTTATTTTTTGTTTATTTTTAGGTTTTTTTTATATTTAGGTTTTTATTTAGTTTTTATTTTATTTTATTTTAGGTTTATTTTATTTATATTTCAAGTTTAATTTTTATTTTATTTAGGTTTTTTATCCTTAGGTTTATTTTGTTTTTTAAGTTTAGTTTAGGTTTATTTATAGTTTATTTTATTTTATTTAATTTAGTGTTTAGGTTTAGTTTAGTATAGGTTTTATTTATTCTAGTTTAGTTTATTTTAGTTTATGATTATGTTTATTTTTTTTCTTTATTTTAGGTTTATGTATTTTTTTTCGTTTAGGGTTTGAGTTTTTATTATTTTTTTTTTTTTTTAGGTTTTTATTTAGTTTTTTATTTTATTTTATTTTAGTTTATTTTATTTTTATTTTAGTTTATTTTTTAATTTATTTGGGTTTATTTTATTTTTTATTTTATTTTATTTTAAAATTTAGGTTTAGGTTTTTATTATATTTTATTTTATTTAGTTTTTATTTTTATTTTATTTAATTTTTATTTAGGTTTTAGGGTTTTATTTAGGTTTAGGTTTAGGGTTTGTTTAGGTTTAGTAGGTTTAGGTTTTTTTTATTAGAATTGCATATTTTAGGGTTTAGGGTATTAATTTTTTTTTTTTTTTTATTTAGTTATTTATTTTTTTAGATTTAGGATTATTTAATTATTTATTTTTTTTTTTTTTAGTTTATTTTAGTTTATTTAGGTTTTAGGTTTATTTTTTAGTTTATTTTAATTTAGTTTTAAGTTTAAGCCTTATGTTTTATTTTTAGGTTTAGGTTTTATTTTTTAGTTTTAGGTTTAGGTTTAAGTTTTTATTTTATTTTTTTAGGTTTAGGTTTTAGGTTTTTATTTCAGGTTTATTTTTTAGTTTAATTTTATTTTTCGTTTGGGTTTATTTTTAGTTTATTTCTAGTTTTTTTTATTTTAGTTTAGGTTTTTTATTTCAGTTTATTTTTTAGGTTTAGGTTTAGGTTTAGGTTTATTTTTTAGTTTATTTTTATTTTTATTGTATTTTTTTAGGTTTGGGTTTTATTTATTTAATTTTACATTTAGGTTTGGGTATTTATTTTAAGTTTTATTTTTCAGTTTAGGTTTATTTTTAGTTTATTTATTTATTTTAGTTTTGGTCTAGGTTTAGGTTTAGGTTTTATTTATTTTAGTTTATTTTATTTTAAATTAGGTTTAGGTTTATTTTATTTTTATTTTAGGTTTAGTTTTTTTAGTTTAGGGTTTTAGTTTTATTTTAAGTTTAGGTTTGATTTATTTAATTTACATTTTGATTTAGCTTTAGTTTATTTGAAGTTTAGGTTTAGGTTTTATTTATTTTATTTTAGTTTATTTTAGATTAGGTTTAGGTTTTTTTATTTTTTTATTTGAGGTTTAAATTTTTTTTTCTTGTTTAACATTTAGGTTATATTTTTTATTTATTTTTAGGTTATATTTTTAGGTTTATTGTTTAGGTTTAGGTTTTTATTTAGTTTTTATTTTATTTTATTTTAGGTTAATTTTATTTTTATTTTAAATTTAGTTTTTATTTTATGTAGGCTTTTTATTTTTTTAGTTTTATTTAGATTTTTATTTATTTATTTTATTTTAGTTTTAATTTTTAATTTTATTTTATTTTAGGTTTAGGTTTAGGTTTAGGTTTAGGTTTTAGTTTATGTTTTTATTTTATTTTGGTTTAGATTTTTAATTTATTTTATTTTGGGTTTTAATTAGTTTAGGTTTAGGTTTTAGCTTTTAGGGTTTAGGGTTTAGGGTTTAGGGTTTAGGGTTTTGGGTTTAGGGTTTAGGGTAGGGTTTAAGGGTTTAGGGTTTAGAGTTTAGGGTTTAGGGTTTAGGGTTTAGGGTTTAGGGTTTAGGGTTTAGGTTTAAAGTTTAGGATTCAAGTTTTAGTTTAAGGTTTAAGTTTTTGATTTTTTTTAAAAGAGAACAAATTCAAATTTACAACATTTCTTCTTTCGTTTAATTAGTTTATTTAGATTATTTTTTAATTATTTTTGAATATTTTTATTTTTATTTTTATTTATTTTTTTCTTATTTAGTTTAATTTATTTATTTTAGGTTTATATATTTTAATTTTACATTTTTTATTTTAGTTTAGCTATTTTATTTTAGTTTGTTTTTTTGGTTAAGTTTTTGGTTTAGGTTTAGGTTTAGGTTTCGATTTTATTTATTTTAGTTTGGTTTATTTTTGTTTAGGTTTAGGTTTATTTTATTTTGCTTATTATATTTTTCTTTTAGGTTTAGGTTTTTTTAGTTTAGGGTATTATTATTTGGTTTAGATTTTTTATTTAGTTTTTATTTTATTTTATTTTAGGTTTACTTTATTTTTACATTAGGCTTAGTTTTTATTTTATTTAGGTTTTTATTTTTTAGTTTAGTTTCAGATTTTATTTATTTTATTTTAGTTAAGTTTTTATTTTTTTTATTTTATTTTCTTTTTTGTTTAGGTTTATGTTTTAGTTTATATTTTTATTATATTTTATTTTGGTTTAGGATCTTTTATTTATTTTACTTTTAGGTTTTAATTAGTTTAGGTTTAGGTTTTTAGCTTTTTAGGGTTTAGGGTTTAGGGTTAGTTTAAGGTTTATGGTTTAGGGTTTAGGGATTTTTTGTGTTTAGGGTTTAGCATTTACATTTTAGGGTTTTAGGTTGAGGGTTTTGGGTTTAAGGTTTTGGGTTTTGGGTTTTAAGTTTAGTGTTTTTAGGGTTTAGGGCTTAAGTTTTGGGTTTAGGTTTCAAGATTTAATTTAGGGTTTAGGGTTTTTGGTTTATTTTTTTTAACAGAGAATAAATTTAAATTTAAAACATTTTTTTTAATTAGTTAATTTAGTTTATTTTATATTTATTTTGTTTATTTTATTTTATTTATTTTAGTTTATTTTATTTTTATTTATGTTTATTTTTTATTTTTATTTAGTTTAGCTTATTTATTTTAGGTTTAGTTATTTTAGTCTAAGTTTTTATTTTAGTGTAGGGGTTTTATTTTAGTTTTTTTTTTGGATTAGGTTTAGGTATAAGTTTATTTTTTAGTTGAGTTTTATTTTTATTTAATTTTTTAGGTTTAATTTTATTTTTTATTTTATTTTTTTAGGTTTAGGTTTTAAGTTTTTATTTTAGGTTTACTTTTAGGTTTAATTTTTTATTTAGGTTTAAGTTTAATTTTCATTCTTTTATTTTATTTAGTTTAGGGTTAAGGTTAAGTTTTATGTTTTATTTATTTTATTTTAGTTTATTTTAGTTCAGGTTTTGGTTTATTTTATTTTATTTAGATTATTCTTTTTTTTAGTTTAGGTTTAGGTTTTATTTTTTGGTTCACTTTTTATGTTTAAGCTTTTATTTAGTATTAATTTTATTGCATTTTAGGCTTATTTTAGGTTTACTTTAATTTTATTTTATATTTTGTTTTAATTTTATTTAGGTTTTTTACTCTTAAGTTAATTTTATTTTTTAGTTTAATTTAGATTTTTATTTATTTTATTTATATTTATTTTATTTAGTTTATTTTATTTTACTTTTAGGTTTAGGCTTATGTTTTAGTTTAGGCTGTTATTTGATTTAATTTTTTATATTTTTAGGTTTTTAGATTTTTAGGGTTCAAGGTTTACGATTTAGGGTTTGGAGTTTAGTGTTTTAGGGTTTAGGGTTGAGGTTTAGTAGGTTTTAGTGCTTTAGTTTAGGTTTAGGTTTCAAGGTTCATGGTTTTTAGGTTTAGGGTTTAGGGTTTTTGGTTAAGGTTTTTAGGGTATATGGTGTTGGTGTTTAGGATTTAGGGTATAGGTTGTAGGCATAGGGTTTACAGTTTAGGGTTTAGGTTTTTGGGTTAGGGTTTTTTTAAATTTTTTTTATTGTTTTATTTTCTTAAAATTAATTAAACTAGTAGGTTTAGGTTTATTTAGTTTTATTTTTAATTTAAATTTATTTTAATTTCTTTTGATTTAGGTTAATTTTTATTTTTATTTAGTCTAGTTTATTTATTTTAATTTTATTTATTTTAGTTTAGGTTTTTTATTTTTATTTAATTTTTAGGTTTAGGTTTAGGTTTAGGTTTATGTTTATTTTTTTAGTGTAGTTTTATTTTTATTTTATTTTTTGTGATTAGGTTTTATTTTTTATTTTTATTTATAGTTTTAAGATTTTATTTTATTTTTTTAAGTTTAGGTTTTATGTTTTTATTTTAGGTTTATTATAGGATTAATTTTTTAGTTTAGGTTTAGGTTTATTTTTAGTTTATTTTATTTTATTTAGGTTTAGGATTAGGTTTTATTTATTTTAGTTTAGTTTAATTTATTATAGGTTTTGCTTTATTTTAGTTTTATTTCAAGATAAGGTTTTTTTCTTAGTTTAGTGTTTAGGTTTTATTTTTTGTTTATTTTAAGGTTTTTTTTATATTTAGGTATTTATTTATTTTTTATTTTATTTTATTTTAGGTTTATTTTGTTTATATTTCAAGTTTAATTTTTATTTTATTTAGGGTTTTTATCCTTAGGTTTATTTTGTTTTTTAAGTTTAGTTTAGGTTTATTTTTAGTTTATTTTATTTTATTTAGTTTAGGGTTTAGGTTTAGGTTTAGGTTTTATTTATTTTAGTTTAGTTTATTTTTAGTTTTTTATTAGGTTTATTTTCTTTCCTTTATTTTAGGTTTTTATTTAGTTTTTATTTTATTTTATTTTTATTTTATGTTTAGTTTTTACTTTATTTGGGTTTGTTATTTTTAGGTTTATTTTATTTTTAAATTTACTTTAGGTTTTTATATATTTTATTTCATTTTAGTTTTTATTTTTTATTTTTTATTTTATTTTTAAGTTTAGGTTTAGGTTTAGGTTTTAGTGTAAGATTTTATTTTATTTTATTTTAATTATTTTATTTTGGTTTATGCTTTTTTATTTATTTTATTTTTAGGTTTTATTTAGTTTAGGTTTAGATTTTTTTTAGGTTTAGGGTTTGGTTTAGGATTGGCTTAGGTGTGTGTGTGGTTTAGGGTTTGGGGTTTAGGGTTTATTATTTACTTTGTATATTTTAGGGTTTAGGATTAGGGCATTTTTATTTTTTTTCCATTTTTTTTTTCGAATTAAGTAAACTTGTAGGTTTAGGATTATTTAGTTTATTTTTAATTTTGATTTAGGTTTATTTTGTTTTTATTTAGTTTAGATTATTTATTTTAGGTTTATTTATTTTAGTTTATGTTTTTTATTTTAGTTTATTTTTTAGGTTTAGCTTTAGGTTTAGGTTTATTTTTTTAGTTTAGTTTTTTATTAATTTAGTTTTTAAGTTTAAGTTTTATTTTTTATTTTTAGGTTTAGGTTTTATTTTTTAGTTTTAGGTTTAGGTTTAAGTTTTTATTTTATTTTTTTAGGTTTAGGTTTTAGGTTTTTATTTTAGGTTTATTTTTTTAGTTTAAGTTTATTTTATTTTGGGTTTATTTTTTGTTTATTTCTAGTTTTTATTTTTTATTTTAGGTTTATTTATTTTAGTTTAGGTTTTTTATTTCAGTTTATTTTTATATTTAGGTTTAGGTTTATTTTTTAGTTTAGTTTTACTTTTATTTTATTTTTTTAGGTTTAGGTTTTATTTTTTTAATGTTACGTTTAGGTATAGGTTTTTATTTTAAGTTTTATTTTTCAGTTTAGGTTTATTTTTAGTTTATTTATTTATTTTAGTTTAGGTCTATGTTTAGGTTTAGGTTTTATTTATTTTAGTTTATTTTATTCTAATTTAGGTTTAGGTTTATTTTTTTTATTTTAGGTTTAGTTTTTTTTAGTTTAGGGTTTTAGTTTTATTTTTGGTTTAGGTTTGATTTATTTAGTTTACATTTTGATTTAGCTTTAGTTTATTTGAAATTTAGGCTTAGGTTTTATTTATTTTATTTTAGTTTATTTTAGATTAAGTTTAGGTTTTTTTATTTTTTATTTGAGGTTTAAGTTTTTTTTTGTTTAAGCTTTAGGTTATATTTTTTATTTATTTTTAGGTTATATTTTTAGAGTTATTATTTAGGTTTAGGTTTTTATTTAGTATTTATATTATTTTATTTTAGGTTAATTTTATTTTTATTTTAAATTTAGTTTTTATTTTATGTAGGCTTTTTATTTTTTTAGTTTTGTTTAGATTTTTATTTATTTATTTTATTTTAGTTTTAATTTTTAATTTTATTTTATTTTAGGTTTAGGTTTAGGTTTAGGTTTAGGTTTTAGTTTATGTTTTTATTTTATTTTGGTTTAGATTTTTTTATTTATTTTATTTTTGTGTTTTAATTAGTTTAGGTTTAGGTTTTTAGCTTTTTAGTGTTTACGGTTTAGGGTTTAGGGTTAAGGGTTTAGGTTTTAGGGTTTAGGGTTTAGGGTTTAAGGGTTTAGGGTTTAGAGTTTAGGGTTTAGGGTTTAGGGTTTAGGGTTTAGGTTTTAGGTTTAGGGTTCAAGTTTTCATTTAGGGTTTAGGTTTTTGATTTTGTTTTAATAGAGAACAAATTCAGATTTACAACATTTTTTCTTTCATTTAATTACTTTATTTAGATTATTTTTTAATTGTTTTATTTATTTTTATTTTTATTTTTATTTATTTTTTTCCTTTTTAGTTTAATTTATTTATTTTACGTTTATATATTTTAGTCTACATTTTTTATTTTAGTTTAGCTATTTTATTTTAGTTTAGTTTTTAAGTGGTTTAGGTTTAGGTTTATTTTTTTTAGTTGTGTTTTATTTTTATTTTATTTTCTAGGTTTAAGTTTTATTTTTATTTTATGTTTAGGTTTAGGTTATAGGTTTATATTTTAGGTTTATTTTTAGGTTTAATTTTTTAATTTAGGTTTAGGTTTATTTTTAATTTAATTTAATTTATTTATTTTAGTGTTCAGGTTTAGGTTTTGTTTATTTTATTTTAGTTTAGTTTAAGTTTAGGTTTATCTTATGTTGTTTATTTTATTTGTATTTTAGGTTTAGGTTAAGCTTTTTTTTAGTTTTAGGTTTAGGTTTTATTTTTAGGTTTATTTTTTAGGTTTAGGTTTTTATTTAGTTTTTATTTAATTTTCTTAAGTTTATTATTTTTTATTTTACATTTAGCTTTTATTTGATTTAGGTTTTTTATTCTTAGGTTTATTTTACTTTTTAGTTTAGTTTAGGTTTATCTTAATTTCAGCTTAGTTTATTTTAATTAGTTTATTTTATTTTATTTTTAAGTATAGGTTTTTATTTTATTTTATTTTGCTTAAGTTTGTTATTTATCTTATTTTTATTTTTTATTTAGTTTAGGTTTAGGTTTTTTGGTTTTTAGGGTTTAGAGCTAAGTGTTTAGGGTTTAGGGTTTACGGTTTTAGGCTTTAGGGTTTAGGCTTTAGGATTTAGGGTTAGTATAGGGTTCAGAGTTTAGGGTTTAGGGTTTAGGGTTGTTTATGCTTTAGAGTTTATGGTTTAGGGTTTTACGGATTAGGGTTTCATGTTTAAGGTTTAGGTTTTCAGGTTTAGGGTTTATGGTTTTAGGGTTTAGGGTTTAGTGTTTAGTTTGAGGTTTAGGGTTTAGAGTTTAGCATTTAGGGAAAGTTTTAGGATTTATGGTTAGGGTTTCTTTTAATTTTTTACTTTTTTAATTTTTTAAATTAAGTAAATTGGTTGTTTAAGTTTATTTAGTTTATTTTATTTTTAATTCAATTTATTTAGTTTATTTATTTTAGGTTTTTTTATTTTTTAGGTTTATGTTTATTTTTTGTTTAGTTTTATTTTAATTTTAATTTTTAGGATTAGGTTTTATTTTTTATTTTAAAATTTCAGTTTAGGTTTTTATTTTATTTTTTTAGGTTTAGGTTTTAGGAATCTTTAGGTTTCATTTTATAATTTAAGTTTAGTTTTTTTTTAGTTTATTTTATTTTATTTAGTTTAAATTTAGGTTTAGGTTTTTTTAGGTTTAGGTTTAGGTTTTATTTATTTTAGTTTAGGTTTTGGTTTATTTTATTTTTATGTTAGGTTTAGTTTTTTTATTTTAGTGTTTAGGTTTTATTTATTTATTTTTAGGTTATATTTCTAAGTTTAGGCTTTTATTTAGTTTTAATTTATTTTATTTTAAGGTTATTTTATTATTATTTTAGGTTTAGTTTTTATTTATTTAGGTTTTTTATTTTTTAGTTAAGTTTAGGATTTTATTTATTTATTTTTAGTTATGTTTTTATTTTTTATTTTATTTTCTTTTTAGGTTTAGGTTTAGGTTTATGTTTAGGTTTTAGTTTATGTTTTTATTTTATTTTATTTTCTTATTTTGTTTTGGTTTAGATTTATTTATTTATTTTATTTTTTTGTTTTAATCAGCTTTGGTTTAGGGTTTAATGTTTTTAGGTTTTAGAGTTTAGGGTTTATGGTTTAGGGTTAGTTTAGGGTTTATGGTTTAGGGTTTAGGGTTTGGGATTCAGGGTTTAGGATCCTTTTTTTAGGTTCAGGGTTTAGGGTTTAGGGTTTAGGGTTTAGGGTTTAGGGTTTAGGGTTTTAGGGTTTAGGGTTTACAGTTAAGGGTTTAGGGTTTGGGGTTTTTAGGGTTTAGGGTTTAGGATTTAGGTTTTTAGTCTAGGGTTCATGTTTAAGATTAGGGTTTAGGGTTTTTGGTTTTTTTTAAATAGAGAAAAAATTTAGATTTACAACATTTCTTACATTCTTTAATTTGTTAATTTTATTTATTTTTTATTTATTTTCATATTTTTTATTTTTTATTTTTATTTATGTTTATTTTTTATTATTATTTAGTTTAGTTTATTTATTTTAGGTTAATTTATTTTAGTTTAGTTATTTCATTTTAGTTTATTTTTTTGGTTTAGGTTTAGGGTTTTAAGGTTTAGGGGGTTGTAGGTTTAGGGTTAGTTTTAGGGTTTACGGTTTAGGGTTAGTGTTTTTTTGTTTATTTATTTTTAGGGTTTATAGTTTAGGGTTTAGTGTTTAGGGTTTAGGTTTTAGGTTTTGGTTCAAGTTTTAGTTTAGGGTTTAAGGTTTTTGGTTTTTTTTTATAGAGAACAAACTCAGATTCAATATTTCTTTTTCTCGATTTCATCAACCAAGAAACATACTAAGTTTTTTAAGACACAAGCAACGACATATATAAAAAATAAGCACACATAGAGAAAATCAAAAACCTAAGATAACTAGAACCATCTCTATTGTAAAGACACAGTTCCATAAGCGAGATCGGATCTAGTTCTTCCCCATTCTAACCACCGCCTCTCTAGTAGCAGGAGCCACCATCATATCCCTGATCTCTCCCTCCTCCACCACCATGACTATAACCTCCATCACTCCTCCCACCACCACTGCTTTGACCACCACCTCCATATCCACCAGCTGTTCCACATCCCCCACCACCACTGTGCTAACCGCCACCTCCACCTTTGCCTCCACCACCATATCTAAACTGAGCTTGGTTGACGGTGATGTTCCTACTGTCAAAGTTCTGCCCATTCATAGGGTATTGGTTTAGGTTTAGGTTTATTAGGTTTTAGGGTTTAGGTTAGTTTTTTTAATTTATTTAGTTACTTTAGGTTTAGGTTCAGGATTTGGGGTTTGGGGTTCAGGGTTTAGGGTTAATGATTAGGGTTTAGAATTTAAGGTTTACGGTTAGGGATTAGGGTTTTGGGTTTAGGGTTTAGGGTTTATTTATTTCTTTTTTAACTCAAATGATTCCATAACAAACAAGAAATTACTAAATCAAAAAAGTCATTATCCTCTAACAACTAATAAAATAGGATTAAATAAAATGCAATTAAAAAATTCACAAAAATTATAATTCACAAAATGTTTTAACTCCTGGAGACAATAAAATTTGATTTTATAGAAAGCCAATAAAGCTTAGCCGAACAAGCTGAAACCCATATCATCATTAGATTCCTCAGCATGCTCTTCCTTCTTCTCTTCCACTGCAACAGTTTGTGTAATCAGTGACAATCATGATGGCAATGACATTCTTGTAAGCATTGATGAACATGTGGGGAGTTGTAGAAAGGGTGGGATAAGAGAGGGCCAATGAGAGAGAAATGATCATTTAAAGGCCTGCTAAAAACTTCTCGATGAGATCATCTTCAGTGAGGTCAAGCACCTCAGGATTGAACACAGAACCATCATTATACATAGATTGGATGACAAGGCCATAAGAGAATGTCCTAATCCACAGCTTAGTGAGGAGACCAGCCTTTGAGGATCCCACCGTATTGCCTTTTTTAATAAACTCAATCGGGGTGATAGTTTTAACAGTACCCTTGTTGATCTTAGTTAGGATGTTGAGATCTAGAAGAAAGAAGTTTGTGAAGGATCTACACCAGTGTTGCTTGGAGGAACTGCAACATCTATTGGTGCAACAAAACCAACATGGGCAGGAGCACCAACTTTGTATTTTGCAACCTCTTCACTGACTTCTTTAAGATCACCTTTCGTAAAAATTAGCTCAACCGAGGTTTAGAGTTTAAAGTTTAGGGTTTTAGGGCTTATGCTTTTAGGGTTTATGGTTTTGGGTTAGGGTATAGTGTTTAGAGTTTAAGGTTTAGGGATTAGGGTTTAAGGTTCAAGGTATAAGGTTTAGGGCTTTTAGGGTTTAGGGTTTAGGGTTTAGGGTTTAGGGTTTAGGGTTTAAAGTTTAGGATTAAGGGTTTAGGTTTGTTTTTTAAATTAAGTAAACTGGTAGGTTTAGGTTTATTTAGTTTATTAAATTTATTTTTTATTTATTTTAGTTTATATTATTTTTTATTTTTATTTAGGTTTATTTTTTATTTTTATTTAGTTTAGTTTATTTATTTATATTTAAATTAAGTAAACCTATATTTAGTTTATTTTTTTAGCTTTAGGTTTATTTTTTAGTTGGGTTTTATTTTTATTTTATTTTTTAGGTTTAGGTTTTATTTTTTATTTTTAGGTTTAGGTTTTTATTTTATTTTTATAGGTTTAAGTTTTAGGTTTATTTTTAGTTTATTTTATTTTATTTAGTTTAGGTTTAGATTTAGTTTATTTTATGTTTAGGTTTAGGTTTTATTTATTTTAGTTTAGGTTTAGGTTCATTTTATTTATACTTCAGGTTTAGTTTTTTTAGTTTAGGGTTTAGGTTTTAATTTTTATTTATTTTTAAGTTTATTTTTTAGATTTAGGTTTTTATTTACTTTTCATTTTATTTTATTTTAGGCTTATTTTATTTTATTTTATGTTTAGTTTTTATTTTATTTAGGTGTTTTATTCTTAGGTTAATTTTATTCTTTAATTTAGTTTAGGTTTTTATTTATTTTATTATAATTTATTTTTATTTTTTATTTAATTTTATTTTTAGGTTTAGGTTTAGGTTTTAGTGTCAATTTTTATTTTTTTATTTAGGTTTATGTTTTTTATTTATTTTATTTTTAGGTTTTATTTAGTTTAGGTTTAGGTTATTAGGTTTTTGAGGGTTTAGGGTTTAGGGTTTTAGGGTTTAGGGTTTAGTGTTTAGGGTTAGGGTTTAGGGTTTAAGGTTTAGGGTTTAGTGTTTAGGCTTTAGGGTTTAGGGATTTTAGGGTTTTGGATTTTGGGTTTAGTGTTTAAGGGTTTTTTAACCAAAAAGAAATAATTCCTCTGAAAAATAAGTACAAGAAGACCATATTAGAGACTAAACTATAAAAAAAATACTACTTCTTAAATGAATGACAGGAAAATCCTAAAAAGTTTAGTCCCTAGACTAATACATCAAAGAGCAATAAAGAAAAAAATAAAGACAAAACTAAAAAAAAGCGAAGCAAAAGACAGCAAAGGGGAAGAATCCACGGAGCTCCAAAAGAACCTCCAAAGAGATGAAGATGTAAGGCATGGGGAAGAATTTGAAAATGATTCAGTATTATTATAAAAGGCATGGGGATCAACATAAGCTATCAATTTCAAAGAAGAGCATTTAGAATCATCCATAGCATTAGACAAAGGAAAATCAGAAATAGTATGCATTTCATAATCATAAGTGAAAGAAGGAGCAAAAACAACTTTATTAAGATGACAATTATCAATATTTTCACCTTCCAACAAAATCTAAAGAGTATCATCTCTATCTTCATTCTTAAAAGAAGCAAGAGAAGCAGAATCCATATATTTTGTACAATATTCATGTAAGAGATTAAAATAAGATCCAAATCCCTTCGAAACATATAACATATTACCAAAATTCTAAACATAATTACTAGCCATAGAAAAACCGTCATTCTGAATAGAAATAGAACTATTCACAATGAGAGAATTGTCACAGGTATCTAAATATTATTTTTTAAAGAAGGATCACAAATATTAACAAGATTATTAGGACCATATGTTAAAATATCAAAAATAAGAACATTTATTTCACCACCATTTTCAATCAAAGAAGGCAAAGAAATAGTCTCTTTCCCATGTTCTAAAGCAGACATTGGAGAAAGAGAAACAACATCCAACTAATTGGATTAAATGGTGTTAGCATCAATAATATTCGAACCATCATCATGAAAGGACTTATGCACAACATTCAAACCATTAGAATCATTAACCACAGACTCTAAAGTCTTCCCTTTAACAAAATCATCAAAAGAAACACTTAGAGAGTGATTATTAGTTAAAACTTTTTCAGAAACATCAAAATTACCTTTCGTATTAGACAAATCATTAATAAGCAAAACTTTTCCACAAGATTCAAAAATCTGTTTCACAAAACATCAAAATTTTGAAATGCAGATTTTCCTTTATTCAACTTGAGAGAATCATCAGTTTTTCAACAATTGAATTCTTACTAGTGATTTACTTTCTAAGAGAGGGAGGAGCAATAAAGGATTAAAAAATTTCATGCCCATGAATCTTACAATGATTATGAAAAATGGGAAAGTTCTCAAAAATAACTTTATGAAAATAACCATATTTCTTTGAACCCAACCAACTTTCATTCTGATATCTTTTATTAATATCAATCTCTATAAGAATTCTAGCAACATATGATCTAGAAGAAGCAGTTGTTGCTTGATCAACTTGCAAAGGCTAACTAAAAATCAACCCAATAGCATAAAGAATATGATGATTAAATAGTTGAATCCATAAGTCAGGTAAAGAAATCCAAATGGGAACAATAGGAGACTCTTCATTAACATCCAACATAGGCGTCCACTTTTGAATATGCATTTGACAATTAAAAACATAGTAAGAATGCCTAGAAAAAATACTTTTGTAATCAAGGTCATTAGAAAGTTTAATCAGAACATGCCTTGCATCAATCAGCCAAATGGAAAAAGAACTAGACAAATTTAAGCTGTTAAAAAAAGAAAGAATATCTTCATTCTTTAGTCATTTAAATGAAAACTTTCCAATCAAAGAAAACACAAAAGACTCAGCTAATATTTCAATATTCTCATCTAAAACTATAATTTTTTGAGTACCTTTAATAGTTGTATGAAGCAAATTCAATGGAGGCTCGGTAGAGGAATTCTACCAACTAAAGCCTCTTTGAAAGATTTTGTAACAACAAGTAATTTAGATGTAGGATTACCCAAAAAATTTATTGCCCTAGCAAGATCCATCGACACATGGGATTTATCCCATGGATTTGAAAAAGTTAGTGCCATGAGTCACAGCGCCGTGATAAGAATAGGTCGAGATTGGCCCAAGGCAGACAATCTATAGGGAATCCAAGAGAGAAAGTGCTCAAAAACACACCAAGAATGTGAGGGATCCCGAAATCGCCCAATAATAGGGTATAGGTTTTAGGTTTAGTGTTTATTAGTTATTATTAGGTTTTATTAGTTTTAGGTTATTATTAGTTTATTATTAGTTTTATGTTTAGTTTAGTTCGTTTAGTTTTAGTTAGGTTGTTAGTTTAGTTTTAATAGTTTTTGTTTTAGTTATTATTATTTTAGGTTAGTTTAGGGTTTCGATTTTGTTTATTAGTTTATTTAGTTAGTTTATTTAGTTTGTTTGTTTATGGGGGTTTAGTCTTGTTTTAGTTTATTTATTAGTTATTATTAGTTAGTTTAGTAATTATTAGTTAGTTAGTTATTTATTTAGTTTAGTTAGTTATTATTACTAGTTTATGGTTTTATGAGTATTTAGGTTTTAGTTAGTTTTAGTTAGTGGTTTAGTTTTATTAGTTTTGTTTTGTTAGTTTATTTGTTAGTTTATTCATTTAATTTATTAGTTTTATTAGTTTAGTTATGGGTTTAGGTTTGTTAGTTTATTATTATTAGTTTTTTAGTTTATGTTTATGTTTGGATTTTTATTAGTTTTTTATTATTTATTATTATTATTAGTTTAGTTAGTTGGTTTATTATTAGTTTTGTTTTAGTTTAGTTTTTTTCTTTAGTTTATTATTATTGGTTTATGTTTATTATTATTAGTTTTATTATTATTATTTAGTTTATTTATTTAGTTAGGGTTTAGGGTTTAGTTATTTAGTTATTTATTAGTTAGTTTATTATTAGTTTTGTTATTATTAGTTTATTAGTTTAGTTAATTAGTTATTAGTTATTATTATTATTAGTTTTTTATTGGTTATTGTTAGTTTATTATTATTATTATTATTATTATTTTAGTTTAGTTAGTTGGTTATTAGTTATTATTATTATTATTACTAGTTTTTATTACTTTAATTTTTGATAGTTAGTTTTATTATTATTATTAGTTTATTTATTAGATTTATTAGTTTAGTTATTTAGTTAGTTTTGTTTTATTTAGTTATTAATTTATTAGTTTATTATTATTTAGTTATTATTAATTTTTTTAGTTATGTGTTTATTATTAGTTCATTATTAGTTATCAGTTAGTTTATTAGGTTTAGTTATTATTATGTTTATTTATTAGTTAGTTTTTTCATGGTTTATTAGTTTAGATTTAGGGTTTAATTTTAGTTAGTTATTTAGTAATTTATTATCAGTTTATTAGTTTAATTTTAGTGTTTATTATTTATTACAGTTTAGGTTTATTTATTAATTAGATTTGTTTTATTAGTTAGTTTGTTTATTAGTTTATTAGATATTAGTTTTAGGTTATTTATTAGTTATTATTAATTTTATTTAGTTTATTATTAGTTTTATTTTCTTATTAGTTATTATTATGTTTTTAGTTTATTATTGATTTATTTATTAGGTTTTATTAGTTAGTTATTAGTTAATTTTAGTTTAATTTTATTATTAGTTTATTAGTTTTTTTAGTTATTATTTAATTATTATTATTAGTTTTATTAGTTTAGTTATTAATTATTTTACTTTTGTTTAGCTTGTTATTAGTAGTTTTATTAATCTAGGTTTAGGGGTTTAGTGTTTAGTTTATTTAGTTCTTATTATTATTATTATTATTATTATTATTAGTTTTAGTTATTATTATTATTAGTTTATTAGTTTTAGTTAGTTAGTTATTAGTTATTTATTTAGTTAGTTTAGTAATTATTAGTTTATTATTTTAAGTTAGTTATTATTAGTTTTATTAGTTAGTTTTTATTTAGTTTATTATTATTTATTAGTTCAGTTAGTTTAGTTTTAGTTATTTATTATTTGATTTATTATTATTATTATTAGCTTTGTTTAGTTAGATTTTATGTTATTAGGTTTTATTATTATTTAGTGTTTTTTAGGTATTATTTGTTTTTAGTTTAGTTTATTTATTATTATTATTTATTATATTATTAGTTTAGTTAGTTTTATTATTTTATTATTGCTAGTTAGTTTCTTAGGTTTGTTTATTATTATTAGATTTAGTATATTTATTTAGGTTTTATTAATTATTTAGTTTATTATTAGTTTACATTATTATTATTATTAGTTTAGTTATTAGTTCTATTTACTTTAATTTATTATTACTTTATTAGTTTAGTGTTAGTTGTTATTAGTTATTTAGTTTTAGTTTATTAATTTTTTTGTTTTATTATAAGTTTTAGTTATTATTATTTAGTTAGTTTATTATTAGGTTTAGTTAGTTTATTAGTTCAGTTTAGTTATTAGTTTTATTTATTTATTAGTTATTATTTTTAGTTATTTATTAATTATTTAGTTAGTTTATTAGTTTTAATTTAGTTAATTTAGGTATTATTAGTTTAGTTATTGGAATTAGTTTTATTATTAGTTAGTTGTTTTTTAGGTTAGTAATGTTTAGAGTTTAGGTTTATTAATTAGTTATTATTATTAGTTAGTTATTTATTAGGGTTTAATTTAGTTAGTTTATTAGTTTAGTTTTAGTTAATTGTTTAGGTTTAGTTTAGTTTTTATTAGTTTTATTAGTTTAGTTATTTTTAGTTAGTTTATTAGTGGGGTTCTTTTGTTTATGTTTAATTTAATTATTAGTTTGTTAATTAGTTTAATTAGTTTTTGATATTATTTATTTATTAGTTTTTTAGTTATTATTTCGTTTGTCTAATTTAGTTAGTTTTATTAGTTTTTGTTTTAGTTTGTTATTAGTTTTTGTTTATTATTAGTTTATTAGTTTTAGTTTATCATTTATTAGTTTAATTTTATTATTTATTAGTTTTAGTTTTAGTTAGTTTAGTTTAGTGTTTTATTAGTTTCTTATTAGGGTTTAGGGTTTAAGGTTTAGGGTTTAGGGTTTAGGGTTTAGGGCTGTAGGTTTAGTGTTTAAAGATTAGGGTTAGTTTTAAGGTTTAGCAATTAGGGTTAGGGCTTTTGAATTTTTAAATTTTTTTTATTTTTTAGGATTTAGGGTTTAGGGTTCAGCTTTTAATTTGGGCTTTAGGGCTTTTGCTTTTTTTAATAAAGAATAAATTCATATTCAATATTTCTTCTTTTTGATTTCAGCAATCAAGTAACACACCAAGTTCTCAAAGACACAAGTGACGACATAGATAAAAAATGACCTGGCATAGAGCAAATCAAATGCCCTAGAAAATTAGAATTGTCTCTACTATAAAGATATAGTTCCATAAGTAGCAGATTGGATCGGCCGTTCTTCAGTTTCCATAGTTCCCATCAGAACCACCTCGGCCACTCGAGTGGTGGGATCCGCCATCATATCTATAATCTTTCCCTCCACCACCATCACGGCTATAACCTCTGTCGCTCCTCCTACCTCCATAACCACCATTGCTCTAAGTAGCACCTCCATATCCACCCGGCTGTGATCCCCACCACCGTGATAGCTGTCTCCATCTTCTCTCCTCCACCGCTAGATCTAGGCCGAGCCGATGGTGATGTTCCTAGTCAGGTTACCCATTCTTAGGATTTAGGTTTAGGTTTAACTTTATTAGGTTTTAGGGTTTAGGTTTATTTTTTAATTTATTTAGATACTTTAAGTTTAAGTTTAAGGTTTCAGTTTTAGGGTTTAGGGTTTAGGGTTTATGATTTAGCATTTAGGGTTTAGGGTTTAGGGTTTGAGGGTTTGAGGTTTAGAGTTAGGGCTAACATTTAAGGTTTAGGTTTTAGGGTTATGGTTTAGGGTTTAGGCTTTAGAGTTTAGGGTTTAGAATTTAGGGTTTAGGGTTTAGGGTTTTTTAGGGTTTAGGGTTTAGAGTTTAGGGTTTCGGGTTTAAGATTTACGGTTTAGGGGTTTTTTTTAATTAAGTAAATTGGTAGGTTTAGGTTTATTTAGTTTTTTTTGTATTTATTTTAGTTTAATTTATTTTATTTATTTAGGTTTATTTTTTATTTTTATTTAGTTTAGCTTATATATCTTAGGTTTATTTATTTTAGTTTTTTTTTTAGGTTCAGGTTTATGTTCGGATTTATTTTTTAGTTGACTTTTATTTTTATTTTAATTTTTAAGTTTAGGTTTTATTTTTTATTTTTAGGTTTAGGTTTGGGTTTTTATTTTATTTTTTAGGTTTACATTTTAGGTTGTTATTTTAGGTTTATTTTTAAGTTTTATTTTTTTATTTAGGATTAGGTCTATTTTTAGTTGAGAATTATTTTTATTTTATTTTTTAGGTTTAGGTTTTATTTTTTATTTTTAGGTTTACGTTTATGTTTCTATTTTATTTTTTTTAGCTTTAGGTTTGAGGTTTTTATTTTAGGTTTATTTTTAAGTTTTATTTTTTAGTTTAGGTTTATTTTTAGTTTATTTTTTTATTTAGCTTAGGTTTAGGTTTAGGTTGTAATTATTTTAGTTTATTTTATTTTAGTTTAGGATTAGGTTTATTTTATTTTCATTTTAGGTTTAATTTTTTTTTGTTTAGGGTTTAGGTTTTATTTTTTATTTATTTGTAGGTTTATTTTTTAGGTTTAGGTTTTTATTTATTTTGTATTTTATTTTATTTCATCTTTATTTTATTTTTATTTTACGTTTAGTATTTATTTTATTTATGTTTTTAATTATTAGGTATATTTTATTTCATAGTTTAGTTTATTTTTTATTTATTTTATTTTAGTTTATTTTTTTTTACTTTCTTTTATTTATAGGTTTAAATTTAGGTTTTAGTTTAGGTTTTTATTTTATTTAGGTTTAAGTTTATTTTTTTATTTTATTATTATGTTTTATTTAGTTAAGGTTTAAGTTTTTAAGATTTTAGGGTTTAGGGTTTAAGGTTTAGCATTTTAGGGTTTGGGGTTTTAGGGTTTAGGGTTTAGGTTTAGTTTATTTTAGGTTTAAGTTTAGGTTTTATTTATTTAGGATTTAGGATTTTAGGGTTTAGGGTTTAGGGTTTATGGTTTAAAGTTTAGGGTTTAGAGTTTAGGGTTTATGGTTTAGGGTTTAGGGTTTAAGGTTTAGGGTTTAAGGTTTAGTCTTTTAAGGTTTAGGGCTTTTAGGGATTAGGGTTTAAGGTTTAGGGTCTAGGTTTAAGGTTTAGGTTTAGGGTTTAGGGTTTAGGTTTTAGGTTTAGGGTTTAAGTTTTCATTTAGGTTTTAGGGTTTAGGGTTTATGGTTTAGGTTTAAGGTTTTTTTAATAGAAAACAAATTCAGATTCAATAATTTTTCTTTTTGATTTCATCAACCAAGTAGCACCCCAAGTTTTTTAAGACATAAGCGACTACAAAGATAAAAAATGAGCACTAATTGAGCAAATCAAAAACCTAGATAGCTAGAACCATCTCTACTATAAAGACAAAGTTCAATATGTAGTAGATAGGATCAATCATTCTTTAGTTTCTCTAGTTCCCATTAGAACCACCCCGACCTCTCGAGTAGTAGGATCCACCATCATATCCCTGATCTCTCCCTCCACCACCACCACGATAGTAACCACCATCGCTCCTCCTACCTCCATAACCACCACTACTCTGACCACCACCTCCATATTGACCAGCACCTCCGGATTCTACACCACCACTCTGATAATCATCGTTTCTACCTTCATCTCCATCGCTAGTTCTAGATTGAGCCTGGTTGATGGTGATATTCCTGCCATCAAGGTTTTTCCAATTCTTTGGGTTTAGGTTTATTTTTAGGTTTTTTAGGTTTTAAGGGTCAGGTTTATTTTTAAATTTATTTAGTTACTTTAGGTTTAGGTTTAGGGATTGGGGCTTAGGGTTTAGGGTTTAGGATTTTGTGTTTAGGGTTTAGGTTTTAAGGTTTAGGATTTTGGGTTTTAAGGTTTATGCTTTTAGGGTTTAAGGTTTAGGGTTATAGTTTGAGGTTTAAGGCTTATAGTTTAGTGTTTAGGCTTTAGGGTTTAGGTTTTTATGGTTTAGGGTATAAGCTATAGGGTTTATGGTTATCATAGGATTTAGTGTTATTTTAGGGTTTAAGGATTAGGCTTTAGAGTTTAGGGATTTCAAGGTTTAGGGTTTATGTTTTAGGGTTAATTTTGGGTTTAGGATTTAAGGTTTTACGGTTTAGGGTTTAGGGTTTAGGGTTTAGGGTTTAGGTTTTTAGTTTAGAGTTTAGTTTAAGTTTGGGTTTAGAGTTTATTTAGTAGGTTAGATTAGGTTATAGGTTTATAGTTCATTTAGGGTTAGTTTTAGGTTTAAGTTTATAGTTTTAGGGTTTTAGTGTTTAGTGTTTAGGTTTAGGTTTAGGGTTTAGCATTTTAGGGTTTAGGGTTTGGTTTTAGGGTTTAGGTTTATGGTTAGGTTTAGGTTTAGGGTTTAGGTTTAATGTTTAAGCTTTAGGGTTTAGCATTTTTTTTAGGTTTAGGTTTAGGGGGTATAGGGTTTAGGGTTTAGGGTTTTGGGTTTGGGGTTTAGGGTTTTAGAGTTTTGGGTTTAGGATTTAGGGTTGCAGGTTTATGGTTTAGGGTTTTGGGTATAGGGTTTAGGGTTAGGGTTTCTTATTTTTTTATTTTATTTAGGGTTAAGGGTTTAGGGTTTAGGTTTTAGGTTTAGGGTTCAAGTTTTAGTTTAGGTTGATTTTTAAATTACTTAAACAGATAGGTTTTATTTTTTATGTTTAGTTTATTTTTAGGGTTTAGGGTTTTTTTAAAAAAAATTAAGAAAACTGGTAGGTTTAGCTTTATTTAGTTTTTTTTTATTTTATTTAGTTTATTTTTTTTTATTTAGGTTTTTTTATATTTATTTAGTTTAGTTTATTTTTATTTAGGTTTATTTTTAATTTGTTAGGTTTAGGTTTAGGTTAATGTTTATTTTAAGTTTAGATTTAGGTTTAAGGTTTAGTGTTTAGGGTTTTAGGGTTAACCGTTTAGGATTTAGAGTTGTAGGTTTAGGGTTTAGGGTTTAAGAATTAGGGTTTAAAGTTTAGGGTTTAGTGTTCTGGGTATGTTTTTCTAATTAGTAAAAGTAGTATGTTTATGTTTATTTAATTTATTTTTCATATAGTTTAGTTTATTTTAAATTTTTATTCTTATTTAGGTTTATTTTTATTTTTATTCAATTTAGTTTATTTATTTTAGTTTAAGTTTTATTTTAGTTCATTTTTTAGGTTTTGGTTTTGGTTTATTTTTATTTTTTAGTTTAGTTTTATTTTTATTTTATTTTTTAGGTAAATGATTTATTTTTTTTTATTTTTTAAGTTTAGGTTTAGGTTTAGGTTTTAGGTTTTTATTTTAGTTTTATTTTTATGTTTTATTTTTTAGTTTAGGTTTAGGTTTTTTTTAGTTTATTTTATTCTATTTAGTTTATGGTTTAGGTTTAGTTTATTTTAGGTTTAGGTTTTATTTATTTTGTTTAGTTTATTTTAGTTTAGGTTTAGGTTTATTTTATTTTTTATATTTTAGGTTAGGGTTGTTTTTTTTAGTTTAGTGTTTAGGTTTTATTTTTTTATTTATTTTTAGGTTTTATTTTTATTTTATTTTATTTTTGGTATTTTATTTTTATTTGATGTTTATATTTATTTTATTTAGGTTTTTTATTTTTAGGTTTATTTTACTTTTTAGTTTAGTTTATGTTTTTATTTATTTTAGTTTAGTTTAGTTTTTATTTTTTTATTTTTTTTATTTTTATGTTTAGGTTTAGGTTTAGGTTTTGGTTTTAGTTTATGTTTTTCTTTTAATTTCTTTTATTTATTTTATTTAGGTTTAGGTTTTTTTATTTATTTTACTTTTAGGTTTTATCTAGTTTAGGTTTAAGTTTTTAGGTATTTATGGTTTAGGGTTTATGGTTTGGTTTTTAGGGTTTAAGGTTTAGGGTTTAGGGTTTGGGGTTTATAGTTTAGCATTGCAGATTTTAGGGTTTAGGGTTTAGAGTTTAGGGTTTTAGGGTTTTAGGGTTTTGGTTTAAGTTTGGGTTTAGTTTAGGTTTATTTATGGTTTCTTTAGGGTTTAGTTTATTTGAGTTTAGGGTTTAGTTAGTGTTTAGGGTTTTTTATAGATTTAGGGTTTAGGATTTTTTTATTTAAGTAAACTAGTAGGTTTAGGATTATTTTTTCTTTATTTTAGTTTATTTTTTATTTAGTTTAGTTTATTTATTTTAGTTTAGATTTTTTTATTTCTTTTTTAGGTTTAGGTTTAGGTTTATTTTTTAGTTGAGTTTTATTTTTATTTTATTTTTTAGGTTTAGGTTTTATTTTTTATTTTTGGATTTAAGTTTAGACTTTTATTTTATTTTTTTAGGTTTAGGTTTTAGGTTTTTATTTTAGGTTTATTTTTAGGTTTTATTTTTTTAATTTAGGTTTAGCTTTATTTTAGTTAGTTTTATTTTATTTGTTTATGGTTTATGTTTAGTTTATTTTAGGCTTAAATTGAGGTTTTATTTATTTTTGTTTAGTTTTATGTTTATTTTTTTATTTATGTTAGGTTTAGGTTTTTCTATTTTTAGTTTAATGTTTGCATTTTATTTTTTATTTATTTTTAGGCTTATTTTTAAGGTTTAGGTTTTTATATTATTTTTATTTTATTTTATCGGAGGTTTATTTTGTTTTTATTTTATGTTTTGTTTTTATTTTATTTATTTTTAGTTTATTTTATTTTTTAGTTTAGTTTAGGTTTTTATTTATTTTATTTTAATTTAGTTTTTAATTTTTATTTTATTTTAATTTTAGGTTTAGGTTTAGTTTTAGGTTTAGGTTTTAGTTTAGGTTTTTATTTTATTTTATTTTTTTATTATATTTAGGTTTAGGTTTTCTAATTTATTTTATTTTTAGGTTTTATTTAGGGTTTAAGGTTTGGTGTTTAGGGTTTAATGTTTTTTTTTATTTTTTTATTTTTTTATTTATTTTATTTTATTTTATTTATTTTATTTATTTTATTTTTTTTATTTTTTTATTTTTTTATTTTATTATTTTTTTTGTGTTTAGGGTTTAAGGTTTAGGGTTTAGGGTTTGGGGTTTAGGGTTTACAATTTACGGTTGTAAGATTTAGGGTTTAGGGTTTAGGGTTTAGGGTTTTAGGGTTTAGGTTTTAAGGTTTAGGGTTTAGGGTTAGGGTTTTTTCAAAAAAAAAAGAAATTAAGTAAACTAGTAGGTTTAGATTTATTTAGTTTATTTTTTATTTAGTTTATTTTTTTTATTTTAGTTTATTTTATTTTTATTTTGATTTAGGTTTATTTTTTATTTTATTAGTTTAGTTTATTTATTTTAGGTTTGTGTATTTTAGTTTAGGCATTTTATTGTAGTTTATTTTTTAGGTTTAGGTTTAAGTTTCAATTTATTTTTTAGTTTTATTTAATTTTATTTTATTTTCTAGGTTTCGATTTACTTTTAAATTTTTTTGGTTTAGGTTTAGGTTTTTATTTAATTTTATTTTTTAATTTATTTTGGTTTAGATTTTTTATTTGTTATATTTTTAGGTTTTATTTAGTTTAGGTTTTGGTTTTTTAGCTTTTTAGGGTTTAGGGTTTAAGGTTTAGGTTTTCGGGTACAAGGTATGGGGTTTAGAGTTTAGGTTTTTGGGTTTTGGGTTTGGGTTTTAGGTTTAGGGTTCAGGTTTTACTTTTGGGTTTAAGGTTTTTTTTTTTTTTTTGAATAGAGAACAAATTCAGGTTTTTATTTATGTTTATTTTTAATTTTTATTTAGTTTAGTTTATTTATTTTTGGTTTACTTATTTTAGCTTAGGTTTTTTATTTTATTTTATTTTTTATGTTTAGGTTTAGGTTTATTTTTAGTTGAGTTTTATTTTTATTTGACTTTTTAGGTTTAGGTTTTATTTTCTATTGTTAGGTTTAGGTTCAAGTTTTTATTTTATTATTTTAGGTTTAGGTTTTAGGTTTTTATTTTAGGTTTTATTTTATAGTTTAGGTTTAGGTTTACTTTTAATTTATTTTATTTTATTTAGTTTAGGGTTTACGTTTAGTTTATTTTAGGTTTATGTTTAGGTTTTATTTATTTTAGTTTAGTTTAGTTTAGTTTAGGTTTAGGTTAATTTTAATTTTATTTTAGGTTTAGGTTTTCTTTTTTAGTTTAGTGTTTAGGTTTTATTTGATTACAATGTCTTAGCTCACCTTAGAAAGTTTCCAGCTAAGTTAAGCATATATGATGCTCTTGTCTTATCCAAAGAGATTAAAAAATCTCTAATCAAGACTTTACTTGATCTAGAGATATGCTTAGCTCAGCTGACCGCTACTAAAGAAGAGTCATGCCACTCGAAGGACATCTTAAGAGTTACATTCAACGATGAAGACTTACTCCTAGGGACGACCGAGCACAACCGCCTCTTTACATTACAGTGGATGTTGGGAGATACAGACTATCTAGAGTTTTGGTTGACCCAAGTGTATCAATTAACATTATGAGTCAAAGAACCCTTGCCTACTTGAGGATTGACATCTCCAAACTCCAAAAAAGGATGATGTTGGGAGGATTCAATGAACAAGGCGAGAGGGCCTTGTGGTGTTTATTTTTGGATGTATGGAGGGGGACACCACCCAGATCGTAGGGGTGGTACTTCTTGAGGTGAACGGGTATAACATCGAGGTATGATATACTATCTCGAAAGGTAGAGACATCACTCTATAATGGACCTATTCACGTAATAAGGACTCCTAAGGCATGATGGGTCTTCGAATGTATGAGAGATTTTTCTCCTACATTACATGGATGAATACAACAGGGTTTATATTAAACCAAGTTCTTAAGTTTCGTATGGACGCAAGCCTCTATAGTTAATTACATCTTAGAAAAAGAAATTTCCTAAGAATACTTTAGATTAAAGTAGACAATTATCATCTAAAAAGATTTCAAGGTTAGACTATCAAAAGATTAGTTGTATTTAAAAAATCAATTAGGAAAGCTCAAGGAGAAGACTTATTTTTGGAATCCAAACGAAATAAGTAGGAAATGCTCATGATACTAAGAAGCCTAGTGAACATTCTAATATATCCTATGGTTGGGCTTTATAATTTTGAGGTTGATGAGATTTATATGTTTTGAATTGAAATTTAATTAGATTACTAGGGCTTACACTCAACCAACACAAGATTGTGGGAATGCTTAAGAGGTAAGGATTTATGCTCGTAGCCCAAAACAAATAGCAACCTCAAATCCTAAATATAGGGAGCTTTAGCATGACCTAAATCTACGAGATAGGTGGACATAAGGGTTTACCTCCACAAGAGATAATAAATTGTCTTACTTCTGAACTTATAACCGCCTGGAGTGGTTGCCAGCTAACTTCTCATATGATTTTAAAACCATGTAGTTCAGTCTTATAAATTGCAAGATAGCTAGGGTAGTTATTTAATTAGAAAGAGACTAAAGTCCTAAACACTCTCCCTAAGAGACAAGAGCATGAGTGGTATGAGCATATGACTTAATCTATAGATGCAAAATATTTTCAAATTTTATTTCATTTTAGACACACCATTTTGATAGAGGCTTTATGATTACATTTTCCTAAATGCATGATGAAATAGATTATGGGTCAAATCAGCTAGAAGAAGGTGTTCTCCAACACAAGGGGTGCCCTCATAGGTCAAGCGTTTTGTTATCGTGCAAGGATGGAGCTCCTTCATGTTCAAGAGAGAAAGAATAGCATGCATGATGTGAAACATATAACCATATAGCCAAGGGGTTGCTAAATCTTTTAATTATCTTATTTATGTTTTAGGCATTACATTGAGGCTATGAGTTGTTTAAGATTTAGTTATGAGTGATTAGTTGGGCAGAAAAGCTATTTTTAATCCTAAGAGCCTATTCATATCCAAGCCACACATTAAAGCATCAATCATTTAAGAAACTATGAAAAGCATGCCATCCTAATGCACTATGTAAACATAACATCAAATAATTATATAAACTATTCTAAAAGAATAACTATTCTAAAAGAATAAAAGGTTGATGCGATTGGGTACTGTAGTACAACCCGAAGAGAGAAAAGATGAAAAATTAAAATTGTATTAAAGGCTATGGGGGTCTTCTTTCTTTATATCTCCATTTCTGATTTGCTTCCTTCTTTGATTTGGAAGGTGCTTGCTTCAAAGCCATCACAAGGCACCCCAAGACAAAGCCTTCTAGCCATTGCTCATCCTAATCCCCCATAGCACTAATCCTAATTCCTATTACAATACTTACATTTATGTGGGAAAAAATCTAAGTACACCTGCAAAATAGAGGTTAGCTAAATATACATATAATCCCAAGTAGTTGTATTTATAATTTAGACTGAGCAAATACACACGGGTAACTAAGCCCATTAGGGTTAGTTTTAAAGCTTAGGGTTTAAGGTTTTGGGTTTCGAATTTAAGGTTCTGGGTACAGGGTTTAGGGTTTATTGGTTTTTTTATATAATTAAGTAAACCGGTAGGTTTAGGTTTATTTAGTTTATTTTTTATATATTTTAGTTTATTTTATTTTTTAATTTTTTTAGTTTTATTTTTTATTTTTATTTAGTTTAGTTTATTTATTTTAGTTTAGGTTTTTTATTTTAGTTTATTTTTTATATTTAGGCTTAGGTTTATGTTAAATTTTCAGTTTACTTTTTTTATTATATTTTTTACATTTAGGTTTTATTTTTTATCTTTTAGGTTTAGGTTTAAGTTTCGATTTTATTTGTTTAGGATTAGATTTTATGATTTTATTTTAGGTCTATTTTTGTTTTTATTTTTTAGTTTAGGTTTATTTTTAGTTTATTTTATTTTATTTAGTTTAGGGTTTGGGTTTAGTTTATTTTAGGTTTTGGTTTAGGTTTTATTTATTTTAGTTTAGTTTATTTCAGTTTAGGTTTATGTTTATTTTATTTTGTTTGTTTTAGGCTTACATTTTTTTTAGTTTAGGGTTTAGGTTTTATTTGTTATTTATTTTTAGATTTTATTTTTAGGTTTATTTTTTACGTTTAGGTTTTTATATTATTTTAGGTTTATTTTATTTTTATTTTATGTTTAGTTTTTATTTTATTTCAGTATTTTATTTGTAAGTTTATTTTATTTTTTAGTTTAGTTTAGGTCTTTATGCATTTTATTTTAGTTATTATTTTTTAATTTATATTATTTTTAGGTTTAGGTTTAGGTTAAGGCTTAAGATTTAGTTTAGGTTATTATTTTATTTTATTTATGTTTAGGTTTTTTATTTATTTTATTTTTATGTTTTATTTAGTTTATGTTTAGGTTTTTAGGTTTTCAGGTTTTTTAAGGATTAGGGTTTAGGGTTCAGGGTTTAAGTTTTTTGCTTAGGGTTTAGGGTTTATGTATTAGGGTATAGGTTTAGGGTTTATGATTTAGTGTTTTATGGTTTTAGGTTTAGGGTTTACGGTTGTAGGTTTAGGGTTTAGGGTTTAGGGTTTAGGTTTTGTGGTTAGGGTTTTTTTATTTTTTTTATTTTTATTTTTAAAAAAATTAAGTAACATGATAGGTTTAAGTATATTTATATTATTTTCTATTTTAATTTATTTTAATTTATTTTATTTTTATTTTATTTTTTTATTTTTTATTTAGTTTAGTATATTTATTTTAGGTTTATTTATTTTAGTTTAGATTTGTATTTTTGTTTATTTTTGGGTTTAGGTTTAGGTTTAGGTTTAACTTTTAGTTTAGTTTTATTTTTATTTAATTTGTAAGGTTTAATTCTATTTTATTTTTAGGTTTAGGTTTTTATTTTATTTTTTTAGGTTTATGTTTAGGTATAGGTTTACTTTTAGTTTATCTTATTTTTTTTTAGTTTAGGTTTAGGTTTAGGTATAGTTTAATTTAGGTTTAGGTTTATGTTTTATTTGTCTCAGTTTAATTTATTTTAGTTTAGGGCTTAGGTTTTATTTTTTTAGTTTATTTTTTTGGTTTAGGTTTTTATTTTATTATATTTTCGGTTTATTTTAATTTTATTTTAGGTTTTATTTTTATTTTATTTACGTTTTTTATGTTTTAGTTTAGTTTAGGTTTTTATTTATTTAATTTTAGTTTATTTTTTATTTTTTATTTCATTTTCATTATAGGTTTAAGTTTAGGTTTAGGTTTTGGTTTAGGTTCTAATTAATGTTTTTATTTTATTTTATTTTCTTTTTATTTTATTTAGATTTTGTATTTATTTTATTTTTAGGTTTTATTTAGTTTAGGTTTAGTTTTTCAGTTTTTTTAGGGTTTAGGGCTAAGGTTTAGGGTTTAGGTTTAGTTTAGGATTTAGGTTTTAGGTTTTAGGGTTTAGGGTTTAGGATTTTCAATTTAAGTTTTAGGGTTTAGGGTTTAGGGTTTAAGGTTTGTGATTTTTTGGGTTTAGGGTTTAGGGTATAGGGTTTAGGTTTTAGGTTTTGGGTTGAAGTTTTTGTTTGAGTTTTAGGGTTTTTGGTTTGTTTTTTTAAATATAGAACAAATTTAAATTCAACATTTCTTCTTTCGGATATCATCAACCATCTAAGATATAAGTGATTGCATAAATAAAAAAATAGCACGCATAGAGCAAATAAAAAACCATGGATAAATAGAGCCATCTCTACTATCAAGACGTTGTTCCATAAGTAGCAGATCAGATCGGCCATTCTTCAATTTCTTCATTTCCCATCAAAACCACGCAGGCCTCTCGAGTAGCGGGATCCACCATCATATCCCCGATCTCTGCCTTAGCCACCACCATGGCTGTAACATCCTTCGCTCCTCCCGCTTTCATAGCTACGATTGCTTCGACCACCACCTCCATATCCACTAGCACCTCCAGATCCCCCACCACCACTGTGATAACCACCGCCTCGCCACCATCGCTGATGAGAATGATGGTGATGTTCTTTTCATCAAGGTTCTGCCCATTCTTAGAGTTTTGGTTTAGGTTTAGGTTTATTTTTTAATTTATTTAGTTAATTTAGGTTTACATTTAGGGTTTGGGGTTTAGGGTTGTGGGTTGGGTTTAGGGTTTGTGGGGTTAGGGTTTTAGGGTTTATACTTGGTTTTATGGTTTTTAGGGTTTAGAGTTTAGGGTTGTAGGTTTATGGTTTAGGGTTTAGGTTTTAGGATTTAAGGTTTAGGTTTTTTTTAAATTTAGGTAGTTTATTAGTATTTTATTTTATTTTTTAATTATTTTAGTTTACTTTATTTTTATTTTATTTAGTTTTATTTATTTTTAGTTTATCTATTTTAGTTTAGATTTTTTATTTATGTTTTAGGCTTAGTTTTGGGTTTATTTTTAGTTGAGTTTTATTTTTTATTTTATTTTTAGGTTACATTTTATTTTTTTTATTTTAGGTTTAGGTTTAGGATTTTATTTTATTTTTAGGTTTAGGTTTTAGGTTTTATTTTAAGTTTATTTTTATTTTTTTTTATTTTAGGATTAGGTTTATTTTTAGTATATTTTATTTTCTTTGGTTTAAGTTTAGCTTTAGTTTACTTTAGGTTTAAGTTTAGGTTTTATTTATTTTAGTCCAGGTTTAGGTTTTATTTTTATTTTAGGTTTATTTATTTATTTTAGGTTTTATTTTTATTTATTTTTAGGTTTTATTTTTTAGTTTATTTTTTATTTAAGTTTAGTTTTATTTTATTTTATTTTAGGTTTATTTTATTTATTTTAGGTTTAGTATTTATTTTAATTAGGTTTTATATTTTTTAGTTTAGTAGGTTTTATTTATTTTAATTTAGTTTAGTTTTATTTTATTTTATTTTCTTAGGTTTAGGTTTAGGTTTTAGTTTATGTTTTTTATTTTATTTTATTATTTTAGGTTTTGTATTTATTTTATTTTAGGTATTATTTTGTTTAGGTTTATATTTTAATGTTTAGGGTTTAGGCTAGTCAGGGTAGGGGTTTAGGTTATGGTCAGGGTTTTGGTTTAGTGTTTATGGTTTAGGTATGGCCTAGGGTAGGCCCAGGTTTAGGCTCACTCAATTTTAGGGTTTTGGTTTATTTTTAATTTATTTAGCCACGTGCCTAGCTTTATAGTTTGGGGCCCAGGGTTTAGGTTTAGTGGTCAGGGTTTATGAGGGTTTGGATTGAAGGGCCCAGGAGTAGTGGGTCTTAGGGCCTGGTTTAGGAGTTTAGGGCCTTTAGTGGCCCAGGTTTAGTGCCAGGTCAGTGGCCAAGATTAGCCTAGGGCTCAGCCTTTAGGGCCTGCTGTCACTAGAAGAGTTTAGGGGGGTGGTTGGGTTTTAGGTGTGTCAGTGTGGTATGTGGGTTATTTAGGATTAGGTAGGGTGGTGGCTCAGGGTCAGGTTTAGTTAGTTAGGGTTTAGGGTTAGTTTTTTGGTTAAGGGTAGGTCTTTTTTTTTCTTCTTATTTTTTTTAAAATTATGTAAATTGGTAGGTTTATGTTTATTTAGTTTAATTTTTTTTATTTTAGTATATTTTATTTTTTACTTTTATTTAGGTTTTTTTATTTAGTTTAATTTATTTATCTTAGTTCAATTTTTTTTTAATTTTAGTTTATTTCTTATGGTTAATTTTAGGTTTATGTTTATTTTCTAGTTTAGTTTAATTTTTATTTTATTTTTTAGGTTTTGGTCTTATCTTTTATTTTTAGGTTTAGGTTTATGTTTTTAATTTATTATTTTGGGTTTATCTTTTATGCTTTTATTTTAGGTTTATTTCTAGGTTTTATTTTTTAGTTTAGGATTAGTTTTATTTTTAGTTTAGGGTTTATGGTTTAGGCTTAGGTTTTATTTATTTTAGTTTACATTTTGGTTTATTTTATTCTATTTTTTTAGGTTTAGGTTTATTTTAATTTATTTATTTTAGTTTAAAGTTTAGGTTTTAATTTTTATTTTTTTAGAGTTTTTTTTAGGTTTACTTTTTAGGTTTAGGTTTTTATTTAGTATTTATTTTAGGTATATTTTTTGTTTTACATTTAGTTTTTATTTTATTTAGGTTTTTATTTTTAGGTTTATTTTTTTAGTTTAGTTTAAGTTTTTATTTATTTTATTTTATTTTAATTTTAATTTTTTATTTAATTTTATTTTTAAGTTTAGTTTTAGGTTTTACTTTTAAGTTTTTATTATATTTTATTATTTTATTTAATTTAGGTTTAGGTTTATTTATTTATTTTATTTTTAGGTATTATTTAGTTTAGGTTTAGATTTTTAGGTGTTTAGGGTTTAGGGTTTAGGGTTTAGGTTTATGGTTTAGGGTTTAGGGTTTAGGGTTTAGGTTTTAGGGTTTAGGGTTTTAGGGTTTTAGGATTTAGGGATTAGGGTTAGGGTTTAGGGTTTTTAGTGTTCAGGGTTTGGAGTTTTTTTTAACAGAGAACAAATTCAAATTTAACATTTCTTCTTTTCGATTTCATCAACCAAGGAACACAGTACATTTTTGAAAACATAAGTGATGACATGGATAAAAAATGAGCAGGCATAAAGGAAATCATAAACCCTAAATAACTAGAACCGTCTCTACTGTAAAGTCACAATTCGATAAGCAGTAGATCGGATCCACCATTCTTCAGTTTCTCCAGTACCCATTAGAGCCACCCCGACCTCTCGAGTAGTGGGATCCACCATCATATCCCCGATCTCTCCCTCAGCCACCACCATGGCTGTAACCTCCGTGGCTACTCCCGCTTCCATAACTACCACTGCTCCGACCACCACCTCAATATCCCCTACCCCCACTGCGATAACCACCGCCTCTACCCTTCGCCTCCACCGCCAGATCTAAGTTGAGCCTGGTTGATAGTGATGTTCCTACCATCAAGGTTATGCCCACTCTTAGGGTTTAAATTTTTTTTAGGGAAAGTTAGAATTTTATTACCATAAAAATAAAGTATGCAATGTCCTTAAAAGGGGAAAAGATCAAATTTCTACTGCTCATAGAGCTACAAGAAACCTAGAGCTAAACCCCCATCTAAGTACAATGAAAAAAATAAAAGAGCAAAAGCAATAGCATAAAAGTAAATGACAAAAGACACAAAAAGGATTAATAAAACTTAAGAAAATAGTAAAAGGAATAGTTAGCAACAGCTCATGATCCCTTTAAGAAGGCAAGATAAGCAAGCTCCACATCAACAGTTCTTGAGTTGGTTGAGTAAAGATCATTCCATCTATAAAGTTCCAGCCTGCAAAAGAAATTTGCAAAACACTACAAAGGCAATGGTCATAGCTCAAGGAAGAATGATAAAGTAAACAATTTAGAAAGAGTTGAGCAAGAGAAGGCTTGGGCTCAGTTATGATCATCTCAAGGGGCAACAATACATATGAGCATCCAAACTTTATGAGAAGGGTTAGAATCATATGCATGCTACCAACTAGAGAGAAGATATGGGGAAACATAAAGGCCATCATAGCCAACATACTTGATATTAGCAACCATCCAAGGAAAAACAATCCATAGTGATAGAATTCCTGCCCCAAAAAATAGAGAAAAATAGCGAGCTAGCAGCCATCCAACACCTAACCCACCAACCAAAACCCGCAACAGACCAAATACATAAACCCATCATCCCAGAAGGTACAATAGGGTCAGTGGTCGAGAATAACCCATCGCTATCTCTAGAGCACTAGTAATCCAAATTTAAGGGCAAAACCTCCACCCAAATCAAAAAATAGTAGAAGATAAATAGCACCAGAGAGAGGAAAGCCATAACATAGAGAGACCAAGAGGTCATCCAAAAATTACAATCAAAACCACCACCAAGGAAAACAAAATGAAAGAAAATTCCCCATCATCAAGCAAGAGGCAAATATCAAAAAATAAGGAGAGCCAACTAAACCAAAGGGAGTCAATACCAACAAACAACATAAACCTCAACAAACCAAGCGACGAGACAAGCATCCAAGGCAAGACAATAGCCACAGAAAACCCCTCAAGCAGCTAAATGCCAACAAGTCCAAAAATAAGACCAAAAAACCACAAGAGCTCATATCGTCCACCAACAAAATAGCCAATAAAACAACCCAATCTAGAAGCCAACAGGATGAGCAGCAAGAGAAGTCAAAGCAGCAGGAAAACTGACACCCAAATCGGGAAGCAAAAATAAAGGAAAAACAACTGCACCCAAGAGAGGATAACCAACCTAGGAGCATACCAAAAACCCAACCAGAAGCACCTAAATGAACCATCAAACACAGCCAACACATCCACACAACCAATTAACCCAACTAGTGAAAATAGCCAACCAACCAGTTAGCCAACAAAACCAACCAGCAGACAGAGCCAATATAGAGCCTAAAAATAGGGAAAAGAACAACAGCAGACAAAGCCACAACCCACCTGGAGATCTCCAAAATAACTATGAAAGAAAAAATGTAGTCACCAACCAAACTAGAAAAGGCCAAGGAGGACCACCCAACCACAAGCAACAAAACTATAAGGAAAGGAACAAGGCCAGAGGCAAACAAAACCCCTTCCAAATCCTAAAGAGCATATGGTCACTACAAAGGAGAAAATGGAGAGACAACAACCACATAACAGCTACCTCCAATTTACAAGGCAGATGGAACCAACCAGCAGAGACCTCCAAGCCAAACTAGGAAAGGAGAACACCAACCACCAAAAAAACCTAAAATTAAGCAAAACTACAAGAGGCCAACAACATCCATTAAAACATAACCACCCAAAATAGCCAGGCAGATGAAAGAAACAAATAACAGCAACTAGTAGAACAAACCATAGCATCCGCAAATCTAATTTGAAAAAGTCCACAACTAGCCAAAACTAGAGGCAAACTCAACATTCATTGGTTAAATGGGTAGGCCAATATCTGGCACAACCATAACCCAACTAGAGACACAAAGCATGAGCCATAGAAAGAAAACCACTAGGCTCAGAGGATAGGGAAATCAATTAAAACCAACACCACTAAGACCCAAAAAAGGTCAAGCAAGTATAGAATGGGGTAAAGAGGAAGGGCGTTTAAGTATAGATATAAACACAGCAAAAACCACTTCCTAGTGAGGGGAGCACAAAAAACCAATAAAAAAATAGATTGATTAAAACCACCATAGCTAAAGATCAACAAAAGAGTAGAAGGTTAAAAACGAATTTAAGGTAGTCTAGTGTTATCTAGATTGACTAGACAATGCAGATGCTTAGGTAGGATATGGTTATCAAATAAAGTGATCTCATTTAATTCCCCTACCAAATTAGCTTGGAAATCAACACAAGCATTACCTTCATAAAGAATGTGAGAAATTTTGTAGCAAACTTGAGAAAGAAGCTTTTAGTGTGATTAAAAAGATAAAATAAGCCAACATTTCCCATATTATTATTATTGAGCATATCAAGTAAAAGAAGAACATCAACTTTAATCTAAATATTAAAAATGCCTTAGCTTAAAGAAATATCAATAGCTTTGTTAACATCCATGATAACATCCATGATTACCATGAATAAGAGGTTCTAAAATAATGAATAAAGAAATATTATGAATGCGACAAAGATTTCTAATAGAATTGTGAATAGAGAGGGTACCAATCCCTCTAACGTTGCCAATAAGAAAATTAATCATAATAAAAGTAAAAAGAGGGAAAGAAAAGGTTAATTAAGAGAGGAGTGAGAGGTTGTAGTAGATCTAGTGTTTTTAGATAGTTTATAAGGGTAATTTTTAACATTTTTTTCTTTTTGGCATGATAAGTTTAAAAACCATTTCTTTCCCCTAGAGTCATCATCCGAGTAAGATTTAGTAACATTGGTAACCAATTTAGGAGACTTCTCCAAGTTTTTAGAGGGGAGTACACCCTCTTCCAAATCAAAATTAAGTTGAAAAGTAGGATTAACAAGAATATCAAGATTAAAAATGAGAGATGGTGATGATTTAGAACCATTAAAAGCATAGACAGTTAAATCTGGATTAGATATATTTTCAGCCTGTTCGACATCATTTAAATCCTCATTAAAAACATAATTTTCATCGATCAAAGTCAGCATAGAAGTAGGGATAGAATCAGAGGAAACATAATCGTCATCCAATAACCATGAAAATTTCTTATTCTCCACATTAGAATTTTTCAAATTTAAAGAAGAGGCAAGAGGTAAATCATCCTTCCCATTCTGAAAATCAGCTAAAGCCATAGGAACAGTAGGATCCAAAACTGGTTCAACAAGAATGGCCCTGATATTCAATAAATTAACCTCAATACCAGCCTTCATACCATTCTTAAGATCTGAGGCTGATTTTTAAACATATGTAGGGATTGGCTTATGACTAGGAAAAAGATTTTCTTTTTGTCGATTTGTCTTTTTTAAATGAGGATGGAGAACAAAGCAATCAAATTTTTATGCCCATGAATTTTATAGTTAGAAAAAAAATCAAAAGATTCTCCAATTCAACCATTTGTGAATACCAGTATTTTTTAGAGCCAATCCAAACTTCCTTAGGATATTTTTTAGTTATGTCTAGTTCCACTAGGATCCAAGCCATAGAGATCGCCGCCGCTTGGTCGAGCTGTAAAGGTCGATCAAAATGAGCCCCAACAAAGAAAAAAAGCACTTGCTGTGTAACAAAATGAATGGGCATATTAGGAAGATATAACCACACAAGGATAATAGGAGATTCCTCCTTAATGTCAAAAGGGGTGACCACTTCAGTAAATGCATTTGACAATTAAAGATGAAGTAAGAATGATGCACAAAAAACACATGAATAATCCAGATCGTTAGAAAATTAAGATGACAAAAAAGTCCAGATTTTATCCAAATTTGGATGACGTAAAGCAAAGGTTTGACAAGAGAGAATTCAAATAGTTTTTCCAATAATTCAACATCCACATCAGAGCACATAATGGCCGGCAAACCATGAAAAGAATTAAAAATGAGATTAAGCAACTCAACAGTGTGAGAAGCCTTACCAGAGAGCACTTCCTTAAATGATTTAGTAGAATTTGTAGCATCTGGGCTTCCGATCCCAAAAATATCGGATGCCCTAGCCGAAGCGTCCAAAATTTGAGGTGGATCCATATCAATCAAACTCATCGCATCCATGATTAAGGATGAAGCATCACGTAATTAGCTAGATGCAGTTCAAGCCTTTAAATTCGCTTGAAACCTAAGCTAAATAGAGATCCAGGCCACCAAGAAGGATGCAAAATTTGAGGATAAGAGAAGGTTAGGGTTAGATTAGGTTAGGGTGGTTAGGGAGGGAGGGTTAGGTTAGGGTTAGGTTAGAGTGGGATAGGGAGATTTAGGAGGTTAGGTTTAGGTTTAGGAAAAGTATAGGGGTTTAAGGAGTTAGAGTAAGTTTGTGGTTTAGGTTTAGGGTTTTTATTATAGTTAGGGTTAGGTTTAGGGTTTAGGTTTTCAGGTTTAGGGTTAGGGTTTAGGGTTTAGGGTTTACAGTTTAGGGTTTAGGTTTTAAGTTTAGGGTTCAAGTTTTAGTTTAGGGTTTAGGGTTTTTGGTTTTTTTATAACAGAGAATAATTTTTGATTCAACATTTCTTCTTTTTGATTTCATAAACCAAGAAATACACTAAGTTTTCTATGATACAAGTGGCATCATAGATAAAAATGAGCACACATAGAGCAAATCAAAAACCCTATATATTAAGAACCATCTCTACTATAAAAATGCAGTTTCATAAGCAGCATATTCGATCAACAGTTCTTCAGTTTCTTCGGTTCTCATCATAACCACCCCAGCCTATTGAGTAGTAGAATCCACCAAAATATCCCTAATCTCTCCATCTGCCATAACCATGGTTGTAACCTCTATCACTCCTCCGACCTCCTTAACCACCACTACTCCGACCACCACCTCCATATCCACCACCCAGTTCTAGATTGAGCCTGGTTGACGATGATGTTCTTGCTATCAAGGTTCTACCTATTCTTTGTGTTTAGGTTTATTAAGTTTTGGTGTTTAAGTTTATTTTTTAGTTTATTTAGTTACTTTAAGTTTAGGGTTTGGTGGTTTAGGGTTTAGGGTTAGGGTTTATGGTTTAGGGTTTAGGGTTTAGGGTTTTAGGGTTTATGCTTTTAGGGTTTAGGGTTTAGGGCTAGGTTGTAGGTTTAGGGTTGTACGTTTATTGTTTAGGGTTTAGGTTTATGGTTTAAGGTTTTTTTTTTAAAAAGTAAATAAAGTAAACAGTAGGTTTAGGTTTATTTAGTACATTTAGTTTATTTTTTTATTTATTTTAGTTTACTTTATTTTTTATTTTTACTTAGGTTTATTTTTTATTTTTATTTAGTTTAGATTATTTATTTTATGTTTATTTATTTTAGTTTATGTTTTTTATTTTAGTTTATTTTTTAAGTTTAGGTTTAGGTATATTTTTTAGGTTTAGGTTTTATTTTTTATTTTTAGGTTTATGTTTATGATTTTATTTTATTTTTTTAGGTTTATGTTTTAAGTTTTTATTGTAGGTTTATTTTTAGGTTTTATTTTTTACAGCACAAAAAGAAAAATATAAAATAATAAATTTTGATAAAATAAATCTCTCACAAATATACCAAGCTATCCAATTCCAAAAATGATCTCACAACTTATAAATGATCACTTACAACTTAAAATTTTTGGCAAGATAAAATGCTCACTTAATATTGATAAGAAATAATAAAATAAATATCTTAAAGTGATCTTACTAAGATGTTTATGTTATTACAATTTGGAGACTAATATAAAAATGATTTCAAAATAAATTCACAATATTCTTTTGCACAATAAAATAAATTTCAGCAAGAATAATTTATTATATTTTAACCAAAAAGATTCTTTCAATTAATGCAAATGATCATAAAATACTTAAATAAAATTAGTACATGATAGATCTAAGTAGGCTAATAAGGTTTTAATTAAAAAAAAAAGATATCTAGCAAATATGAAAATAATTTCAGCATAATAAATTACTTTGAAATGCTTATAATATACTTTTAAAATAGATCTAAGAATAAATGATCTTTCAAAATAAGACTAATGAAGAAATATTTCAAGAAACCAAATGGAATTTGTAGGAAGTTAAAAATTTCAACAAGTTGAAATAGATCTTACAAACTATCACAAGATTTTTTACACAAAAAAACATGATTGAGAAACTTTGATGTGAAAAATAATGTCCAAAGACAAATCCACCAAAAAGTATAAATTGGAAAGAATAAATAGATGGTGAAAACAGCATGAAAAAGTAAAAAAGGATTAAGATCAAGAAAACAAACTCAAGTAATTTGAGAAAGCTTGCTTAGTTGAAGATGTTGAAGCTTCCACACCAAGGATTTGATCTTGCAATATTTGGAGAACACTTGGAAGGATAATTTAAGAAATTTTCTCTTAGATTTGCTTGAGGGTTTTTGAATTTTAATGAGGAATGCTTTCATGAAGAGAATGGGGGCTATTTATAGGCAAGAAGGCCATTTTGAATTATTTCAAAATAATATATTATTCTAACATCATGTTATCATCTAATAATTTAATATTCAATAAAAATATAATTTATTTTAAATAAATATTAAATTCAAGTAGCCAAAATTTGGCTATTCACATGTCAAAAAATAACCAAATTTGGCTCTAATATTCAAAGCAAAAAGCATGCATTCATTATTAAAATCAGCTAATGTTTGAAAAGTCATAGTAAATTCAAATTTAATTAAACGTGGGCCTTGTAACCTATCAAATTAAAGGAAAAATTCCAAGGAATTCGTTGGAGATGAAATCAGGTATAAATTCCTTGATTATAAAATGACTTTGGCTAAAACACAAAATTTCACATATTTTTGTTAATTTTGAAATATGATATTCAAATATTTCATATGAATTTCTAAGATAGTTATAAATGCATATAACCTAAAATATCATATCTTGAGCTTAACATTATCCATTTTGATCTATCTTCCATTCTTCTACTCTTGCAATTTCCTCAAACATATAGTGAGATGTATTGGATATGTAATTAGCAATTGATATATCTGAAACACATAAAAACTTTCATTAGAACATCCAAGCATTTGTTTGTTATCATCAAAATTGACCGGATTGAACATGTGGCTCATTAAGCGAACAGGAAAATGGCACCACTTAAGAACCAAACAAGGATCGGCCTAAGGTAGAAGATCGGATGCCAAACTAGAAGAAATTTTTGGAAAACCAACCTGAAACACCGAGAAAGAGAATGAAAAGAAAAGGGATTCAAGAATTGCCAAAGCCGAGTACGAGAAGGGGCCACGGGATGGGTTTAGGGGTTTAGGTTTTCTTAATTATTAGTTTAGTTTAGTTAGTTTTTTAGATTTAGGGATTTAGGTTTTTTATTAGTTTTTTTAGTTATTTATTATTATTAGTTTTTTATTTTTAGTTTAGTTTTAGTTATTATAATTATGTTTAAGTTTAGTTTTTTGGGGAGGTGAGAGTGATTTATTAATTTTTTGGTTTTGTTTATTTTTTAGTTATTAGGGGTTTTATTTTTGTTTTTCTTTTAATAGTTTGGTTTTAGGGTTTAGGTTATTTTTATTAGTTTTAGTTTTATTTAGGGTTTTTTTATTTTAGTTTTTCTTATTAGTTGGGAGGGAGGGGGTCTTTAAGGTTTAGGTTTTTTTTTAGTTTTATTAGTTAAGTTTTTGTGTTCTATTTTATTTTATTTATTTTTTATTAGTTTTAGTAGTTTATAGTTTTTTAGGGTTTTAGGATTTTAGTTTAGTTAGTGGGGGGTTAGTTTGTTAGTTTATTTTATTATTTGTTTGTGTTTTAATTAATTTAGTTAATAATTAATTTTAGTTTTTGAGGGGGGGTCATTATTATTATTTTAGGTTTAGTCTTTAAAGATTTAGGTTTTAATTTTATTTTTATTTTAATTTTAGTTTTAGTTTAAAGGAAAGCATAAAGCAAGTGAGGGGGGGGCTTAGTTTTATTTTTACTCTAGTTTTTAATTATCTTAGTTAGGGTTTAGGGTTTAGGTTTATTTTAGGTTTAGGAATTAGGGTCCAGGGTAGAATTTAGTGTCTGTATTTGCTTTTTTTAAAATAATGTAAACCGGTAGGTTTAGGTTTATTTAGTTTATTCTATAATTTTATTTATTTTTATTTTTATTTAGTTTAGTCTATTTATTTTATGTTTATTTATTTTACATTATTTTTTAGTTTAGTTATATTTTTTTTAAGTTTAGGTTTTAATTTTTTTATTTGGTTTAGGGTTTAAGTTTTTTAAATTAAGGTTTTGGATTTTATTTTATTTTTTTGGGTTTAGGTTTTAGGTTTATTTTTAGGTTTTATTTTTTATTTTAGGTTTATTTTTATTTTTAGTTTATTTTATTTAATTTAGTTTAAGTGTTTAGGTTTAGTTTATTTTAAGTTTAGGTTTAGGTTTTATTTATTTTAATGTAGTTTATTTTAGTTTAGGTTTAGGTTTATTTTATTTTGATTATTTTAGGTTTAGGTTTTTTTTTAGTTTAGGGTTTTGGTTTTATTTTTTATTTATTTTTAGGTTTATTTTTTTGGTTTAGGTTTTTATTTTGTTTTCATTTTATTTTATTTTATTTTAGGTTTGTTTTTTTTATTTTATGTTTTGGTTTTATTTTATTTAGGTTTTTAATTTTTAGGTTTATTTTATTTTTAGGTTAGTTTAGGTTTTATTTATTTTATTTTATATTTTTTATTTTATTTTATTATTAGGTTTAGATTTTGTTTTTGATTTAAGTTTTTATTTTATTTTATTTTTTTATTTTATTTTGGTTTAGTTTTTTTAATTTTTTTTTAGGTTTAGATTTTTAGATTTTTAGGGTTTAGGGTTATAGGGTTGAGGGTTTAGGGTTTAGGGTTTTGGGTTTAGGGTCATAGAGATTAGGGTTTAGGGTTTAAAATTTAAGGTTCAAGGTTTAGTGTTTAGGCTTAGTTTTAGGGTTTAGGGTTCACATTTTGTGTTTTTACTTTAATTTAATTTTAATTTTTTAAAAAATTAAGTAATTGGTAGGTTCATGTTTATTTAGTTTATGTTTTATTTATTTTAGTTTATTTTACTTTTATTTTTATTTAGTATAGTTTACTTATTTTAGGTTTTTAATTTTAGTTTATTTTATTTTTTATGAGCTTAATTTTATTTTTATTTTATTTTAGTTTATTTTGGTTTTTAGGTTTTTTATGTTTAGGTTTATGTATTTATTTTATTTTTTTTACGTTTAGGTTTTAGGTTTTTATTTTATGTTAACTTTTAGGTTTTATTTTTTAGTTTAAGTTTGGGTTTATTTTCTATTTAGTGTATTTCATTTTATTTAGTTTAGGTTTAGGTTTTATTTATTTTAGTTTAGTTTATTTTAGTTTAGGTTTAGGTTTATTTTATTTTTATTTTAAATTTATGTTTTAATTTTTATTTATTTTTAGGTTTATTTTTTAGTTTTAGGTTTTTAATTTTTTTAGCTTAGTTTAGGATTTTATTTATTTTATTTTAATTTAGTTTTTATTTTAGGTTTAGGTTTTAATTTATGTTTTTATTTTATTTTGGATTAGGTTTTTTTATTTATTTTATTTTTAAGTTTTACTTAGTTTAGGTTTAGGTTATTAGCTTTTTAGGTTTTAGGGTTTAGGGTTTAGGTTTAAGGTTGGGTCAAGGGTTTTTTTAGGTTTTAGGTTTAGGGTTTTGGGTTTAGGGTATAAGGTTTAGGGTTTAAGTTTTAGGGTTTATGGTTTAGGGCTTAGGGTTTTAGGGTTTAGGGTTTAGGGTTTAGGGTTTTTAGGGTTTAGGGTTTAGGGTTTAGTTTTTAGGTTTAGGGTTTAGGTTTTAGTTTAGAGTTTTGATTTTTTTTTAACAGAGAACAAATTCAAATTCAACATTTCTTCTTATCGATTTCACCAACCAAGTAACACAACAAGTTTTCTAAGGCACAAGTGATGACATAGATCAAAAAAGAGCATGCGTAGAGAAAATCAAAAAACTCTAGATAACTAGAACCATCTCTACTATGAAGACACAATTCCATGAATAAGATCGAGTGTTTCTTCAATTTCTTCGCCCCAAATGAACCACCCTATATCTAGTGGGATCCACCATCATATCCTGATCTCTCTATTCGTGTCCACCGTGGCTGTAATCTCCATCTCTTCCCATGCCTCCATAACCACCATTGATCCGACCACCACCACCAAATCCACCAGCACCTTTAGATCCCCCACCACCAATGTGATAACCACCTCCTCCTCCTTCACCTCCACCGCCAGATCTAGACTAAGCCTAGTTAACATTGATGTTCTTGCCATCAAGGTTCTGCTTATTCATAGGGTTTAAGTTTATTAGGTTTTAGGCTTTAGGTTTAATTTTTAATTTATTTAGTCACTATAAGTTTAGGTTTAGGGTTTGGGGTTTAGGGTTAGGGTTTAGGGTTTAGGGTTTAGGGTTTACAATTTAGGGTTTAGGGTTTAGGGTTTAGGGTTTTTTAGGTTTTAGGGTTTAGGGTTTATGTTTAGGGTTTAGCATTTAGGGTTTATGATTTTTTAAAAAAATTATGTAAACCGGTTGGTTTATGTTTATTTAGTTTATCTTTTATTTATTTTAGTTTATTTTAATTTTTAATTTTCATTTTTTTATATTTGTAAAGTTTGGTATATTTATTTTTGGTTTATTTATTTTAATTTAGGTTTTTTTTACTTTAGTTTATTTTTTAGGATTTGGTTTAGGCTTAGGTTTACTTTTACTTGAGTTTTATTTATATTTTATTTTATAAGTTTAGGTTTTATTATTTATTTTTTAGTTTAGGTTTAAGTTTTTATTTTATTTATTTAGGTTTAGGTTTAGGTTTTTATTTTAAGATTATTTTTAGGTTCTATTTTTTAGTTTAGGTTTTGGTTAGACTTTAGTTTATTTTAATTTATTTAGATTAGATTTAGGACTACATTTAGTTTATTTTAGGTTTAGGTTTTACTTATTTTAGATTAGTTTATTTTTGTTTAGGTTTTGATTTATTTTATTTTTATTTTAGGTTTAGGTTTTTTTTTAGTTTAGCTTTTATTTTTTTCATTATTTTAGGTTTATTTTATAGGTTTAGGTTTTAATTGAATTTTTATTTTATTTTTTTATTTTATGTTTAGTTTTTATTTCACTTATGTTTTTTATTCTTAGATTTATATTATTCTTTTTAGTTTCGTTTAGGCTTTTATTTATTTTATTTTAGTTTATTTTTATTTTATTTTATTTTATTTTATTTTATTTTATTTTATTTTATTTTATTTTATTTTTTATGTTTTTTTATTTATTTTTTATTTTATATTTTAATTTTGGTTATTTAGTAGGCCAGGTTTAGGCTCAGGTTTTAGTAGGATTTTAGGGTTTAGAGCCCAGGCACAGTGGAGTGTCAGGGTTTAGAGTGGAGTGGCTCAGTTTAGGCCCAGTGGGTAGTGGTTTAGGGTCAGCTTAAGATTAGGTGGGAGCAGGTAGGAGTCAGGGTCAGGTCAGTCAGGGAGGATTTAGGGTTTAGGTCAGGATTTAGGGTCAGTGGTATGATTGGTAGGGTCAGGCCTGTGATTTAGGGTTAGGGTTTAGCATTTGGGTATGGTTGTGGTTTAGGGTAGGTTAGAGGGTCAGGTTTAGGTGGGTAGGGTAGGTCATTTGGTTTAGGTTTTTTTGAGAAAACCAGTTTATGTATTTAGTTTATGTTTATTTTATCTATTTTAGTTTTTTATTTTTAATTTTATTGAGTTTAATTTCTTTATTTTAGGTTTATTTATTTTCATTTTGGTTTTTTATTTTAGTTTATTTTTTATATTTAGGTTTAAATTTATGTTTATTTTTTTATTTTAGTTTTTCTTTTAGGTTTAGGTCTTATTTTTTATTTTAGGTTTAGTTTTAGGTTTTTATTTTATTTTTTAGCTTTAGTACTTTCATTTTTATTTTAGGTTTATTTTTAGGTTTTATTTTATAGTTTAGGTTTAGGTTTATTTTAAATTTATTTTATTTTATTTAGTTTAGGGATTAGTTTATTTTGGGTTTAGGTTTAGGTTTTATTTATTTTAGTTTAGGTTTATGTTTATTTTATTTTGTTTATTTTGGGTTAAGTTTTTTTTTCTAGTTTAAGGTTTAAATTTTATTTTTTATTTATTTTTAAGTTTATTTTTGGTTTAAATTTTTATTTTATTTTATTATAGGTTTAATTTATTTTTAGTTTATGTTTAGGTTTTATTAAATTTAGGTATTTTATGTTTAGGCTTATTTTACTTTTTAGTTTAGTTTTGGTTTTTATTTATTTTATTTTATTTTAGTTTTTATTTTTTATTTTATTTTATTTTTAAGTTTATGTTGAGGTTTTAATTTAGGTTTTTAATTTATTTTATTTAGGTTTAGGTTTTTTATTTATTTTATTTTTAAGTTTTATTTAGTTTAGATTTAGGATTTTAGATTTTGTGGTTTATAATTTGGTTTAGGGTTTAGGTGAGTGGGTTGGCCTGGAGGTGAGCAAATGTTTAGGGTTTAGAGTGGTTTGGGGTTTAGGGCTTAAGGCTAGTTTAGCTCACTTAAGTCCATTTTTATGTGGTGTGGTGGGTTTATTTTATTTATTTATTTTTTAAGGTTTAGGGTTTAGGGTTATGTTTTGGGGTTGGTAGGATGGTTTAGAGGTTTAGTGTTTAGGGTAGTTAGTGTTTAGGGTTTAGGTTTTATGGTTTGGATTTAGATTTTTTTTAAATTAAGAAAACCCAGTTTATGTTTATTTAATTTATTTAGTTTATTTAGTTTATTTATTTAAGTTTATTTAACTTTTTTAGGATTATTCTTTATTTTTATTTAGTTTTGTTTATTTATTTTAGTTTAGGTTTTTATTTTAGTTTATTTTTTAGGTTAAGGTTTAGGTTTATGCTTATTTTTTAGTTTAGGTTTATTTTTAATTTATTTTTTAGATCTAGTTTTTTATTTTTTTTATTTTTAGGTTTAAGTTTAGGTTATTATTATTATTATTATATGGTTTACGTTTTAGGTTTTTATTTTAGGTTTATTTTTAGCTATTATTTTTTAATTTAGGTTTAGGTTAATTTTTAGTTTATTTTATTTTATTTAGTTTAGGTCTTGGGTTAGGTTTAATTTATTTTAGTTTTAGGTTTAGGTTTTGTTTATTTTAGTTTAGGTTTAGGTTTATTTTAGTTTTATTTTCGGTTTAAGTTTTTTTTATTTTAGGGTCTAGATTTGATTTTTTATTTATTTTTAGGTTTATTTTTTAGGTTTAGGTTTTGGTTTAGTGTTTATTTATTTTATTTTAGGTTTATTTTAGTTTTATTATAGGTTTAGTTTTTATTTTATTTAGGTTTTTCATTTTTTGGTTTAGTTTAGATTTATTTTTTTTTTTTAGTTATTATTTTATTATTTTTCTTTTAGGTTTAAGTTTAGGTTATAGTTTAGTTAGGATTTTATTTTATTTTATTTTGGTTTTTTTTTTATTTAGTTCATTTAGTTGAGGTTTAGGTTTTAGCTTTTTTAGGGTTTAGGGTTTAGGTTTTAGGTTTTATTTGATATTTTTTTATTTTATTTTATTGAGTTCAGGGTTTAGGATTAGTTTATTTTAAGTTTAGGTTTATGTTTTATTTATTTTATGTTAGTTTCTTTTAGTTTAGGTTTAAGTTTATTTTAGGTTTAGGTTTTTATTTAGTTTTTATTTTATTTATTTTAGGTTCATTTTATTTTTATATATTTTAGTTTTTTTATTTTACTTAGGTTTTTTATTTTAGGTTTATTTTTTTTTTCTCTTAGTTTAGGTTTTATTTATTTTATTTTATTTTATGTTTCATTATTTTATTTTATTTTTAGGTTTAGGTTTAGGTTTAGGTATAAGTTTAGGTTTTAGTTTAATTTTTTATCTTATTTTATTTTTTTATTTTTTTATTTTGTTTATGTTTAGGTTTTTTTTATTTTATTTTTAGGTATTATTTAGTTTAGGTTTAGATTTAGGTTTAATTCATTTTAGTTTTAGGTTTAGGTTTTGTTTTTTTAGTTTAGTTTATTTTAGTTTAGGTTTATGTTTATTTTAGTTTTATTTTAGGTTTAGTTTTTTTTTAGTTTATGGTCTACGTTTTATTTTTTATTTATTTTTAGATTTATTTTTTAGGTTTAGGTTTTTATTTAGTGTTTATTTATTTTATTTTAGGTTTATTTTAGTTTTATTACAGGTTTAGTTTTTAGTTTATTTAGGTTTTTTATTTTTTTTGTTTAGTTTAGGTTTTTATTTATTTTATTTTAGTTTAGTTATTATTTTTATTATATTTTCTTTTTAGGTTTAAGTGTAGGTTATAGTTTTAATTAGGTTTTTATTTTATGTTATTTTGGTTTAGGTTTTTTTATTTATGAGGTTTCATTTAGTTTAGGTTTTAGCTTTTTTAGTATGGGTTTAGGTTTTAGGTTTATTTTAGTTTATTTTATTTTATTTAGTTTAGAGGATTAGTTTATTTTAAGTTTATGTTTAGGTTTATTTATTTTAGGTTAGTTTATTTTAATTTATTTAAGTTTATTTTAGGTTTAGGTTTTATTTAGTTTTATTTTATTTATTTTAGGTTCATTTTATACACGTTAGTTTTATTTTAATTTTTTTTTTATTTTTTTTTTTTTATTTTTCTTAGTTTAGGTTTTATTTATTTTATTTTATTTTATATTTTAATTTTTATTTTATTTTATTTTTATGTTTAGGTTTAGATTTAGGTATAGGTTTAGGTTTTAGTTTATTTTTTTTATCTTATTTTATTTTTTTTATTTTGTTTATGTTTTGGTTTTATTTATTATTTTTTATTTCTTAGTTTAGTTTAGTTGGGTTTAGTTTTAGGGTTTAGGGTTGTAAGTTTAGGGTATAAGGCTTAGGGTTTATAATTTTTTTATTTTTTTATTTTTTTAAATTAAGTAATTTGTAGGGTTAGGTTTATTTAGTTTATTTTTTATTTATTTTAGTTTATTTTATGTTTATTTAGGCTTATTTTTATTTTTATTTAGTTTAGTTTATTTATTTTAGATTTATTTATCTTAGTTTAATTTTTAGGTTTAGGTTTAGGTTTAGATTTATTTTTTAGTTTAGTTTTATTTTTATTTTATTTTTTTAGGTTTAGGTTTTATTTTTTATTTGTAGGTTTAGGTTTATTTTATTTTATTTTATTTTAGGTTTAGGTTTTATTTAAGATTTTTAGGTATTATTTTTTTTAGGTTTAGATTAATTTTAGTTTATTTTATTTTATTTAGTTTAGGTTTAGGTTTAGGATTAGTTTATTTTAAGTTTAGGTTTAGGTTTTATTTACTTTAGTTTAGGTTTAGGTTTATTTTATTTTTATTTTAGTTTTATTTTTTAGTATTAGGTTTTTATTTAATGTTTATTTTATTTTATTTTAGGATTAATTTATTTTTTACTTTAGGTTTAGTTTTTATTTTATATAGGTTTTTAATTTTTTTTATTTTAGTTTAGGTTTTTATTTATTTTATTTTAGTTTAGTTAATATTTTTTATTTTATTTTCTTTTTAGTTTTAGGTTTAGGATTAGCATTTAGTCTATTTTTTATGTTATTTTATTTTATTATTTTATTTTTGTTTAGATTTTTTAATTAATTTTATTTTTAGGTTTCATTTAGTTTAGGTTTAGGTTTTTAACTTTTTAGCATTTAGGGTTTAGGTTTTAGGTTTTAGGTTTTTATTTTGGTTTATTTTTCAGGTTTTATTTTTTGTTTATGTTTAGGTTTATTTTTAGTTTATTTTATTTTATTTAGTATATGGTTTAGGTTTATTTTATTTTAGGCTTAGGTTTAGGTTTTATTTATTTTAGTTTAGTTTATTTTAGTTTAGGTTTAGGTTTATTTTAATTTATTTATTTTATTTTTATTTTAGATTAAGTTTTTATTTTTAGTCTAGTGTTTGTGTTTTATATTTGATTTGTTTTTAAGTTTTATTTTTAGGTTTATTTTTTAGGTTTAGGTTTTTATTTAATTCTTATTTTATTTTTTTTAGGTTTATTTTATTTTTATTTTTCAGTTAGTTTTTATTATATTTAGGGTTTTAATTATTAGCTTTATTTTATTTTTTAGTATTAGTTTAGGTTTTTATTTTATATTATTTTATTTAGGTTTAGATTTTTTCATTTATTTTATTTTAGGTATTTATTTTAGGTTTTTTTTAGGTTTTAGGGTTTGTGGTATAGGGTTTAGGGCTTAGAGGTTAGGGTTGTAGGTTTAGGAATGTAAGTTTATGGTTTAGGGTTTACGGTTAGTTTTATCCTTTAGGGTTTAGGATTTTAAGTTTAAGGGTTAGGGTTTTTTTAAAAAAATTAAGTGAACCGGTATGTTTAGGTTCATTTAGCTTATTTTTTATTCATTTTAGTCTATTTTATTTTTATTTTTATTTTATCTAGATTATTTGTTTTAGGTTTATATATTTTAGATTAGGTTTTTTATTTTAGTTTATTTTATAAGTTTAGGTTTAGGTTTATGTTTATTTTTTTACTTTAGTTTTACTTTTATTTTATTTTTTAGGTTTAGGTTTTTGTTTTTATTTTTATGTTTATGTTTAGGTTTTTATTTTATTTTTTAGGTTTAGGTTTTAGGTTTTTATTTTAGGATTATTTTTATGTTTTATTTTTTAGATTAAGTTTAAGTTTATTTTTGTTTATTTTATTTTATTTAGTTTTGGGTTTAGATTTAGTTTATTTTAAGTTTAGGTTTAGGTTTGATTTCTTTTAGTTTAGTTTATTTTAGTTTAAGTTTAGGTTTATTTTATCTTGTTTATTTTACGTGTAGGTTTTTTTTTAGTTTAGGGTTTAGGTTTTACTTTTATTTATTTTTAGGTTTTATTTTTAGGTTTATTTTTTAGGTTTATGTTTTTATTTAGGGTTTATTTTGTTTTGTTTTATTTTAGGTTTTATTTTATTTTATTTTATGTTTCTTTATTTATTTTTTTATTTTAGGTTTATTTTATTTATTTATTTAGTTTAGGTTTTTATTTATTTTATTTTAGTTTTGTTCTTATTTTTTATTTTATTTTATTTTTACATTTAGGTTTAGCTTTATATTATAGTTTAAGTTTAATTTTATTTTATTTTATATTTTACTTAGGTTTAGGTTTTAGTTAGTTTAGGCTCAATTTAGTTTTAGTTTAGGGTTTATTTTGTGGTAGGATTGTTTTTTTAATGGTTTAGCAGGTTTAGGATTTAGGTTTAGGGTTTAGGTTTAGGTTTATGGTTTTAGAGGTTTAGTGGTTTAGGGGTTTAAGGAGGTTTAAGTTTAGGTTTAAGTTTAGGGTTTAGGTTTAGAGGGGTTAGGTTTAGGGTTTGTGGTTGGTAAAGTTTATTTAGTTTATTTAGATTTTTTTATTTAGGTTTATTTTTTATTTTTATTTAGTTTAGTTTAATTTTAGAGTGTTATTTTAGTTCTAGAAGTTATAGTGTTAGTGTTGTGACATTAGGTGAACAAGTCATTAAAACACAAATTATGAATGTTCTAGGAATGCCTCTAGCTTGTTGTGTGATAGAAAGGTACCACTTAAACTAAAGGAAAAAATTTTATAAAATGGTGGTAAGACCTGTAATGATTTATGGTGTAGAATGTTGGCTAATAAAAGAGAAGCATCATACTAAGTTAAGTGTTGCAGAGATGAGGATGCTTAGGTGGATGAGTGGCTTTAGTCTTTGACATAAAAGGGAAATGTTTATTTTTGAGAAAAAGTTAGAGTAGCTCTAGTGGTAGATAAAATTTGAGAAAGTCGCCTTAGATGGTTTGGCCACATAAAGCATCTGTCCAATGACCTAGAGAGTAGATTATAATTGCCTTATGTTAAGAAAGGTAGAGGTAGACCTAAAAAGACATGGTTAAGATGTATAAAAAATGAACTTAGTATACTTGAATTGAATAAGAATTTGACGCAAAATAGGACACAATGGAGACAAAGGATTCATGTACTCGATCTCAGTTAGTGGGATAATGGCTTATTGTTGTTGTTGTTGTTGTTGTTTTCCTTATTTATTTTAGTTTATTTATTTTATTTCAGTTTATTTTTTAGGTTTAGATTTATCTTTTAGTTTATTTTTATTTTTATTTTATCTTTTAGGTTTAGGTTTTTATTTTTTTTAGGTTAAGAATTTAAATTTTTATTTTAGGTTTATTTTTAGGTTCTATTTTTTAGTTTAGGTTTAGGTTTATTTTTAGTTTATTTTATTTTATTTAGGGTTTAGGTTTAGGTTGTGGTTTAGTTTATTTTAGGTTTAGGTTTAGGTTTTATTTATATTAGTTTAGTTTATTTTAGTTTAGGTTTAGGTTTATTTTATTTTTAGTTTTGGTTTAGGTTTTTCCTTAGTTTAAGGTTTAGATTTTATTGTTTATTTATTATTAAGTTTTATTTTTTGGTTTATTCTTTAGGTTTAACTTTTTATTTATTTTTTATATTATTTTATTTTAGGTTTATTTTATTTTTATTTTAGGTTTTGTTTTTATTTTCTTTAAGTTTTTTATTTATTTTTAGTTTAGTTTAAGTTTTTATCTATTTTATTTTAGTTTAGTTTTTATTTTTTTATTTTTTATTTAGGTTTAAGTTTAGGTTATGATTTTACTTTAGGTTTTTATTTTAATTTATTTTGGTTTAGTTTTATTTTTATTTTCCTTTTAGGTTTTATTTAGTTTGGGTTTAGCTTTTTAGTTTTTTTAGCTATTAAGGGTTTAAGGTTTAGGGTTTAGGATTTAGGTTTTAGGGTTTAGGGTTTAGGATTAAGGTTTTAAGGTTTTTTAGGGTTTAGGGTTTAGGGTTCAGGGTCTAGGGTTTAGGTTTTAGGTCAAGGGTTCAAGTTTTAGTTTAGGGTTAGGAGTTTTTGATTTTTTTTAACAGAGAACAAATTCAGATTCAACATTTCTTCTTTTCAATTTAACCAGCCAAGTAACACACCAAGTTTTCTAAGACACAAGCAATGACATAGATTAAAAATGAGCACGCATAGAGCAAATAAAAAACCCTAGATAACTAGAACCGTCTCTATTGTAAAGACACATTTCCATAAGCAGAAGATTGGATTGACCGTTCTTCAGTTTCTCCAGTTCCCATCAGAATCACTCGAGCCTCTTGAGTAGCAGGATCCACCATTATATCCCTAATCTCTCCCTCTGCTAGCACCATGGTTGTAACCTCTGTTGCTCCTCCCACCTCCACAAACATCACTGCTCCGACCACCACCTCCATATCCACCAGCACCTCCAGATCCCCCACCACCACTATGATAACCATCGCTTCCTCCTTCACCTCCACCGCCATATCTAGACTAAGTCTGGTTGACAGTAATGTTCATGCCGTCAAGGTTCTTCTTATTCTTAGGGTTTAGGTTAAGGTTTAGGATTATTAGGTTTTAGGGTTTAGGTTTATTTTTTCATTTATTTAGTTACTTTAGGTTTAGGTTTAGGTTTTAGGGTTTAGGGTTTAGCGTTTAAGGTTTAGGGTGTTGGGTTTACGGATAAGGGTTTAGCATTTTATGGTTTATGCTTTTAGGGTTTATGGTTTAGAATTAGGGTTTAGGGTCCAGGATTTAGGGTTTTTTAAGGTTTAGGGTTAAGGGTTGTATGTTTAGCATTTAGGGTTTAGGATTTTGGGTTTAGTGTTTTTCTTTAATTAAGTAAATTGGTAGGTTTAACTTTATTTAGTTTATTTTTAATTTATTTTAGTTTATCGTATTTATTTATTTTTATTTATGTTTATTTTTTATTTTTATTTAATTCAGCTTATTTATTTTAGTTTAGGTTTTTTATTTTAGTTAATTTTTTAGGTTTAGTTTTAGGTTTAGGTTTATTTTTTAGTTGAGTTTTATTTTTATTTTATTTTATTTTGTTTTGGTTTAGGTTTTTATTTTATTTTTTTTAGGTTTAGGCTTTAGGTTTTTATTTTAGGTTTATTTTTAACTAATATTTTTTAGTTTTGGTTTATTTTTTTAGTTTATTTTATTTTATTTAGTTTACATTTAGGTTTAGGTTTAGTTTATTTTATGTTTAGTGGTAGGTATTATTATTTTAGTTTAGATTATTTTAGTTTAGGTGTAGGTTTATTTTATTTTTATTTTAGTTTTAGGTTTTTTTTTAGTTTAGGGCTTATGTTTTATTTTTTATTTATTTTTAGGTTTTATTTTTAGTTTTATTTTTTATGTTTATGTTTTTATTTAGTTTTTATTTTATTTTATTTTAGGTTAATTTTTTTTAGTTTTCGGTTCAGTTGTTACTTTATTTAGGTTTTCTATTTTTAGTTTAGTTTATGTTTTTATTTATTTTATTTTAGTTTAGTTTTCAATTTTTATTTTATTTTCTTTTTAGGTTTAGGTTTAGGTTTAAGTTTTAGTTATGTTTTTATTTTTTTTATTTTTTTATTTTATTTTAGTTTAGGTTTTTTATTTATTTTATATTTAGGTTTTATTTAGTTTAGGTTTTAGGTTTTAGGGTTTAGAGTTTAGGGTTTAGGTTAGGTTTTATTAGGTTTACTTTTTTTGGTTTTATTTTAGTTTAGGTTTAGTTTTTTTTTAGTTTATTTTATTTTATTTAGTTTAGGGTTTAGGTTTAGTTTATTTTAAATTTATGTTTAGGTTTATATATTTTAGTTTATTTTATTTTTTAGTTTAGGTTTAAGTTTATTTATTTTTTTTATTTTTAAGTTTTTTTATTTTAGTTTAGAGTTTGGGTTTTATTTTTTATTTATTTTATGTTTTATTTTGAGGTTTATTTTTCAGGTTTAGGTTTTTATTTAGTTTTTATTTTATTTTATTTTAAGTTTATTTTGTTTTTATTTTATGTTTAGTTTTTATTTTGTTTAGCTTTTGTATTCTTAGGTTTATTATATTTTTTTACTTTAGTTTTAGTTTTTATTTATTTTATTTAGTTTTTTATTTTTTAATTTCATTTTATTTTTAGGTTTAGGTTTAGGTTTTAGTTTAGGCTTTTATTTTATTTTATTTTTTAATATTATGTGGGTTTAGGATTTTTTTATTTATTTTATCTTTAGATCTTTATTTACTTTAGGTTTATTTTAGGTGTTTAGGTATAGGGTTGAGGTTTAGGTTTGGTTAGGGTTTAGTTTAGGGTTTAGCTTTAGGGTTTAGGGTTTAAATTTGTTTTAAACTTTAGGGTTTAGGATTTAGGTCTTAGGTTTGGTTTAGTTTAGTGACAACTTTAAGTTTAGGGTTTTAGTTTATAGTTTAGTTGTATAGGTTTAGGGTTTAAGGTTTTAGGGTTTTAGGGTTTAGGGTTTAGTTTAGGGTTTAGTTAGGTTAGGTTTAGTTTTGTTTAGGGTTTAGTTTAGTGTTTAGGGTTTAGTTTTAGTATTGGTTAGTTTAGTTTAGGGTTTAGGTTTAGGTTTATGTTAGTTGAGGTTAGTTTTAAGGTTTAGGGTTTAGGGTTTAGGGTTTATGGTTTAGGATTTAGGTTTTAGTCTTTATGCTTTAAGGTTTAGGCTTTTTTTTAGTTTATTTAGTTTATTTTTTATTTATTTAATTTATTTTATTTTTTGTTTTAATTAGATTTATTTTTTATATTTATTTTGTGTATTTTTAGTTTATTTATTTTAGTTTAGTTTCTTATTTTAGTTTATTTTTTAGGTTTAGGTTTAGGTTTATGTTTATTTTATAGTTTAGTTTTATTTTTATTTTATTTTTTAGGTTTAGGTTTTATTTTTTATTTTTAGGTTTAGGTTTGGGTTTTTATTTTATTTTTTATTAGGTTTAGGTTTTAGGTTTTTATTGTAGGTTTATTTTTAGGTTTTATTTTTTAGTTTAGGTTTATTTTTAGTTTATTTTAGTTTATTTAGTTTAGGGTTTAGGTTTAGTTTATTTTTGGTTTATGTTTAGGTTTTATTTATCTTAGTTTAGTTTAGTATTGTTTAAGTTTAGGTTTATTTCATTTGGTTTATTTTAGGGATAGGTTTTTTTTTAGTTTAATGTTTATATTTTATTTTCTATTTATTTTTAGGATTTTTTTAGGTTTATTTTTTAGTTATTTATTCTTTTATTTATTTTTTTTATTTTTATTTTTAGGATTTAGGGTTTAGTGTTTAGGTTTTAGGTTTAGAATTTAGTGTTTGGTTTAGGGTTTAGGGTTTTTGGTTTTTTTATTTAATAGAGTATAAATTTAGATTCAACATTTCATTTTTTTATTTCATCAACCAAGTAACACACCAAGTTTTCTAAGACACAAGCTACAACATAAATAAAAAATGAGCATGCATAGGTTTTTAGCTTTTTAAGTTTAGGGTTTGGGGTTTGGGGTTTAGGGTTTAAGGTTTAGGTTTTAGGGTTTAGGTTTTAGGTTTAGGGCTTAAGTTTTAGTTTAGGGTTTAGGGTTTAGAGTTTATGGTTTAAGGTTTAAGGTTTTTTTTTAAACAAAGAACAAAGTCAGATTCAACATTTCTTCTTTTTGATTTCATCATCCAAGTAGCACTCCATGTTTCTTAAGACACAAGCGATGAGATAAACCCTAAAAATGAGCACTAATAGAGCAAATGAGCACCATCAAAAATGACACCACCATCATATCCTCGATCTATCCCACCACCACCACCACGACTGCAACCTTTGTCACTCCTCTCACTTCCATAACCACCACTGCTCCGACCACCATCTCCATATCCACCAGCACCTACAGATCCCCCACCACCACTACGATAACCGCCACCTTCACCTTCGCCTCAACTGCCAAATTTAGAATGAGCATAGTTGACGGTGATGTTCTTGCCATCAAGGTTCTGCCCATTCTTAGGGTTTATGGTTAGTTTAGAGTTTAGGGTTTAGGGTTAGTTTAAGGTTTAGGGTTAGTTTAGGGTTTAGGGTTTAGGGTTTAGGGTTTTACGGTTTAGGGTTTAGGGTTTAGGGTTTAGGGTTTAGGGTTTATGGTTTAGGGTTTAAGGTTGTAGGTTTAGGGTTGTAGGTTTAAGGTTTAGGTTTTAGGGTTTAGGGATAGTTTTAGTGTTTAGGGTTCAAGGTTTATGGTTTAGTATTTAGGGTTTAGGCTTTTTTAAAAAAAAATTAATAAACCGGTAGGTTTAAATTTATTTAGTTTATTTCTTATTTATTTGAGTCAATTTTACTTTTTATTTCTATTTAGGTTTATTTTTTTATTTAGTTTAGTCTAATTATTTTAGGTTTATTTATTTTAATTTAGATTTTTATTTTAGTTTATTTTTTAAGTTTAGGTTTATTTTTAGTTGAGCTTTATTTTTATTTTCTTTTTTATGGTCAAATTTTATTTTTTTATCTTTAGGTTTAGGTTTAAGTTTTTATTTTATTTTTTTAAGTTTAAGTTTTAGGTTTTTATTTTAGGAATAATATTTGGTTTTATTTTTCAATTTAGGTTTATCTTTATTTTTTGTTTACTTTATTTTATTTACTTTAGGTTTAGTTTATTTTATGTTTAGGTTTAGGTTTTATTTATTTTTGTTTAGTTTATTTTAGTTTAGGGTTAGGTTTATTTTATTTTGTTTAATTTATTTTTATTTTAGGTTTTGACTTTTTTTTAGTTCAGGGTTTAGGTTTAATTTTTTATTTTTTTAGGTTTTATTTTAAGGTTTATTTTTAGGTTTAGGTTTTTATTTAGTTTTATTTTATTTTAGTTTAAGTTTATTTTATTTTTATTTTAGGTTTAGTTTTTATTTTATTTAAGTTTTTTATTTTAGAGTTTATGTTAGGTTTTTATTTATTTTATTTTATTTTAGTTTTAATTTTTTATTTTATTTTATTTTTAGTTTTAAGTTTAGGTTTAGGTTTAGGTTTTAGTATATTTTTATTTTCTTTTAGTCTTTTATTCTATTTTAGTTTAGGTTTTTTTATTTATTTTATTTTTAGGTTTTATTTAGTTTAGGTTTAGGTTTTTAGATTTTTAGGGTTTAGAGTTTAGGGTTTAGGGTTTGTTTAGAGTTTAACATTTAAATTTTAGGGTTTAGGTCTTAAGTTTAATGTTTAAGTTTTAGTTTATGGTTTAAGGTATTATTTCTTAATAGAGAACAAATTTATATTCAACATTTCTTCTTTTCGATTTCATCAACCAATTAACACCCCAAGTTTTCTAAGACACAAGTGACAGCATAGATCAAAAATGTGCACCCATAGAGCGAATCAAAAATCCTAGATAAGTACAATTATTTATACGCTAAAAACACAGTTTCATAAGCGTAGATATAGTTTTCGGTTTCTCGGTTCTTCGAAACCACCCGCTCTCAGTCGGGATTTGTCATCATATCCCGATCTCTCCCTCGCCACCACCACGATAAGTTTGCTCCTCTCACCTCACCACCACCCTTTGACCACCACCTCCATATCCCCAACACCTCCAGATCCCCCCACCACTATAATAATGCCACCTCGCCTTCCTCCACCTAGATCTAGGCGAGCCTAGTTGATGGTGATGTTTTTACTATCAAGGTTTTGCTCATTCTTAGTGTTTAGGGTTAGTTTATGGTTTAGAGTTTAGGGTTAACTTAGGGTTTAGGGTTGAGGGTTTAGGGATGAAGGTTTTACTATTTAGGGTTTAAGGTTTAGGGTTTAGGGTTTAGGGTTTAGAGTTTAGGGCTTTAAGGCTTAAAGTTTAGGGTTTAGGGTTTAGGGTTGTAGGTTTAGGGTTGTAGGTTTAGGGTTTAGGGTTTAGGGTTAGTTTTAGGGTTTAGGGTTTAAGGTTTAGGATTTAGGTTTTAGGATTTTTTTTTAAAATTAAGTAAACCGATAGATTTAAGTTTATTTAGTTTACTTACTATTTATTTGAGTTGATTTTATTTTTATTTTTATTTATTTTAGTTTATTTATTTTAGGTTTATTTATTTTAGTTTAGGTTTTTTATTTTAGTTTATTTTTTTGGTTTAGGTTTATTTTTAGTTGAGTTTTATTTTTATTTTATTTTTTAGGCTTAGGTTTTATTTTTATTTTTTTAGGCTTAGGTGTAGGTTTATATTTTATTTTTTTAGGTTTAGGTTTTAGATTCATTTTAAAGTTTTATTTTTTAGTTTAGGTTTAGGTTTATTTTTAGTTTATTTTATTTTATTTAGTTTAGGTTTAGTTTATTTTAGGTTAAGGCTTAGGTTTTATTTATTTTAGTTTAGTTTATTTTAGTTTATGTTTATGTTTATTTTATTTTATTTTAATTTTAAGTTTAGGTTTTTTTAGTTTAGGGTTTAGGTTTTATTTTTATTTATTTTTAGAATTTATTTTAAGGTTTATTTTTTAGGTTTAGGTTTTTATTTAGTTTTTATTTTAATTTTATTTTACTTTTAGTTTTTTTTATTTAGGTTTTTTATTCTTAGGTTTACTTTAATTTTTAGTTTAGTTTAGGTTTTATTTTATTTTATTTTAGTTTATTTTATTTTATTTTTTGGTTTAGGTTTTGGTTTTAATTTACATTTTTATTTTATTTTATTTTATTTATTTTATTTAGGTTTTAATTTTATTTATTTATTTTATTTTTAGGTTTAATTTAGTTTAGGTTTAAGATTTTAGGTTTTTAGGGTTTAGGGTTTAATGTTTAGAGTTTTAGGATTTAGGGTTTAGGGTTTAGGGTTTAGGGTTTAGTGTTTAGGGTTTCGGGTTAGCTTTGGGTTTAGGGTTAGTTTATGGTTTAGGGTTTTAGGGTTTAGGGTTTAAGGTTTAGGGTATGTTGGCTTAATGAGCCTCATGTTCAATCCGATTAATTTTGATAATAACAAATGAATGTTTGGATATTCTAATGAATGTTTTTATGTGTTTCAGATATATCAATTGCTAATTACATATCCAATACATCTCACAATATGTTTGAAATTGAGTAGAAGAATGAAGATAGATCAAAATGGATAATGTGAAGCTCAAGATATAATATTTTAGGTTATATGCATTTATAACTATCTTAGAAATTCATATGAGTTCATTGGCATGAATAAATTTGCTCACAACTTAGCATATTATTTTAATGAGGTTAATTTATATAAATCTCTATCTAATTAACATTCAATTATATATTTTGTACATAACATTTGAATTGTCAAAATAGTAAATTATAATAAATTATGACTATTATGTGTAATTATTTTATTTACTTAATATAATTAAATATTTTAATTTAAAAGGTTATATGATAACTAACATATGTATGATTATATATAAATTATATCATAATATTTAAATATCATATTTCAAAATTAACAAAAATATGTGAAATTTTGTATTTTAGCCAAAGTCATTTTATAATCAAGGAATTTATATATTTCATTTTACAAATTCCTTGGATTTTTTTTCCTTTAATTTGATAGTTACATGACCCACGTTTGATTAAAATTGAATTTATTATGACTTTTCAAACATTAGCTGATTTTAATAATGAATGCATGCTACATGCTTTGAATATATTAAGAGCCATATTTGATTATTTTTACTTGCCCATGTGAATAGCCTAATTTTGGCTTAAATTTAATATTTATTTAATATAAATTATATTTTTATTGAATATTAAATTATTTGATGATAACATGATGTTAGAATAATATATTTTTTGAAATAATTCAAAATGACCTTCTTGCTTATAAATAGCCCTCATTCTCTTCATGAAAGCATTTCATTCAAAATTCAAAATCCCTCAGCAAATCTAGAAAATTTCTTAGATTTTCCTTCCAAGTGTTCTCCAAATATTGCAAGATCAAATCCTTGGTTTGGAAGCTTCAACATCTTCAAATAAGGAAGCTTTCATAAATTACTTGAGTTTGTTTTCTTGATCTTAATCCTTTTTTAGTTGTTCATGCTATTTTCACCATCTATTTATTCTTTCCAATTTATACTTTTTGGTGGATTAGTCTTTGGACATTATTTATCTCATCAAAGTTTCTCAATCATTTTTTTTGTAAAAAGTTCTTGTGATAGTTTGAAGGATCTATTTCAACTTGTTGAAATTTTTAACTTCCTACAAATTTCTTTTGGTTTCTTGAAATATTTATTAATTATTCTTATTTTGAAAGATCATTTATTCTTAGATCTATTTTATTAGTATGTTTTAAGCATTTTAAAATAAATTATTGTTCTGAATTTATTTTCATATTTGCTAGATCTCCCTTTTTAATTAAAAGCTTACTAGCCTATTTAGAACTATCATATACTCATTTTATTTAAGTATTTTGTGATCATTATCTTTAATTGAAAGAATCTTTTTGGTTAAAATAAAATAGTTTATTCCTTGCTAAAATTTATTTTATTGAGCAAAAGAATATTGTGAATTTATTTTGAAAAAATTTTTATTTAGGTTTATTTTTTATTTTTATTTATTTATTTATTTATTTTAAGTTTATCTATTTTAGTTTAGGATTTTTATTTTTGTTTATTTTTTAGGTTTAGGTTTGGGTTTATATTTTTTTGTTTAGTTTTATTTTTATTTTAATTTATGGTTTAGGTTTTATTTTTTATTTAGGTTTAGGTTTATGTTTTTATTTTACTGTTTTAGGTTTAGTTTTACTTTTTTTTAGTTTAGGTTAAGGTTTATTTTTAGTTTATTTTATTTTATTTAGTTTAGAGTTTAGGTTTAGTTTATTTTAGGTTTAGGTTTAAATTTTAATTATTTTAGTTTAGGTTTATGTTTTATTTTATTTTAATTGTTTTAGGTTTAGGATTTTTTTTAATGTAAGGTTTATGTTTTATTTTTTGGTTTAGGTTTTTATTTAGTTTTTATTTTATTGTATTTTAGTTTTATTTTATTTTTATATTACGTTTAGTTTTTATTTTATTTTTGTATTTTTATTTATGGGTTTATTTTATGTTTTAGTTTAGTTTAGGTTTTTATTTATTTTATTTTAATTTAGTTTTTATTTTTTATTTTATTATATTTTTAGGTTTGGGTTTAGGTTTGGGTTTAGGTTTTAGTTTAGATTTTTATTTTTTTTATTTGTTTTATTTTATTTAGGTTTAGGTTTATTTATTTATTTTATTTTTCGGTTTTAATTAGTTTAGGTTTAGGTTTTTAGGTTTTTAGTGTTTAGGGTTATGGGTTTTGGGTTTAAGGTTTAGGTTTGGGGTTTTGGGTTTTGGGTTTTGGGTTGTATCTTTTAAGGTTTAGGGTTTAGGGTTTAGGGTTTAGGGTTTAGTGTTTATGTTTTAGGTTTAGGGTTCAGGTTTTAGTTTATGGTTTAGGGTTTTTGGGTTTTTTTAATAGAGAACAAATTCATATACAACATTTTTTCTTTTTGATTTCATCAACCAAGTAACAAACCAGGGAAGTGAGGTAATCAAATGACCTTCTTGGGGCTAGCTAAAGCCCGTGTTCCCAAGATTTCTAGACTATATAAACATTACCATTCAATCTTATATAAATTAACACATGAATATAGGAAATAGAGCTCAACATTCATGCACTTAAGCTACAAGAATATGCATTTGTTATGTATTTATAACTAGCATAATAACACATCTTATTATTCATTTATAAGCTTTTGAAAAATACATTTGGATTTAATAGTGATAATAGCCATGCATATATTGAATTAAATCAACACATGCAAGGAAATCCATTTTATTTTCTTGATTTTGAAAGATGGATGCATGAATTCAAATGACATACCAAATTTAACATGATTGGAAAGAGGACAATCAAATATAAGCATGTGATTCATTCAACCAAACTAGTTCTTAAAGATTATCAAATCAAATAAGATTATTTAAAGCAAACCAAAGCTTCTTTATTAATTAAGTTTTCGATTTGACTTGGTTTAAAGAGGAGAAGAGAAATCATTACATGTTTATTTAAACCCATTCCCACATTAGTGACTAGATTTAATTTAAGGAAATGTAACTAAGTTGATTTTATGGGTTAATTAAGTTGAACTTTTAATTAGATGAATTAATTACTCTTACCTATGTCACTTTAAAGTAATTAACTAAATAATTATGAGCCAACATGATATGCATAGAAAATAAACTTGCAATGATCCTAGGAAATAAAAGGGGCCTAATGCAATTGGCTCATGATTAATAGTTAATTAGATTAACAGACTTAATTTATTACTTTTATGGTTTTCCCACTCGTGGACTAAACATAATTTCATTAAACTCCTTTAGGTTATTAAACACCTAAAGATCTACCCCATGATTTAATTAATTAAGGTATAACGTGATTATGATTTCAATTTGATTAAATGATTTATTTAATTAATAAAATTATAATTAATTTCATTTTAAAATAGGGTGAAATAAACTTTGGGAAAGGGGACTCAACCTTATTCCTTAGTTCACTTACTATTGAACAATGATTGATAAACTTAATTAACAAATTCAATATTGTTCATGGGATTAATTAATCATTAATTAACTTAAAAGAGAAGTTAAGGTTTAATTAGTCAATTTTCCAAATTAAGTGAGCAATAAATCCCAAAAAAAATCATGGCAGGTAGAGGTCATCTTATTAAATTAATCCACAAAATTTAGGATTAATTTCTTAAGTAATTAAGGAGTAATTATGCTAATAAATTTTGTAATTAAACTTAATTAAACATTAATTACTATTTAAAATTAGTTAATATCATTTTTCATTAATTATCCTATGAAATACCATTAAAATGAGTATTTATTTGAATATTTTTATTTCCCTATGATTTTTTATGATTTTTAGAAGTTTCAGCCATTAAAAATAATTAATTAAGCCTAATGAAAGCCTAATCTTGTTGGCACCAAGTGACATGCTGACACGGTGCACTTTTCATGCATTGGCTAATTAAAACTTATCCATTTCGGTGTCTATGTGGCGGATCTGCTCTCGATTGCCGATCTAAGATCGGGCTATGATTAATCCCACAACTTAATAAGATTAAATAAGATCAATCTAGAAAACTAATCACGATAATCAATTTCGATCACGCTAAATGGATGGTGTGTGATCCAATGTCACACGAGTGAGGGAGAAGGGAGTTTGTCCGCCAATGCTCACTTGACCCCAACTTACTTAAGCTCGGATCAAATCCAAAAGGATCCCACACCTTCATGACAATGATCATAGGGGATCCAATGGTCAAGATCACACGAGATGCAAGTTTTCTTCAAAAGTACCAACCCATTTTTTCCTAAGGAACAATTTTTGAAGCATACCTCACTGGAGCTCAAGATCAATGACTCAAAAGATTGATAAAGCTTCATCTAGTGGAGATGAAGCTCTGTTGAGTAGGAATTAGATCAATTCCTTGGTGTTCACTTGAAAGGCCACAAAATAACAATTTGGAGCTCAACTTTGATCGAAGTCCCACCTCCGGTGCTCGAGAAGCTTACAAAATGATTCATTCTTACTCAACAAAGCCTACAGAAGGTGTATGCAAAGTTTAATTGAGTTTTATCGAGAAATGAGGAAGTTAGGTCAAAAATAAAAAGTGTCCTATTTCGTGACGGACAGGAATGGCATTTTTCGATCGATGAACGAGCTTGAGAGCTTAGGAAATGGATCTAGCAGCCCATCTTAGGTAACTAGGGCTTTGAGGAATGATTTTTGTGTGTATTTGAGTGGAAACGAAGGGGTGTATACCCCCTTCATCTTGATCAGATGATGGGATTGGGTTTGGCTTCTAGTGGCCACTTGGCCATCTCAGGGAGTCATGGGTGGCAGGGAGGAGGTGAGTTGGCTCGGCTTGGTTGGTTGAAGGTGTGGAGGTGGCTACCAAGGAGGAATCATGGGTGTCATATGGGTTTCAAATCCTCCAATGGGGAGGGTGAGGTGATTTAACCTCCCATGGGTCATGGCCGACCCAACCACCCCTTGGGTCTGGTTGGGCTGTGTCTTAGGTGCCTAGGTGGACCATTGGGAGAGTACCAAGTGGCCAAGGAATGGAAATGACCACTTACATGGGTGATTTGTCTCATGTGATGCCCTTGACCCATGGGTAGAATGATCATTTGGCATTAGATTTAATTTGGGTAGATTTGAAATGAGCCAAAACTAGGTTAGCCCAAATTTCAAGTTAATTGGAGTTGATTTGGTTAGGTTTGGCTCAATTTGACTCATTTAGGTCAAATTGGGTCAAACCAAGGGTTAGGTCAAGTTTATATGATCATTTAGGCTTCTTTTGTTCAATTGGTTTGGTTCAGTTTGGCTTTGATTTTATTTTGGCTCATTTGAATTCATTTTGGTCAAATGGGTTAAGTTGATCGATTTAACCAAATTGGCTAAATTGGCTTAATTTGGGTGTTGGTTTGGGTTTAGTTGATCAATTGAAGATGATTGCAGGCTTTAGCTTCAATTAATTTGGATTTAGTTTTGTTTAGAACAACTTGAATCATTAGGTTAATTTGGGCTAAGTGGGTCAATTGGGTTCAATTGGGTCCAATCATGGCATTGGTCAAGTTCAACAATCAATTTGGAATGAACTTGAGCCATTGGTTGCAATCAATTTGGTTTATATTTTGATTTGATCCAATTTGGTCTTTTAGGTCAATTTGGGTCAACTTGGGTCAAGAGGGCCAATTGGGTTTGGTTTGACTCAATAGTAGGAAAAGTCATATTCAAATATTAATTTTGATTTGGTATGAATCATTGGTTCATGGGATTTAGCTTATGTTGCAATTTGGCAAGTTTGGGTTCATATGGGTTGTGGGGTTGACTTGGTCAAATGACCAAGTTGACTTAGTTTGACCAAATTTATGACAATTGATCAACCTAGGGTGATTAATAATCATGATGAGTGGTTTTGATGGGCTTGGTTCAATCCAATTTGGGTAGGATTAGAACGTGGCTCAATAGGTCAAATAGGCCATTTTGGGTCAAGTAGACCAATTGGGCTTAGTTGGCTTGATTTTGGGTTGACTTTGATTTAGTTGAGTTTATATATGGATTTGGGATTGATATATAAATTCAATTGCAATTAGCTTGGGTTCAAATGGGTTTTGGTTCATTTGGACATTTCCAGTCAAAAGGGTTAAGTTGGGTTTGACTTGGGTCAATTTTGGTTTTGCTTTATGATTGTAGATTTCATTTATATTTGTGAATATGATTGAATGTATGATTGATTCATGAGAAAACCAATTCAATTTGGGTTTTGGAATGAAGGAATTTGTCTAAGTCAATGGAGTTGGGTCATGTGGCATAAGTTTGGATTTTGATTTGGTTTGATTTAGTTTTGATGATTTAAATGTATATTTTATTTAAATTTGCAAAGATGATTGAAAATATGATTGATTTGTGAGAAAATCAATTGAGTTTGACTTGATTTGGATTAAGATTTGGCTAAGTCCATGGGTTAGGTCATATGGCTTAGGAAGGGTTTTGATTTAATTTGATTTAGTTTGATTATTTGAATTTAGATTTGATTTATATTTAGGAAGATGATTGAAGATATAAATTTATTATGAGAAAATTAATTGATTTTGGATAGATTTGGATTAAGATTTGGCTAAGTCCATGGGATAGGTCATATGGCTTAGGAAGGGTTTCAATCATCTAGTTTTGGAATTTGGGTATGGATTTGGATTTGAATTTGATGTTGAACTAAACTTGAGGTTTGGTTTGAGAAGGTGAGCATGGATTGGATTTGGGTTGTAGGGTAGGTGGATTATCCTAAACCCTAAGGAATAACCTAATCCTATAGTTAACCCTTCTAAGTCTTTAGGCTTAAGTTAATTGTTTACCTAATTATTAGAAGTGTCTTATGACTAGGGAAGTCTTAGTGTCTAGAAGATTTCTAAGTCTAAGATGGGAAGATTGAATCGACACTCCAAAAGTGAGGCCAACAATCCTTAGGAACCATAATGTTGCCCTTGGAGATAGATGATTGGAAGACCGAAGCAAAGTTTTATATTATAGACTCGGATACATCTTTTAATGATTTGTTTGGGAGACTATGCATACATGAGAATAACATAGTTTCATCCTCTCTACATCAGTGTATGAAGTTTATGAGAGGTGGGATCGCCTACTGTGTCAAAGGAGATCTCAAGTTATTTACAGTTCACGAGGTTGACATATATGAGGATGCGGCATACTACCTCCCTCAAAATCACAAGTCTATTCTTATGAACTTGGCCAAAGTTTAAAAATTAAAAAAAAGTAAAAGAAAAAGAAATAGAAAAAGAAAAAAGAAAAAAAAAGTGAAAATGAAAAAGAAAATAAAATGAAGCGAAAATAGACTTGGAGGAGGAAGTGAAGCATGACGATAAATTCTAGCCACAGTTCTTTACTCCATTCAAACATATGGGTATGACGACCTGACCTACACTAAGCAGAGGAAGAGGCCCATTGAGAGCCAGTCCTAGGGGTGGAAAACCTCTTTATTGGCCACCCAATAGAAGATATGTCCCAGCTACCAAGAGTAGACCTGTTATCCATATAGACTTAGAATCTAGTTCATAGGATGAGCCTTATATGGTAGCACCGCCCAGCTCTTCTAGAGTAGATTCTCTTGGAGGTGAATCTTGAGCCAGATAGCAATGAAGATTGGGCTCCAAAGTAAAGCATAAGTGTATCCAAGTCTATATATGAAATAGTTAGGCATCACTTGGGAACCTTAGCTTTAACCCCACTTTCCTCTCAAAAAGTTGAGGGTTTGGTAGTTAAGGAAGCCCTTAAGTCATCCATAGGTGTGAAGACTCAGAGGTTCTTTTAGGGAACATCATCCTTAAGTCATGAAATTGATGTAGAACTTGAGGATGATTCATATATAGATTTAATAGAATTACCTTTTGATTGGTACTTGTCTTGTGTTCATAATTTAGCAAAGAAAGGGTTAATCGCATATACTTGGTCAAAGCACATGTCAGACTGTTTTGAAAGAATATGGAAGAACAAATGCAAAAGCTCTCAATCAAGACCGAGACTAAGATTCAATATAGTGGGTCTAGTCGATGATGACAATTACTGCTTAGTCATCACCAATCATTTAGAATCAGATTGGTTCTATTCAAATCACATTAACTCATATGAGAAGCTATGCTTAGAAACTTCAGATGATCCAAATGATTTTGAAGTCAAAAATACACAGCTAGAGTTCAAAGAGGAGATCATGTCAACCATCGATGATCTTAAGAAAATCAACTTAGGAACTGAAGAAGATCCATGCTGAACATACATTAGTTCTTTGTTGAATGAAATTGAAACCAATGACTTAGTTAGCTATTTGAAGTTTAAGACCGCTATGCATGGAGTTATGAAGAGATGCCTGATTTTCTCATGTACCATAAACTAGCAATAGAGCTACCGATAACCTATCAAGCAAACTCCTGACACATGCGATTAGACATAAAATAAGTCATTTTTTCAAGTCATGAAATTGATCGATGTTGGCTTCATCTAGAAGAAAATACCTACCTAAGCCAAAGACCCATCCGCTAAGAAAAAGATTGGCCAAATTCACATATGCATTGATATTAGGGATTTAAATATAGTATGTCCAAAAGAGGAGTTTTCATTACCAATGTCGGTGCTGATGGTGCACATTGCCTCATCTCATGCAGTCTTCTCTTTCATAGATGGCTTATCTGGATATAACCAAATAAAGATGGCCCCTGAAGATGAAAGATACACTACTTTTAGAACCCCGATTAGAATCTATTGCTATAAGGTCATGCCTTTAGCCTTAAAATTTCTGGTGCTACATACCAGCTGGCTATGACTCGAATCTTCAATGAACTCATTCATCATCAAGTTGAGTGCTATGTCGATGATCTCGTGGTCAAAAGTAGAGAAAAAGAAGATCATCTCTTTAACTTGAGAATAGTTTTTGAATAGTTAAGACAATTTAACCTCAAAATGAACACCCAAAAGTGTGCATTCAGAGTAGCTTCAGGGATATTCCTTTGGTTTGTTGTCTAACACTAGGGAATCAAAATTGATCTAGAGATGATTAAGGTGGTATTAGAAATGTCACCCCCTAAAAGTTTAACTCAACTTAGATCATTATAAGGGCGGTTGGCATATCTAAGTTGCTTTATATCCAACCTATCGGAAAGATGTCAGCCATTCTCAGCACTTGTCAAAAAAGATGCTAAGTTTAAGTGGGATGACAAGTGTGAGCATGCCTTCGAAGGAATCAAGCATTACCTGATGTCACCATGGGTTCTAGCAGCCCCTATCCTGGGCAAGCCGCTCACACTTTACACTGTTGTGTTAGATAACTCCTTTGGTGCTTTATTGGCCCAAGCCAATGATGAAGGGAAGGAAAATGCTCTCTACTACCTCAGTCTCCATCTAATCCCTACTGAGGCTAATTATCCACCCATTAAGAAGCATTGTCTAGCTTTAATCTTTGCATCCAAAAGCTACAACACTACATGCTTCCTCATAAGGTGAACTTAATATCTAAGAGAAATCCACTATAGTATCTAGTGACACAACCGATGCTATCCAGATGTTTGGCATGATGGTCCATGATCCTCTCGCAGTTTGACATTACCTTCGTACCCCTCTATGCGATGAATGGAAAACTGCTAGCAAATTTCTTAACAATACACCCACTTTTTGTTGACTCTCTGCTTAGTGAATATTTCCCCGATGAATAAATCATGAACTTAGGGCATACTAGCATTCACAGCTGGGAGATGTACTTTGATGGTGTGACTTCCTCTCAAAGAGGAGAAGATCACAATCTACTATTCTAGGAAAAACAGGGGTAGGAATAGTTATCTTAACTTCACACCACGATGTTATGAGATTCTCGTATCATCTGTCCAATCCTTGCACCAACAACAAAGCTAAATATGACATTCTGATTGCCGGTCTGGAATTAGTCATTACTCTAAGCATCCAAAACATCAACATTTTGGGAGATTCTCAGCTAGTTATCAACTAAACTGCTAGGTCCTTTAAGGTTATAAAGCCCATGCTCCATCACTATAATAAGTATATCATAAAGTTATTGGCCCAAATCCTAGAGGTTACCATTTATAAGATTCCTCGAGGAGAGAATGCTATAGTGTATACTTTAGCCAAGCTTACTAAGGAGTTGGCATGTCCGGAGGATGATCCATATCAAGAAAGGTCCAAAATAGGCAAGTTTTATCCCTTATTGATATTGAACTCAGCAAATAGTACTCTCTTGAAGGGGAGGTTGCCATTGCCCAGAAGGACGAGGAGTTAGATTGGAGGAAACCATTCATGGATTGCTTAAATATAGACAAACTAACTCAAGAGAAGTCTGAAGCATATCAGATGAAGTAGAGAGCACTTTTCTATGCTTTTGTGGATGGTGTCTTGTACAAGTGATCTTTCGATCATATGTGGTTATATTTTTTAGACAAGCATGAAGCTCGTAAGATCATGACCTAGGTACACTAGATTATGTGGAAAACCAAATCAAGATGAAAGCCAAGATCAAGAGACTAGATACCATCGCCATATAATCAAAGATTACATGGATACTAGCATGCCACCAATGTCAAATACACGGTGTGGTTCTACACCAACCACCCAACATTCTACATCCTACATTGGCCTCATGGCCCTTCAAGTGTTGGGGTACTGACATAGTGGGTCTGATTGATCCTCCTTCTTCCAAGGGTTGTCAGTTTATCTTAGCTACTACTGACTACTTTTCAAAATGGGAGAAGATGATTGCGCTCAAAGAGGTCATAGCTCAGCATGTGCTCTAGTTTTTTAGAAACAATATCGTATATAGGTTCGGAGTGCCTCGATAAATTATATTTGATAATGATATTGCATTCAAGAGCACCGAGATCAACAACTTTGCCCAAAGACACAATATAGATTAGAGATATTCTACCATCAACTAGCTGAGGTCAAACGGATTAGCAGATGCCTTCAACAAAATTCTCATCCAAATACTAAAGAAGACACTCGACAATAATAAGCGACGGTGGCATGAGCGATTAGTTGAAGCCTTGTTGGCATACCGCAACACATATAGAACTCCAACTTAGCCTGTTCCTTTCTCCTTAGTGTATGGGTCCGAAGTCATTCTACTATTAGAAGTCAAACTCTCATCACTAAGGATAGCTATGGGTAGCATGATCATAACAGAGCAGAATGCCAAGTTACTGTTAGAAGAGCTTGAAGGTTTAGAAAAGAGATGCCCACGGGCATGCCAAAACCTTGAGTTGTATAAAGCTAAAATGATTCAAGCTCATAAAAAGTTGATCCATCTTAGAGCTTTTCAAGTAGGAGAGCTTATTTTAGTTCTAACGAGATCGATTGTTGCCCATTATAAGATGGGAGGCAAGTTTGAACTCATTTGGGAAGGCCCTTTCTCCATAGAGAAGGCCTACCAAGGAGGATCTTATCAACTTATTAATCATAAGAGAGAGGGCCCAATGCTTCCAATCAATGGGCTCTACTTAAAGAAATATTATAAATCATGTTTAAAAATAATTATCATCAATGAAAATTCTATTTTGAATTCAATCTCTTCCATGTTGAAAGTATTCTTGTTTGTGAATCTGCCACTATGTGTTTAGGGTAGGTGTATGAATCTCGAGCGGTGTCCTATCTTTCAACGACACAACATAAATACAAATTACATATAAACATATAAAAAAGCATATATCTTTAATCTCGGGCTACTCTAAGTTGAGATAACACCTCAGACTCACTCAAGAGTCGCTCTAGGTCAAGTGGTGCTACCCTAAGTGGTCACCCTAGTGGTCTTCTTGCTTTGAGGATGTTCACACGCTTTCCTTTCTTACTTGGCCACTGCACACCGATAAGCTCCTTGTTAGTTTGGTAGGCCTTACTGCATGGCCAGTAAGCTACTTCATGTTGGCTTCATTTAAGAGGATGTGAGTCTACTATGCCTTTTTCTTGAATTAGCCTTCATGCATTTATTGGGTCGAGTATATTTGAGGTTTATGATAAGTCCCCTAGTAGCTCCTTCCCTCCTAAATGCTTCAAGTCAAGGTCCAATCCTTCCTCGGGGCTCCCCGCTTAATTGTCGCTCTAGGTCAGATAGCATATGTCCCACCGATGACAGACTATTCTGATCATCAATATCGCTTGGAAAGTTGTAAGCCTACATGCTTTCTTTCCGATTGATAAGATAACACGATGAGGTTGGTTCATTCTCACTATGTTGATGGATACAACACTCATGATGATGGATACACCTTAGGTTGGTTGGTTCTCACACCTTAGGATACACAACTCATGGTATATGTAAGTGTGTTATGCTTTCTCCTTGAGTTGGCCATCGTACAACTATAAGCTTTCTTTTCCAGGGCTTGGGATAATGCCCCTAGCAATGCCTCCTTTGTGGACCCTATATTTGGATCACGTCCTTTACAACCCCATTTAGACACTACTTAGGATACTATCATATTAGATAGTTCACCTTTCCTAGTAACCATCTATATGGTTGGAGAATCCATCTTGTGGATGTGTAGATTCTCACTTGGTCCAGTAAATCTGAGATAGGTCAAGGTCGACATAGCCCCTTCTCAGTGTGGTCCCTCACACACCGACATGGTCTACACAAACTTATAAATAAAATATATATTCACTTGTGGATTAGGATGACACCCCTAGTGGTACTTTTTCCTAATCAAGTATCTTATCTTTAAGTCAATGTCAGTAGAACTCCCTATAGGAATCACCTGATAACTCTTGAGTTGATATAAGTCCCCGGCGGCATTCACTCAGTAGTTTCCCCTAAGTCAAGTTCGATTTGTAGTGCTACCAACAGGTCACCCCAGTAGTTATTCCTTGCTTTAGAAGATGTAATTTTGCTATGCCTTCTTCCTAGCACTGTCATTGCACACTGAAAGGCAACCCTTTAGGTTGGCTAGCTCTACCCCATGACCAGTAGACTATCCCTTTGGATTTGTAAATGAGATAGACAAGTCTGATATAGCCCCTTCTCGTGGTCCATCGCACACCACATGGTCCATAAATTAAATCTATCAAATTTGATCGAGCTCACATCCCCAGATATGCCCTCAATTTGAAATCAAACTAAACTAAACAAACCATATCAAATCACATGAAAAAAATTAAGATAAAATTAATTTTAACTACTTTTGAGTTGACATAAGTCCCCAATGGAATTCACTCACTAGTCTCCCTAGGTTAGGTCCACTTTATTGTGCATCCAACAGGTCACCCCAATGGTTGTTCCTTACTTTGGAAGATGTAAGTCTGCTATGCCTTCTTCTAGCAACTATTGACATCAAAGGCAACCCCTTAGTTGGCTAGCTCCACCACTAGACTATCCCTTTGGATTTGCAAACTTAAGGTAGGTCAAGGCTGATATAACCCTTCTCAGTGGGTCCATCGCACATCGACAAAGGTCCATACATTAACTCAAATTAAACCAAATTGATTTTCCCTAATGGAGTAAAATTACACCCTTCTCCCTAGTGGAGCCCCAAATTATATATAAACAATTCAAGAAAACAAATCAAATTCAAAACCAACCTCCTCAATGGAACCAAATTAAAGAAACTCTCCCAACAGAGTCTAAATCAAAGAAATCCAACCAAACTATTCTCCCCAGTGGATACATCCCCAAACAAATCTATGAAATCAAACTCAAATCCCAATCCCCTACGGATATCCTGAACCTGCTTCCCTAGTGGATGGTTCATATACCTGATCCCTAGCAGACTCAAGCACAGATCTCTAGCAGATATGCCTCCACATCAGTTAAAATAAATCAAATTAAAGTTAATTCGATCTTAATACCTATTGGATTATAGATTCTTATCTCTAGAGGATTTTCTTTCCATAGATCATATAATCAAATCAAATTCAAACATTTATCCCTAGAGATTTTCTTCTCTTCTATGCCCTCGACATGGACCCTCATATGTCATGTCCAATGCATGTGTGATCCCCTAGCAGATCTCCCTCCATGTCCTTGACATGGAATTCTCATCAAATCTTATTTCTTCTCTTATGCACACCTTTAATACTTCAACCAAAAGCTTAACAATGTATTTGTTCAAATTACATCATCTTAACATTGTAATCAACATTTTATGATTTGTGATGGTGCAAGCTCAAACTAACTATACAATATCATGCAAAACATATTATAGTGTTAATTAACACACTATATTATATTATAATATATGATGTTATATTATAATTTGCTATAATATAATATATTGTCTAACATTACACCTTATTAGAATCACTTAAAAGGAATAAATAACAAAATTTTCTCAAAATCTGAATAATGTTCATTTTAGATGTACAATTGTTAATTTTCAATTAGAAATGGTGCAAAATAGCATAATTTTGTGTTTCTTCTTGGTGCGTGTTGTGAATTTGGCCAAATCCTTCCATCTCAACCTTTAAATTAACATTTTTGTAAGTTTTGACCTAATGTATTATAACAAAAGTAAAACATACTAAAATATACAATAACATTTAGTAACACACACCACATTAATATATATATGTGAAGTTATACTATTATGTATATTATATTTTAATATGTTTTCATATAATATATTATCTTACATTAAACCTTAAAATGAATCACTTTAAGAAAAAAAATTATAATATTTGGATGAAAAATGAACATTTATTTTGGACATAAAATTCCAATAGTTTGATTAAATGATACACCATAGCACACCCCCAATGATGTTCCTTAAAGCTTACCTTAAATTTGGCCAAACCCACTCATCTTAGCTTATAAATTAGAATTTTTATGAATTATGCCAATACAAACCCTACTACATCATACAATAACAAACTAAAATATGCTAAACAACAAGTAATAATACACAATAATATGCTATAATGCTTGATGCTACATTATGTTATGGCATCATATATTATAATACACTATAACATATTATATTATATTGCATATCACTTCACAAGGGATTGCTTAAGATAAAAAAATATAAAATTAATCTAAATAATAAAAACTATATATTTTAGTCATATCACTTACATATTTTAAATTAAAACAATATATTATGATGCCATGCTCTACCAATTATGAATTTGGCCAATTTCCACCATTTTGAAGTCTAAATCAAAATTTTTATAAATAATGCTAGTGTAGGCTTGACTGCATGATTGTAATATACTAAAAGAATTTAAAATTTATAGAATAATATATTATGATATATGATGTTATACTATGCTACAACATATAATATTTATTTTTAACATAATATCTTACTTTTTAGACTATAAGTGGTGAGCACACCTTGGTACTACAACGTAATTCCCACTACAAATTTAACAAATTTCATCATCTAATTTATTAAATCAATATTTTTATTATTTATATTCATATAGACTATAGGGCACAATACCATAATATACTAAAACATTTCAAAACATCTTATAACATCCAAAAACACATCACTACAAGCTCAAATATATGGTGCTACATTATACTTAATATATGGTATTATGATATGATTTAGGGTTATAGTTCAGGGTATTCAAATCTCTAATAGTCAAGGGAATGTCTCTTGAAGACATTTTCTTTAGCTACCATAACTATGATAGAATTTGGTCATTCTTTAGATCTACTCCTAATGACATCTTTATTCAAGGTTTAGGTTTTAGGGTTTAAGATTTGGGTTTAGGGTTTAGGGTTTAGGGTTTAGGGTTTACGATTTAGGGTTTAGGGTTTACAATTTTAGGGGTTAGGGGTTAGGGTTTAGGGTTAAAGGTTTAGGTTTTTTCTTTTAGGTTTAGGGTTTAAGTTTTAGTTTAGGGTTTAGGGTTTGAGGTTTAAGGTTTATTTTTTTAACAAAGAATAAATTAAAATTCAAAATTTTTTCTTTTCGATTTCATCAACCAAGTAGCACCCTAAGTTTTCTAAGATGCAAGTGATGACAAAGATAAAAAATAAGAACTCTAATCTAAAATGCTAGATAAGTAAAGATGACTCTACTATAAAGACACAGTTTCATAAGCAGCAAATTAGATCAGTCGTTCTTAAGTTTCTCTAATTCCCATCAGAACCATCACCACCTCTCTAGTAACGGGATATCCCATTCATATCCCAGATCTCTTTCTCCGCCACCACCATGGCTGTAACCTCCATCGCTTCTCCCACCTCCATAACCACCACTGCTCCAACCACCACCTCCATATCCACTAGCACGTGTAGATCACCCACCACCACTACGATAATCACCACCTCCTCCTCCATCGCCAGAGATCTGGGACAAAGATAAATGTTCTCCCACCCATTCTTATGTGTTAGTTTAGCATTTAGGGTTTGGGTTTGGTTTAGGTTTTAAGTTTTCGAAGTTTATGGTGGGTTTTGGATTTATGGTTTATTGTTTAGGGTTTAGGGTTTTGAGTTTAGGGTTTTAGGGTTTAAGTTTGTAGGTTTAGGGTGTGTTTAGTGTTTAGAGTGAGTGGTTTAGGATTTAGTTTGGCTCTTTTTAAAAAAAATTACAAAGAAAATCGGTAGGTTTAGGTTTATTTAATCTATTTTTGTTTATTTGAGTTTATTTTATATTTTATTTAGTTTATTTTTTTAATTTTTATTTAGTTTAGTTTATTTATTTAATTTTAATTTATTTTAGTTTACATTTTTTATTTTAGTTTATTTTATAGGTTTAGGTTTATTTTTTAGTTGAGTTTTATTTTTATTTTATTTTTTAAGTTTAGGTTTTATTTTTATTTTTTAAGTATAGGTTTATATTTTTATTTTCTTTTAGGTTTAGGTTTTAGGTTTTTATTTTAAGTTTATTTTGTAGGGCCAGTTTCATTCAGTAATTTATTTATTTTATTTATTTTAGGTTTAGGTTTAAGTTTGTGTGCCTGGGTTTAGATTTTATTTATTTTAGTATAGTTATTTTAGTTTAGGGTCCAGTTTATTTTTATTTTTTTTGTTTAGGTTTTTTTATTTTATTTATGTTTTATTTTTTTTTTTATTTTTTTTTTTTAGGTTTAGTTTTATTTAGTTTTTTATCTATATTAGGTTTATCTTTTTTATTTTTATTTTAAGTTTTTCCTTTTAATTTATCTTTTTTATTTATTTTTTATTTTTTATTTATTTATTTTATCTTTATTTTATGTTAGTTTTATCTCACTTATCTTTTTTATTTAGTTTGGGTTGTTTAGCCTTTACTTAGTGGTCAGGGCTAGCCTGGCTTAAGGCCCAGGGTCTGGAGCCTGAGCCCAGGATAGGGCCAGGGCTCAGGCTCAGCCAGCCTCAGTCAGGGCTCAGAGCCCAGGGGCTCACCAGCCTGCCTGGGGCCTCAGGGCCCAGGCCTGTCAGGCCTTTGTGGCTCAACCAGGTCAATCTGGGGCTCAGCCTTGTGGCTAGATTGTGGCTAGAGCTCAGTGTCAACCTGGGTTTAGTGGCCCAGTTTAGAGGCCTTTAGTCAGTGGCCTGTGAGTTTAGTTTAGAGCAACTTTAGTGGTCAGGTCTGGGCCCAGGGCTCATGGGCCAGGGTTTAGGGGTTATCACCTGCCAGTATTCAGTGGGGCCCAGGGTTTAGGTTTAAGTTTTGGGGTTATTGGTGGTGGTTTGGTTTAGGTTTTGTGGTTTAAGGTTGTAGGTTTAGAAAGAGGGGCTGAGTTTATGGTTTATGGTTTAGTGTTTAGGGTTTAGGTTTAAGGTTCAAAGTTTATGGTTTTGTGGTTTAGGGTTTGTGTCAAGGTTCAAGTTTTATTTTAGGGTTTGTTTTGTGGTTTTAGAGAATATATTCAGATTCGACATTTCTTCTTCTCGATTTCATCAACCAAGTAACATACCAAGTTTTTTAAGACACAAGCGACAACATAGATAAAAAATGAGCATGCAAAGAGAAAATTAAAAACCCTAGATAACTAGAACTATCTCCACTATAAAGACAGTTCCATAAGCAGCAGATCTGATTGACCCTTCTTTAGTTTCTCTAGTTCCCATTAAAACCACCGCGGCCTCTCGAGCAGCGGGATCCACAATCATATCCCTGATCTCTCCCTCCACCACCACTACAGTTCCATTTAGTTTATTTTTTTCTTTATTTTAATTTATTTATTTTTTCTTTTTATTTTGGTTTATTTTATGTTTTTATTTATTTTAATTTATTTATTTTAAGTTTATTTATTTTAGTTTAGGTTTTTTATTTTAGTTTATTTTTAAGGTTTAGGTTTACGTTTAGGTTTATTTTTTAGTTGAGTTTTATTTTTATTTTATTTTATTTTTTTAGGTTTATTTTTATTTTTAGGTTTAGGTTTTTATTTTATTTTTTTTAGGTTTAATTTTTTAGTTTAGATTTATGTTTATTATTAGTTTATTTTATTTTATTTAGTTTAGGTTTAACTTTAGGTTTTATTGATTTTAGTTTAGTTTCTTTTACTTAAGGTTTAGGTTTATTTTATTTTGTTTATTTTATTTTTATTTTACGTTTAGGTTTTTTTTAAATTTAGGTTTAGGTTTTATTTTTTATTTATTTTTAGGTTTATTTATTTAGTTTAGGCTATTATTTAGCTTTTATTTTATTATATTTTAGGTTTATTTTATCTTTATTTTACATTTAGTTTTAATTTTATTAAGTTATTTTATTCTTAGTTTTATGTTATTTTCAAGTTTAGTTTAGTTTTTGCTTTATTTTAATTTAATTTATTTTTTATTTTATCTATCTAGTTGCTTCAGGGTTTAGCTTTAGGTATCTTTATCTTATCTTTATCCAGCTAGTTTCTATTACTATTATCCTTTAATATCTGTCTTCAGCTCTTTAGTGGCCCAGGGGCATTGGCCTAGTTTGGGCTCAGATCTTTCAGCCTCAGTGGTCAGGGCCCAACACCCAGACTAGTTCTGGCCCTCAGCCTCAGGCTCAGCCTGGGCTTGAGGCCTGTGGTCCTGGCCTGGTATCCTGTGGGCCTGGCTAGGGCCTTTCTCAGCCTCAGTGGCCAGGGCCTTTAGTTTAGGCCCAGGGCCTAGGTCAGTGGCCTGGCCACCCATCAGGGCTGTGCTCATGGTTTAGGGCCTGGGTGGTTAGGGTTAGGAGTTTTAGGGGGGTTTAGTGGTTTAGTGGGTTTAGGTTTTTTAGGGAAGGTTTGTGGGGTTTAGGGTTATAGGAGGGGTTTGGTTTTGGGGTTAGTTTTGGTTTGGGGTTTGTGGGGCTTTTAGGACTAGGTTTTAGTTTTAGGGTTTAGGGTTTGTGTCTGCCTTTTATTTTAGGGCTTAAGATTTTTTATTTCTTTTTAACAGAGATTAAATTTAGATTCAACATTTCTTATTTTTGATTTCATCAACCAAGTAACATAATAAGTTTTCTAAGACACAAGAGACGATATATATAAGAAATGAGCACACATAGAGGAAATCAAAAACCTTAGATAATTAGAATCATCTCCACTATAAAGACACGGTTCCATAAGCAATAGATCAGATCGGCCCTTCTTCAGTTTCTCTAGTTCTCATCAAAACCACCATGGCCTCTCAAGTAGCGAGATCCACCATAATATCCCTGATCTCTCCCTTCGCCACCACTACGATTGTAACCTCTATCACTCCTTTTGCCTCCATAACTACCACTGCTCTGACCACCACCTCTATATCCACCAGCACCACCAGATCCCCCACCACAACTATGATAATTGCGGCCTCGACCTTTGCCTCCTCTACCAGATCTAGACTGCGCTTGCTTGATAGTGATGTTCCTGTTATCAAGGTTCTACCCATACTTAGGGTTTAGGTTTATTTTTTAATTTATTTCATTGGTTTAGATTTAGGTTCAGCTTAGGGTTTCGTTGTGTGGGTGTGGGTTTGTGTAGGTTTAGATGGATTTGTGGGTTTAGGGTTTTATGGTTTATGCTTGGGTTTGTGTTTTAGGATTAGGGTTTGCATTTAGATTTAGGTTTAGGTTTACAATTTAGTTGGTTTGGGGTTTAAGGTTTAGAGTTAGTTAGTGTTTTGGCTTGGAGGATTTATTTAAGGTTTTTTTTTAATTAAGCAAACCAAGTAGTTTAGTTTATTTTAGTTTTATTTTTTTATTTTAGTTTATTTTTTTTTTTTATTTAAGTTTAGCTTTTATTTTATTTAGGTTTATGTTTATTTTTAGGTTTTAGGTCTTTTGTGCCTTTTTATTAGTGGCCCATTTTAGGTTTATTTCAGCTTTAGGTTAAGGTTTACTTTATTTTATTAGTTTATTTTTAGTTTATTTAATTTTTTTATGTTAAGCTTTAGTTTTAGTTTATTTAAGATTTATTTTTTTATATATAGCCTAGGTTTATTTTTTAAGTCAGGTCATTTTAGTTTTACATTTTTTTACATTTAGTTTTAATTTTTAAAAGATCTTTAATTCTTTCCAAATCTAGTTTAGTTTAAGTTCTACATTATTTTATCTTTAGTTTATCTTGAATTTTAAATTTATTTTACTTTTAGTTTTTAATCTGTTATTTTATTTTATTTTTCTTTTTTTTAGCTCTTTTACATTATTCTCCGTGCCTGATTTAGTTTAGGCAGTGGTGGCATGGGGCCCAGTATTCAGCTCAGGGTCTTAGGATCTCAGAGTAGGCCTAGTGGCCCAGGCCTGGTCAGGCCTGGCAGCCCAGGCAGTGGCCTAGGTTTCAGCCCAGGCTTGCCTGGCTGCCAGGGTCTAGTCAGCCTCAGCTCAGGTCCCAAGATAGGGCACAGGCCTGATAGGGCTCAGGCCTTGTGGCCTAGATCTTTAGTGAGACTTAGATCTTCACAACCCAGGTCACCCCAGGGAGTCTTACATGGCTCAGTATTCTTTTTTGGCTTTAGGGTTTAGGCCTAGGGTCAGGCCTGTGTCAGGCCCCAAGGTTGGGCCTGGGTTTCTGGGTTTAGGATCTAGGGTTTAGTGGCTTTGGATTATTTTAAAAAAATTAAGCAAACCCAAGAGTTTTATTTAGTTTACTTTATTTTTTTATTTTACCTTTATTTTATTTTTATTTAGGTTTATGTTAAGGTTTATTTTATTTATTTTAGGTTTATTTATTTTAATTTAAGTTTTATTTTAGTTTATTTTAAGTTTTAGTTTATGTTTATTTTTAGTTTAGTTTTATTTTTATTTTATTTTTTATCCCAGATGTTTTATTTTTATTTTATTTGAGTTTAAGTTTTCTTAATTAATTTTATTTTGGTTTTAGGTAGTTTTTGTGTTTTAGTGGGTTTAGGGTCTCGTGGTTTGGGTTTAGGGGGGTTTAGGCTCAGTGGTCATGTTTTGTCATGTTTTGGGCCAGGTTTAGATTTAGGGTTTGTGGCTTTTATTTTAAAAAATTAAGCAAACCCAGAGGTTTAGTTTATTTAGTTACTTTATTTTTTTTTTACTTTATTTTTATTTTTATTTAGGTTTATGTTTAGGTTATTTATTTTAGGTTTATTATTTATATTTAATCTTTATTTTAGTTTATTTTTAAGCTTTATGTTTTTTAGTTTAGTTTTATTTTATTTTATTTTATCCCAGATGTTTTATTTTATCTTATCTGAGTTTAAGTTTAATCTTTTTGGTTCTATTGCTTTAGGCTCAGGTTTTAGGTTTTAGTTTCCGCTCAGTGGCCTGGGGGGTTTAGGGCTCAGGTGTGTTCAGGCCTAGGGCCTTTAGGGCTCAGGATTTAAAAAGTGGCTTCTGTTTAGAGTTAGAATCAGGGCTCAGGGCTCACAGCCTAGTACATGGTCTTAAGATTTGAGGGTTTAGGGCCTGAGAGTGTGCCTAGAGTCTGGTCGGTGGTTAGGTTAGTTTAATCGCTTTGGGTTTAAAGTTAGATTTTTTTAAAATTTTTTTTAAAATTAAGTAAATTTGTAGGTTTAAATTTATTTAGTTTATTTTATTTTTTATTTTTATATAGGTTTCTTTTCTAAATTTTTATTTAGTTTAGTTTATTGATTTTAGTTTTGGTTTTTTATTTTAGTTTATTTTTTTAGGTTTAGTTATTGGGTTTATTTATTTGCTTTTTGTTTTTTTTTATAGATTTTGTTTTATTTTAACTTTAGAGTTGACATTTATTTTAAGTTTATTTAATTTTTTTGTGGTTTAGGTTTAGGTAGAGGTTTAGTTTATTTTAGGTTTAGGTTTAGGATTTATGTATTTTAATTTAACTTATTTTAGTTTAGGTTTAGGTTTACTTTTTTTATTTTAAGTTTAGGTTTTTTTTTAGTTTAGGGTTTATATTTTATTTTTTATTTATTTTTAGGTTTATTTTTTAGGTTTCAATTTTTATTTAGTTTTTATTTTATTTTATTTTCATTTTTTTTTATTTTTCTTAGTTTAGTTTAGGTTTTTATTTATATTATTTTAGTTTAATTTTTTATTTAAGTTTTGGTCTTAATTTAGGTCTTTATTTTATTCTATTTTGGTTTAGGTTTTTTATTTAATTTATTTTTAGGTTTCAATTAGTTTAGGTTTAGCTTTTATCTTTTTATAGTGGTTTAGGTTTGTGTTAGTTTAGTCTGTGGGTTTGGGGTTTAGGGTTTAGGGTTTAGGCTTTAGGGCCTATGTTTTATGGTTTAAGGTTTAGGGTTTAAGGTTTTAGGATTTAGCATTTAGGGTTCAGGTTTTAGGTCTAAGGTTCAGGTTTTAGTTTAGGGTTTAGGGTTTTTGGTTTTTTTTAATAGAGAACAAATTCAGATTCGATATTTCTTTTATTCAATTTCATCAACCAAGTAACACACCAAGTTTTCAAAGACACAAGCGACATAGTTCCATAATCAGCAGATTGGATTGGTTGTTCTTTAGTTTCTCCAGTTCCCATCAAAACCACCTCGGCCTCTCAAGTAGAGTGATATGTCATTATATCCTTGATCTCTCCCTCTGCCACCATGATGGTTGTAACCTCCATCACTCCTCCCGCCTCCATAACCACCACTTGTCCCACCACCACCTCACTATCTACTAGCACCTCTAGATCCCCCACCACCACTGTAATAACTACCACCTCCACCTTCTCCTTCACCACCAGATCTAGACTGAGCCTTATTGATGATGATGTTCCTACCGTCAAGGCTCTGCCCATTCTTAGGGTTTATGTTTAGGTTTATTAGGTTTTAAGGTTTAGGTTTATTTTTAAATTTATTCAATTACTTTAGGTTTGGGTTTAGGGTTTGGCATTTAGGTTTTAGGGGTTGGGTTTGGCTTAGGGTTTTGGGGCAGGGTTTAGGGGTTTGGGGGTTTGTGGTTTAGTGGTTTTAAGGTTTATGCTTAGGTTTAGGGTTTAGGACAGGTTTAGGTCAGTGTTTTAGTGGTTTGCCTTAAGGTTTGGGAGGCTAGGGTGGGTTTAGGGCTTAAGGTTTGTGTTTTAGGATTTAGTGTTTATGATTTTAAAAAAAACCAATAGCACTTTTTTTTAGTTTTAGTTTATTTTTTTATTTATTTTAGTTTAATTTATTTTATTTATTTAGGTTTATTTTTTATTGTTTTTAGTTTATTTATTTTATCTTCAGGTTTTATTTTATTTTTTAGGTTTAGGATTAAGTTTATGTTTATTTTTAGTTGAGTTTATTTTATTTTATTTAGCCTAAGTTTATTTTTTATCTAGTTTAGGTTTAGGTTTTTATTTTATTTTTTGTTAGATTTATTTTAAGGTTTTATTTTTTTTAGTTTAGGTTTAGGTGGGTTTATTTATGTTTTAGTTAGGGTTTTATTTTAGTTTTAGGTTTATTTTTTTTTTTTTAGGTTTAGGTTTTTTTTTAAATCTTTAAGGTTTAGGTTTTATTTTCATTTTTTATTTTTACATTTATCGTTTAGGTTTTTGTTTTAGTTTCATTTTTCTTTAGTTTAGTTTATTTTATTTTTATTTTACATATAATTTTAATTTTTTACTTAGTTTTATTTTATTTTTTAGTTTAATTTTGGTTTTTCTTTATTTTATTTTATTTATTTTTATTTTTTATTTTAATTTATTTTAGGTTTAGGTTTAGGTTTTAGTTTGGGTTTTATGTTTTATTTTATTATTTTATTTTATCTAGGTTTGCATTTTTTTATTTATATTTTTTTAGGTTATATTTAGTTTAGGTTTAGGTTTTAGGTTTTTAGGGTTTAGGGTTTTAAGGTTTAGGGTTTAGGGTTTAATATTTATGGTTTAGGGTTTTTTGTTTTTTTAAGAGAGAACAAATTCATATTCAACATTTCTTCTTTTTGATTTCTTCAACCAAGTAACACACCAAGTTTTCTAAAACACAAGCAATGACATAGATCAACACTGAGCACGCGTAGAGCAAATCAAAAATCCAAGATAACTAGAACCGTCTTTACTTTAAGACCTAGTTCCATAAGTAGCAGATTGGATCGACCGTTCTTCAATATCTCTAGTCTCAACCACCCGCCCTCTCGAGGGATCCACCATCATATCCCAGATCTTTCCCTCCGACACCACCACCATCAATTAATTTTGGGTTTTATTTTTAATTTAGTTTTATTTTTATTTTATTTTTTAGGTTTAGGTTTTACTTAAATTTTTAGGTATATGTTTAAGTTTTTATTTTGTTTTTTATGGTTCACATTTTAGGTTTTTATTTTAGGTTTATTTTTAGGTTATATTTTTATAGTTTAGGTTTAGGTTTATTTTAAGTTTATTTAATTTTATTTAAGGTTTAGGTTTAGGTTTAGGTTTTATTTATTTTAGTTTAATTAGTTTTGGTTAGTTATTTTTTTCATTTTATATTAGGTTTAAGTTTTTTTTGTTTAGGGTTTTGGTTTTATTTTTTATTTTGTTTTAGGTTTATTTTTAGGTTTAGATTTTTATTTAGTTTTTATTTTATTCTATTTTATGTTTAATTTTTTATTTAGTTTTAGTTTTTATTTTACTTAGGTTTTTTAATTTTTAGTTTAGTTTAGGTTTTTATTTATTTTATTTTAGTTTTGTTTTTATTTTTTATTTTATTTTCTTTTTGGTTTAGGTTTAGGTTTTGGTTTTAGTTTAGGTTTTTATTTTATTTTATTTTTTTTATTTTATTTAGGTTTAGGTTTTATTATTTATTTTATTTTTATTTTTTATTTAGTTTAGGTTTAGGTTTTTAGCATTTTAGGGTTTAAGGTTTAAGTTTTAGGTCTAGGGTTCAAGTTTTAGATTACAATTTAGGGTGTTTGGTTTTTTTAAGAGAGAATAAATTCTGATTCAATATTTCTTCTATTTGATTTCATCAACCAAGTAACACACCAAGTTTTCTAAGACACAAGCAACGACATAGATCAAAAATGAGCATGCGTAGAGCAAATCAAAAACCCAAGATAACTAGAAATGTATTTACTTTAAGACCTAGTTTCGTAAGCAGCTGATTGGATAGATCATTCTTCAGTTTCTCTAGTTTCCATCAGAACCACTCTGGCCTCTCGAGTAGCAGGATCTAGCATCATATCCCGGATATTTCCCTCCACCACCACCACTATCTATAATTTTTATGTTTTATTTTTAGTTTAGTTTTATTTTTATTTTATTTTTTAGGTCTAAGTTTTATTTTTATTTTTACGTATAGGTCTAGGTTTTTATTTTATTTTTTAAGTTTAGATTTTAGGTTTATGTTTAGGTTATATTATTGTAGTTTAGTTTTAGGTTTATTTTAAGTTTATTTAAGTTTACGTAGGGTTTAGATTTAAGTTTAGGTTTAGTTTATTTTAGTTTTAGGTTTAGGTTTTATTTATTTTATTTTAATTTATTTTAGTTTTAGGTTTAGGTTAATTTTATTTTTATATTAGGTGTAGGATTTTTTTATTTAGGGTTTTGATTTTTTTTTAGGTTTGATTTTAGGTTTAGGTTTTTCTTTAGCTTTTATTTTGTTTTATTTTATGTTTTTTTATTTTAATTAAGTTTAATTTTAGTTTATTTTAGGTTTTTATTTATTTATTTTAGTTTAGTTTTTATTTTTTATTTTATTTTCTTTTTATGGTTTAGGTTTAGGTTTTGTTTTTAGTTTAGGTTTTTATTTTATTTTTATTTTATTTTATTTTGGTTTAGGTTTTTTTATTGATTTTATTTTTATTTTAAATTTTTTTAGGTTTAGGGTTGCTTAAGGGATTATAGTTTAGGGTTTAGGTTTAGGATTTAGATTTTAGGGTTTTTGAGTTAGTTTACAATTTTTTAGGGTCTAGGGTTTAGGATTTAAGTTTTAGGGTTGTAGGTTTAGTGTTTAGGGTTTAGGGTTAGTTTTAGTGTTTATGGTTTAGAGTTTTTTTTAAAAAAAAAGTAAACTAGTACGCTTAGGTTTATTTAGTTTATTTTGTTTATTTTGTATTTATTTTAGTTTATTTTATTTTTATTTATATTTAGTTTGGTTTAATTATTTTAGGTTTATTTATTTTAATTTAAGTTTATAATTTTAGTTTATAATTTTGGTTTATGTTTAGGTTTATGTTTATCTTTTTAGTTTACTTTTATTTTTATTTTATTTTTTGGGTTTAGGTTTTATTTTTATTTTTAGGTTTAGGTTTTGGTTTTTATTTTATTTATTTTTGTTTATATTTTATGTTTTTATTTTAGCTTTATTATATTTAGCTTACGGTTTAGGTTTAGTTTATTTTAGATTTAGGTTTAGATTTTTTTTTATTTTACTTTAGGTTTAGGTTTATTTTATTTTGTTTATTTTTTGTTTAGGTTTATTTCTTTTAGTTTAGGGTTTGAATTTTATTTTTAATTTCTTTGGCATAGATTTTTATTTAGTTTTTATTTTATTTTATTTTCTGTTTATTTTATTTTTATTTTACATTTGATTTTTTATTTTATTTAGGTTTTTCAATTTTTAGGTTTATTTTATTTACTAGTTTAGTTTAGCTTTTTGTTCATTTTATTTTAGTATAGTTTTAATTTTTATTTTAATTTACTTTAGATTTAAGTTTTAATTTTATATTTTATTTTAGTTATATAGTTTAGGTTTTATTTCTTTATTTTAGGTTTATCTTTTAGGTTTCAGGTTTTATGGTTTAGGGCTAGGGTAAGGTTTTGAGAAGGCCCAGAGGTTTGGGCCTGGCCTAGCTCAGTGGCTCAGTGGCCTAGGGTTTAGAGTTATGGCTGGGTTTTGTGGTGTGGTAAGGCCTAGGGATCCAGGATGGTTTGGGTAGGTAGGTTAAAGGTTTTAGTGTTTATTTTATCATTTATTTATTTTATTTGAAATTAGGGTTTGGGGCTCAGTGGCCTGTGGTTTGGTTAGTTAATTTAGTAATTAGTTAATTTTTATTTTTTTTTTTATTTTTTTTATTTATTTTTTATTTTATTTATTTAGTATTAATTATATTTTATTTCTATTTAGGTTTAGGTTTAGTTTAGGTTCATTTATTTTATTTAGTTTAATTTTATTTTATATTTTAGGATTAGATTATATTATTTATTTTAGGTTTAGGTTTTATTTTTATTTTTTTTTTTAGGTTTTACTTATTTATTTTAGGTTTATTTTTAGTTATTTTTTGTTTATGTTTAAGTTTATTCTAGGTTTATTTTATTTTATTTAGGGTTTTAGCTTTTATGTTTTATTTATTTAGGTTTTTTTATTTTAGTTAGGTTTGTTTTATTTTATTTTTTATGTTTGTTTTTTTTAGTTTAGATTATTTTATTTTTATTTATTTTTAGGTTTTATTTTTAGGTTTATTTTTTAGTTTTAGGTTTTTAATTAGTTATTATTTTATTTTATTTTAGATTTATTTTATTTTTATTTCAGGTTTAGTTTTTATTTTATTTATTTAAGTTTTTTTATTTTTTTAGTTTAATTTAGGTTTTTATTTATTTTATTTTAGTTTAGATTATATTTTTTTAGTTTAGTTTAGGTTTAGGTTTTAGTTTAGGCTTTTATTTTATTTTATTTTCTTACTTTATTTTTGTTTAGGTTATTTTATTTATTTTATTTTTAGGTTTTATTTAGTTTAGGTTTAGGTTTTTTGCTTTTTAAGGTTTAGGGTTTAGAGTTTGTTGATGGTTTAGGGCTTAGGGTTTAGGGTTTAGGGTTTAAGGTTTTTGGTTTAGGTTTTAGGGTTTAGGGTTTAGGGTTTAGGGCTTTAGGGTTTAGGGTTTAGGATTTAGGATTTTTTTTAAATAGAGAACAAATTCATATTTAACATTTCTTCTATTTTATTTCATCAACACGCCAAGTTTTTTAAGACACAAGCAACGGCATAGATAAAAAATGAGCACACATAGAGCAAATCAAAAACCCTAGATAACTCTAACCATCTCTATTCTAAAGACATAGTTCCATAAGCTACAAATCGGATCGATCGTTCTTCAATTTCTCTAGTTCCCATCAGAACCACTCTGGCCTCTCGAGTAGCAGGGTTTAAGGTTTGTTTTAGGGTTTAAGGTTTAGGCTTTTGGCTTTAGGATTTAGAGTTTAGGGTTTTTTTAAAAAATTAAGTAAACCGTTAGGTTTAGGTTTATTTAGTTTATTTTTTATTTATTTTAGTTTATTTTAAATTTTTTATTTACGTTTACTTTTTATTTTTATTTATTTTTGTTTATTCATATTAAGTTTATTTATTTTACTTTAAGTTTTTTTTGTTAATTTACTTTTTAGGTTTAGGTTTACTTTTTAGTTTAGTTTTATTTTTATTTTATTATTAAGTTTAGTTTTTATATTTTATTTTTAGGATTAGGTTTAATTTATTTTATTTTCTTAGGTGTGGGTTTTAGGTTTTATTTTTTAGTTTATGTTTAGGTTTATTTTTAGTTTATTTTATTTTATTAAGTTTAGGTTTAGTTTTAGGTTTAAAATATTATAGGTTTAGGTTTAGGTTTTATTTATTGTAGTTTATTTTATTTTAGTTTAGGTTTAGCTTTATTTTAGTTTTTTATTCTATTTTTATTTAAGGTTTTGGTTTTTTTTGTTAAGTGTTTAGGTTTTAGTTTTTATTTACTTTTCGGTCTATTTGTTAGATTTAGGTTTTAATTTAGTTTTTATTTTATTTTAGTTTAGGTTTATTTTATTTTTATTTTAGGTTTACTTGTTATTTTATTTAGGTTTTTTATTTTTTAGTTTAGTTTGGTTATTTTAATTTTAGTTCTTTTTATTTTATTTTATTTTTTTGGTTTAGGTCGTTTAGGTTTATGATTTTAGTGGGAAATTTTATTTTGGCTTAGTTTATCTATTTATTTTATTTTAAGTTTTATTTAGTTTAGGTTTTTTCTTTTTTTTAGGTTAGATTTGGGGTTTAAGGTAGGGTTTTGAGGTTTAGGGTTGGGGTTTTATTTTAGGTGTAGGTCTGTGGATTTAGGGTTTTATGGTTTAGGATTTATAGTTTAGCATTTAGGTAATAAGGCTTTTAGGATTTAGAGTTTAGGGTTTAAGGTTTAGGATGTAGGCTTTTTAGAGTTTAATCTTTAGGGTTTAGGGTTTAGGTTTTAGGTCTAGGATTCAAGTTTTAGTTTAGAGTTTATTATTTTTGGCTTTTTTATTTAATAGAGAATAAATTCAGATTCAACATTTCTTCTTTTTGATTTCATCAACCAAGTAGCACACCAAGTTTTCTAAGACATAAGTGAAGACTTAGATAGAAAATGAGCAGGCATACAGTAAATAAAAAGCTCTAGATAACTAGAACCATGTCTACTATAAAGACATAGTTCCATAAGTAGTATTTTTATTTAGGTTTATTTTTTTTAGTTTGGTTTATTTGTTTTAGGTTTATTTATTTTAGTTTAGGTTATTTATTTTATTTTTTTTAGGTTTAGGTTTAAGTTTCGGTTTATTTTTTAGTTTAGTTTTATTTTTATTTTATTTTTTAAGTATAAGTTTTATTTTATTACTTCTATATTTAGGTTTCAATTTTTTTTTAGTTTTAGGTTTTTATTTTATGTTTATTTTGAGGTTTTATTTTTTAGTTTAGGTTTTGGTTTATTTTAGTTTATTATATTTTATTTAGGGCTTAGGTTTAGGATTATGTTTAGTTTATTTTAGGTTTAGGTTTAGGTTTTATTTATTTTAGTTTAGTTTATTTTAGCTTAGGTTAGGTTTATTTCATTTTAGGTTTAGGTTTTTTTTTTAGTTTATTTATGTTTAATTTTTAGGTTTATTTTTTAGGTTTAGCTTTTATTTAGTTTCTATCTATTTTATTTTATGATTTTATTTTATTTTAGTTTTATTTTATTTTTTTTTTAGATAGTTTAGGTTTTGTTTATTTTATTTTACCTTTATTTTCCTCGTGGTAGGTTTTAGTTTAGGTTTCATTTTATTTTATTAGATTTTATTTTAGTTTAGGTTTTTTATTCATTTTATTTTAAGTTTTATTTAGTTTAGGTTTTTTAGCTTTTAGTGTTTGGGGTATTTTTTATTTTGTTTGGGATTTAGGGTTTAGGGTTTAAGGTATAGGATTTAGGGTATAGGGTTTATGTTTTAGGGTTTAATGTTTAGGGTTTAGGGTTTAGGGTTTTTAGGGTTTAGGGTTTAGGGTTTTTATGATTTAGGGTTTAGGGTTTAGGGTTTAGGGTTTAGGGTTTAGGTTTTAGGTCTAGGGTTGAGGTTTTTATTTAGGGTTTAGGGTTTTTGGTTTTTTTTTAATAGAGAACAAATTCTGATTCAACATTCTTCTTTCCAATTTCATCAACCAAGTAACGCACCAAGTTTTCTAAGAAAAAAATGATGACATAGATAAAAAATGAGCACACATAAAGCAAATCAAAAACCCTAAATAACTATAACTGTCTCTACTATAAAGACAAAGTTCCATAAATAGTAGATCAGATTGGCCATTCTTCAATTTCTCTAGATCCCATCAGAACCACCAGCCTCTCGAGTAGCGGGTCCACCATCATATCCCCAATCTTTCCCTTTGCCACCACCACGGTTGTAACCTCCATTGCTTCTCCTACTTCTATAAGCACCACTGCTTTGACCACTACCTCCATATCCACCAGCACCTCCAGATACCCACCGCCAGAAGGATAACCTCCTCCACCAGATCTAGATCGAGCCCTGATTGACAGATGTTCACATGGCCCATTCTTTGGTTTAGTTTATTTGGCTTTAGGGTTTAGTTTAATTTTTAATTTATTTAATTACTTTAGGTTTAGTTTAGGGTTTGGGGTTTAGGGTTTGTGTGGGTTTAGGGTTTAGGGTTTTGTTTTTAGCTTTTAGTTTAGGTTTGTTTTTAGGTTTTGGGTTTAAGGTTTGGGTTTAGGCTAGGTTAGGGTTTGTGTGGTTGTGGATTGTTTAGTGTTTAGTCTTTATGGTTTAGGGTTTTGAGGGTTTATGGTTTAACATTAGCATAGGGTTTAGGGTTTTTTAGGGTTTAGAATTTAGGGTTTTGGGTTTTGGGTTGTAGGTTTGGGGTTTAGTGTTTAGGGTTCATGTTAGGGTTTAGGGTTTAGGGTTTAGGGTGCAGAGTTTATGCTTTAGGCCTTTTTTTTAAACTAAGTAAATCCGTAGGTTTTGGTTTATTTGGTTTATTTAGGTTATTTTTTATTTATTTTAGCTTATTATATTTATTTTTTAATTTTATTTAATTTTTTATTTATTTTAGGTTTATTTATTTTAGTTTAGTTTTGTTTTTATTTTATTTTTAGGTTTAGGTTTAGGTTCATGTCATTTTTTAATTTAGTTTAATTTTATTTTATTTTTAGGTTTACATTTTATTTTTTTCATTTTATGTTAAGGTATAGGTTTTTTCTTATTTTTAGGTTTACGCTTTAGGTTTTATTTTAGGTTTATTTTATGTTCTATTTTTTATTTATTTTATTTTATTAAGTTTAGGGTTTAGGCTTGTTTATCTTTTAGGTTTATTTTAATTTTATTTATTTTAGGTTGAGGTTATTTTAGTTTAGGGTTTAGGTTTTATTTTTTATTTATTTAGGTTTAGGTTTTTTTTAATTTTTTTATTTTAGGATTTTTATTTTATTATTTTTTTTATTTTATTTAGGTTTATTTTATCTAGTTTAGGTTTTACTTATTTTATTTTAGTTTAGTTAATTATTAGGTTTAGTTTAGGTTTTAGTTTTTAATTTAATAATTTATTTTATTATATGTTTTATTTATTTATTTGTACATTTAAGATAAGACAGGTCAGCGTCATTAATTTGTGGCTCAGGTTTAGGGTTTAGGGGTGGTGAGTGGGTTTAGGCCTGTGGTGTGGAGGGTTTAGGGTTGGCTCAGGGGTAGCCCAAAGTTTAGGTTTAGTGGGTTTAAGTGGCCCAGGTTAGCCTGTGAGCTCAGGCCTGTGGTTTAGGGCTGGAGGGTGTAGACTCAGTTTAGTGGTTAGTAAGAGGTTTTGGGTGGATTTTGTTAAGATTTTTTTGTTTGCCCAAAGTTTAGGTTTATGGTTTAGCTTTATTTATGGTTTAGGATTTGTGGTCAGTTGAGGGTCCAGGTTTATGTATCTTTTTTAATTAAATCAGTGGTTTAGGATTATTTAGTTTGTTTAGCTTATTTTTAATTTATTTTAGTTTATTATATTATTAATTTTTATATATATTTATTTTTAATTTTTATTTAATTTAGTTTATTTATTTTAGTTTAGGTTTTTATTTTTTAGGTTTTGGATTTATATTTTTAAGTTTTGGTTTTGGTTTAGATTTTTATTTGATATCTCTATGTTTTGCTTTTAGGTTTTATTTTTTGATTTAGGTTTAGGAATATTATTTATTTATTTTGATTTATTTAGTGTAGGTTTAGGTTTAGGTTTTATTTATTTTAGTTTAGTTTATTTTAGTTTAGGTTTAAGCTTATTTTATTTTGTTTATTTTAGGCTTAGGTTTTTTTAGTTTAGGGTTTAGGTTTTATTTTCATTTATGTTTAGGTATTTATTTTATTTTATTTTATTTAGTTTTTTTTATTTTTAAATTCATTTTATTCTTTAGTTTAGTTTAGGTTTTTATTTATTTTATTTTAGTTTACTTTATTTTATTTTTAAAAAAAATTTTATGTTTAGGTTTAGGTTTAGGTTTTAGTTTAGGTTTTTATTTTGTTTTATTTTATTATTTTATTTAAGTTATGTTATTTTTATTAATTTTATTTTTAGGTTATATTTAGTTCATGTTTTTAGTTATAGTTTAAGGTTTAGGGGGTTTAGTGATGGGAGCAGTCAGTGGTTTAGGGTCAGGGGTAGGCCTAGGGCCCAGGCTTTAGGATTTAGGGTTTAGGGTTTAGGCCTTAAGAAGGTTTAGGGCTCAGGTTTTAAGGTAGTCAGGCCTGAGTTTAAGGTGGGTTAGTTTAGGTTTAGGGTCAGGGTTAGGGTTTATTTATTTTATTTTTAAAATTAGGTAAAACCCCAGGTTTAGGTTTATTTAGTTTATCATTATTTATTTATTATATTTTGTATTTATTTATTTATTTTTTATTTAGTTTAGATATATATTTTAGGTTTATTTATTTTAGTTTGGGTTTTATTTTAGTGTATTTTCTAGGTTTAGGTTTAAGTTTAATTTTAAGTTCAAATATATTTTTATTTTTTTTAGGTTATTTTTATTTTTATCTGGTTTAGGTTTTATTTTATTTTTTTAAGTTTAGGTTTTATGTTTTATTTTAGATTTACTTTAGGTTTTACTTTTAGTTTATTTTATTTTATTTAGGGTTTAGGTTTAGGTTTAGGTTTAGTTAATTTTAGGTTTAGGTTTAGGTTTTATTTATTTTAGTTTAGTTAATTTTAGTTTATTCTTAGGTTTATTTTTTTTATTTTAGGTTTAAGTTTTTTTTTTAAATTTAGGATTGAGGTTTTATTTTTTATTCATTTTTTGGTTTAATTTTTCGGTTTAGGTTTTTATTTAGTTTTTATTTTATTTTACTTTTTTTAGGTTTAGTTTTTATTTTATTTAGGTTTCTATTTTTTACTTTAGTTTAGGTTTTTATTTATTTATATTTTAGTTTAGTTTTTATTTTTTATTTTATTTTCTCTTTAGGTTAAGGTTTAGCTTTTTAGGGTTTAGGGTTAGTTGAGGCTTCAAGATTTAGGGTTTAGGGTTTAGGGTTTTAGGGTTTAGGGTTTAGGGTTTAGGTTTTAGGGCTTATGGTTTAGGGGTTAGGGTTTTAGGGTTTAGTGTTTAGGGTTTAGGGTTTAGGGTTTTTAGAGTTTAGATTAGAGTTTACGTTTTAGGTCTAAGGTGAAGTTTTAGTTTAAGGTTTAGGGTTTTTGGTTTTTTTTTAACTGAGAACAAATTTAGATTCAACATTTCTTCTTTTCGATTTCATCAACCAAGTAACACACCAAGTTTTCTAAGAAACAAGTGATGACATAGATAAAAAATGAGAACATATAGAGAAAATAAAAAACCCTAGATAACTAGAATCATCTTTAATGTAAAGACACATCTCCATAAGCATCGACGCCATTCGCTTAGTTGCCATCGAACTACCCCTCATCTCAGTAGATCCCCATCATATCCCTGATCTCTCCCTCTGCCACCACCACGATGTTCACCTCCATCGCTCCTCCTGCCTCTATAACCACCACTTCTCCGACCACCACCTCCATATCCACCAGCACCTCCAGATCCCCCACCACCACTAATGCTCGCCTTCCACCGCCGATCTGTAATTGGTTGATGGTGATGTTAGTAAAGTTCACCCATTCTTGGGGTTTAAGTTTATTAGGTTTTAGAGTTTAGGTTTATTTTTTAATTTATTTGGTTACTTTAGGTTTAGGTTTAGGGTTTGGTTTTAGGGTTTAGCATTTAGGGTTTAGGTTTTGTGGTTTAGATTTTGTGGTTTATGCTTTTAGATTTAGTTTAGGTTTAGGGGCCTAGGCTTTTAGGGTTTAGCTTTTAGGGTGTGGTTTAGTGTTAGGTCAGATTTAGTTTGGGTTTAGTGTTTATGTTTAGCTTGTTTTTAGATTTAGGTGGCCTAGTGGTTTTATGGGTGATCAGGGTTGGTTTAGTGGTCAGGTTAAGTGGATTTGTTTGGTTTAGTGCAGGATTAGTGGGTTTAGGGTTTTCACAATTAAGTAAACCAAGTAGGTTTAGGTTATTTAGTTTATTTAATTTATTTATTATTTATTTTAATTTATTTAATTTATTTATTTAGGTTTATTTTTATTTAATTTAGTTTATTTATTTTAGCTTTATTTATTTTAGTTTGGTTTTTTATTTTAGTTTAGGTTTTAGGATTAGGTTTAGGTTTAGGTTTTTATCTTAGTTGAGTTATATTTTTATTTTATTTTTTAGGCTTAGGTTTAGGTTTTTATTTTATTTTTTTTAGTTTAGGTTTTAGGTTTTTATTTTAGGTTTTATTTGCGGTTATATTATTTAGTTTAGGTTTAGGTTAATTTTTAGTTTATTTTATTTTATTTTGTGTTTTGGTTGAGGTTTAGGTTTAGTTTATTTTAGGATTAGGTTTAGGTTTTATTTATTTTCGCTTAGTTTAGTTTATTTAGTGGTTTATTTTATTTATATTTTAGGGTTAGGCTTATTTTTAGTTTAGGATTTAGGTTTTATTTTTTATTTATTTTTAGGTTTAGGTTTTTATTTTATTTTTATTTTATTTTATTTTAGGTTTATTTTTTTTATTTTAGGATTAGTTTTTATTTTATTTATGTATTTTTTATTTTTTACTTTAGTTTAGGTTTTTATTTTATTTTGGTTTAGGTTAATTTATTTGTTTTATTTTTATGGTTTATTTTTTTTAGGATTAGGTTTTCAGCTTTTTAGGGTTTAGGGTTAGTTGAGGGTTTAAGGTTTAGGGTTTAGGGTTTAGGGTTTAGGGTATAGGGTTTACGATTTATGGTTTTTTAGGGTTTAGATTTTGGGGTTTAGGGTTTATGTTTAAGGTCTAAGGTTCACATTTTAGTTTAGGGTTTAGGGTTTTTGGTTTATTTTCTTTTTAACACAGAACAAATTCAGATTCAACATTTCTTCTTTTCAATTTCATTAACCAAGTAACACACCAAGTTTTCTAAAGGAAAAATGATGACAAAGATCAAAAATGAGCACACATAAAGGAAATTAAAAACCCAAGATTGTTAAAACTATTTTTATCAGAGTTCCCATAAGTAGATCGGATTGGCCATTCTTCGCTTTCTCTCCCATCGAACCTCCCTCCTCGAGTAGCAAGATCCCCCCATCATATCCCTGATCTTCCCTCGGCTACCACCATGGCTGTAACCTCTAAAGCTTTTCCCACCACTGTAATAACTGCCACCTTTGCCTTTGCTTCCACCGTTAGATCTAGTCTGAGCCTAGTTGATGGAGATGTTCCTACCATCAAAGTTCTGCCCATTCTCAGGTTTTAGGTTTAGTTTCATTAGGTTTTAGGGTTTAGCTTTATTTTTTAATTTATTGGGTTACTTTAGGTTTATAGGGTTGGGTTTTAGGTTTGGTTTAGGGTTGGGGATTTAGGTTTAGGTTTGTGGTTTTTGATTTTAGAGTTTATGCTTTAGGGTTTAGGGTTTAACATTAGGTTTAGGGTTCAACATTGTTTAGTTGAGGAGTTTTAGAGTTTATGTATGTGGGTTTAGGGTTTTTTTAATTAAGCTCGATAAGCAGGTTTATTTAGTTTATTTAGTATATTTTTTATTTATTTTAGTTTATTTAATTTTTTTTATTTAGGATTATTTTTTCTTTAGTTTAGTTTATTTATTTAGGTTTATTTATTTTAGTTTAGGTTTTTTATTTTAGTTTATTTTTTATGTTTAGATTTAGGTTTATTTTTTTTGTTGAGCTTAATTTTTATTTTATATTTTAGGTTTATGTTTAGACATTTATTTTATTTTTTTAGCTTTAGGTTTTAGGTTTATATTTTAGTTGTATTTTTAGGTTTAATTTTTTAATTTAGGTTTAGTTTTATTTTTAGTTTATTTTATTTTATTTTATTTAGTTTAGATTTAGGTTTAGGTTTAGTATATTTATTAATTTTTGTTTAGGTTTTTTAATTTAGTTTATTTTATAGGTTTAGGTTTGTGTTTACATTTAGGTTTAGGTTTATTTTTTAGTTGAGTTTTATTTTTATTTATATCTTTTATGTTGAGGTTTCATTTTTTTATCTTTATGTGTAGGTTTAGGTTTTCATTTTATTTTATTCATGTTTGGTTTTAAGTTTTTATTTTATGTTAATTTTTAGGTTTTATTTTTCTAGTTTAGGTTTAGGTTTATTTTTAGTTTATTTTATTTTCTTTAGTTTTGGTTTAGGTTTTAGTTTAACTTACTTCAGGTTTAGGTTTAGGTTTTATTTATTTTAGTTTAGTTTATTTTATTTTTTTAAGTTTAAATTTTATTTTTTATTTTTAGGTTTAGGTTTTTATTTTATTATTTTAAGTTTAGGTTTTATTTTTTAATTTAGGTATTTGTTTTCTTTAGTTTATTTTATTTAATTTAGTTTAGGGTTTAGGTTTAGTTTATTTTAGGTTTAGGTTTAGGTTTTATTTATTTTAGTTTAGTTTATTTTAGTTTAGTTTAGGTTTATTTTATCTTGTTTATTTTATGTTTTGGTTTTTTATTTTTGTTTAGGGTTTAGGTTTTTTTTTATTTATTTTTACTTTTATTTTTTAGGTTTAGGTTTCCATTTAGTTTTTAATTTATTTTATTTTACTTTTATTTTATTTTTAGTTTATGTTTAGTATTTATTATATTTAGGTTTTTTATTTTTAGGTTTATTTATTGTTTAGTTTATTTTAGGTTTTTATTTATTTTAATTCAATTTAATTTTTTTTTTTATTTTTTTTTATTTTATCTTTAGATTTTGTTTTAGGGTTTGGTTATAACTTTAATTTATTTTTTATTTTATTTACTTTAGGTTTATTTATTTATTTTATTTTTAGGTTTTATTTAGTTTAGGTTTAGATTTTTTGGTTTTGTGGGTTTAGGGTTTTGTGGTCAGGTTTAGGGTTTGGGGTTTAGGTGGTTTAGGGTTTAGGGTATAGGGTTTAGGGTTTGGGGTTTAGCATTTAATGTTTTATGGTTTAGGGTTTCGAGTTTAGGGTTTTAAGGTTTTGGGTTTAGGGTTTAAACATTAGTCTTTAGGGTTTAGGGTTAGGGTTTTATTTATTTATTTTTATTTTTTTAAATTAAGTAAACTCGGAGGTTTAGGTTTATTTATTTTATTTATTTTAGTTTATTTTAATTTTTTTTATTTCGGTTTATTTTTATTTTTATTTAGCTTAATTTATTTATTTTAGGTTTATTTATTTTTGTATGTTTTTTATTTTAGTTTACTTTTTAGGTTTAGGTTTCGGTTTAAGTTTATTTTTTAGTATAGTAATATTTATATTTTATTTTTTAGGTTAAGGTTTTATTTTTTATTTTTAGGTTTTGGTTTAGGTTTTTATTTTATCTTTTTTCGGTTTAGGTTTAAGGTTTTTATTGTAGGTTTATTTTTAGGTTTTATTTTTTATTTTAGGTTTAAATTTAGGTTTTATTTATTTTGGTTTAGTTTATTTTAGTTTATGTTTAGGTTACTTTTTTATTTTACATTTTGCTTTTTTTTTTAGTTTAGGGTTTTGGTATTGTTTTTTTATTTATTATTAGGTTTATTATTTAGGTTTAGGTTTTTATTTTATTTTATTTGTGGTTTATTTTATTTTTATTTTAGGTTTTGTTTTTATTTTATTTAGGTATTTTATTTTTTTAGTTTAGTTTAGGTTTTTATTTATTTTATTTTAGTTTAATTTTTATTTTTTATTTATTTTTCTAGGTTTAAGTTTAAGTTTAAGTTTATGTTTTTATTTTATTTTATTTTTTATTTTATTTTGGCTTAGATTTTATTTATTTATTTTATTTTTAGGTTTTGTTTAGTTTAGGTTTAAGTTTTTAGCTTTTTAGGATTTAGGGTTTGTTAGAAGGGTTAGTGGTTTAGGGTTTAGGATATGGGGGTTTAGGGTTTAGGGTTTTAGGTTTTCAGTTTAGGGTTTAGGGTTTAGGGCTCAGTTGGGGTTTAGAGTTTAAGATCTTAGGTTTTAGAGTTTAGATTTGGGTTTAGGGTTTAGGGCTTTTAGGGTTTAAGGTTCAAGGTTTAGGGTTTAGGTGTTCGGTTTAGGGTTCAAGTTTAAGGTTTAGAGTTTAGGGTTTTTGGTATTTTTTTTAAGAGAGAACAAATTCAGATTCAACATTCTTATTTTGTTTATTTAGTTTATTTAATTTATGTTTTATTTATTTTAGTTTATTCTATTTTTTATTTCAATTTAGGTTTATTTTTATTTTTATTTAGTTTAGTTTACTTTTTTTATGTTTTTTATTTTAGTTTATGTTTTTTTATTTTAATTTATTTTTTTAGGTTAAAGTTTATTTTTAGTTGAGTTTTATTTTTAATTTATTTTTTAGGTTTAGGTTTTATTTTATTTTTTTAGGTTTAGGTTTAAGTTTTTTTTCGTAGTTTTAGGTTTTAAGTTTTTATTTAGGTTCATTTTTAAGTTTTATTTTTTAGTTTAGGTTTAAGTTTATTTTTAGTTTACTTTAATTTATTTTATTTTATTTAGGTTTAGGTTTAGGTTTTATTTATTTTAGTTTAGGTTTAAGTTTAGTTTATTTTATTTTTATTTTAGGTTTTTTTTAGTTTAAGGTTTAAGTTTAATTTTTTTATTTATTTTTTAGGATTTATTTTAAGGTTTATTTTTAGGTTTGGGTTTTTATTTAGTTTTTATTTTATTTTATTTTATGTTTATTGTAGGTTTATTTTACTTTTATTTTACATTTAGTTTTATTTTTTTACGCTTTATTCTTAGGTTTAATTTATTTTTAGTTTAGTTTATGTTTATTTATTTATTTTATTTGTGGATCAGTTTTAATTTATGTTTTATTTATTTTATTTTAGATTTTATTTAGTTTAGGATTTAGGGATCAGTTTTTACTGCGGGTTTAGGGTTTAATGTTACTGATTTAGTTTTCAGGGTTCAGGTTGTGGTTTAGAATTTAGTGTTTGTGTTTAGGGTTTGTGGTTGTGGCCTAGAATTTAAGTGTCACCTGTGGGTTTAAGGTTTAGTTTTAGCTCATGGATCTTAAAGATCTGGGGTTTGTGGCAGTTTAGTTTTAAGGTTTGAAGGTTTAGGGTTTGGGTTTGAGTTTAGGGTTAGCAGTTGTGGTTTAAGTTTCCTGGAGTTAGTTGTAGAGTTTGCTTAGTTTGGGTTAGGATTTGTGGTTTTTTTGTGGTCCAGGGCTCACTTTAAGCTTTTAGGGTTTAGTTGTATGGTCAGGTTTAGGGTTAGTTTGTGGTCGTTTAAGGTTAGGGTTTTTTTTATTTTTTCTTATTTTTTATTATTTTTACTTTTTTAAAAAAATTAAGTAATCAAGTACATTTAGGTTTATTTAGTTTAATTTTTATTTATTTTAGTTAATTTTATTTTTATCTTTATTTAGCTTTATTTTTATTTTTATTTAATTTTGTTTATTTATTTTATATTTATTTATTTTAGTTTTCTTTTTTAGGTTTAGATTTAGGTTTTGGTTTATTTTTTAGTTTAGTTTTATTTTTATTTTATTTTTTAGGTTTTAGGTTTATTTTTTATTTTTATGTTTAGGTTTAGGTTTTCATTTTATTTTTTTGGTTTTGGTTTTAAATTTTTATTTTCGGTTGTATTTTAGGTTTAATTTTTTAGTTTAGGTTTACATTTATTTTTAGTTTATTTTATTTTATTTAGTTTAGGTTTAGGTTTAGGTTTAGGTTTTTTATTTGAGTTTAGTTTATTTTAGTGTTAATTTAGGTTTATTTATTTTTATTTTAAGTTTTAATTTTATTTTTAGTTTATGGTTTAGCTTTTATTATTTATTTATTTTTAGGTTCTATTTTTAGGTTTTTATTTTAGATTCTATTTTTAGGTTTTTATTTTAGGTTTATTTTTAGGTTTTATTTTTAATTTAGGGTTTAAGTTTAGGTTTTATTTATTTTGGTTTATTTTATGTTGGTAGTTTAAGTTATTTTATCCAGCTTTTTTTTTAGTTTAGTTTTAGGTTTTGTTTATTTATTTATCTTTAGGTTTATTATATAGTAGTTTTTTTATTTATTTTATTTTTATTTTATTTGAGGTTTATTTTTATTTTTATTTTAGGTTTTTATTTATTTTAGTTTTTATTTTTATTTAGGTTTTATTTTATTTTATTTTAATTTTTATTTTTTATTTATTTTTTTAGGTTTAAGTTTAGGTTTTAGTTTTTATTTTTATTTTATTTTTTTTATTTTATTTTTGTTTAGATTTTATTTATTTATCTTCTTTTTAGGTTTCATTTAGTTTGGTTTAGGTTTTTAACTTTTTAGGGTTTAGGGTTTAGGGTTTAAAGTTTAGGATATGGGGTTTAGGGTTTAGGTTTTAAGGGTTAGGCTGGAGCCAGAGTTTAGGTTTTTTAGAGTTTAGGTTTAGGGTTTAACGCTTTGTGTGGTTTAGGTGTTAGGTTTAGGGTTCAAGTTTAGGGTTTAGAGTTTAGGGTTTTTGGTTTTTTTTAAAAGAGAACAAATTTAGATTCAACATTTCTTCTTTTATTTATTTACTTTCTTTAATTTATTTAATTTATGTTTTATTTATTTTAGTTTATTCTTTTTTTATTTTAATTTAGGTGTATTTTTTATTTTTACTTAATTTAGTTTATTATTTTATGTTTTATTTTAGTTCATGTTTTAATTTTAATTTAATTTTTAAGTATAAGTTTAGCTAAGGTTTATTTTATGAGTATTATATTTATTTTATTTTGGTTTAGGTTTTATTTTTTTATTTTAGGTTTAGTTTTTTTTTCCCAGTTTAGGTTTTAAGTTTTTATTTTAGGTTTTTTTTTAAGATTTATTTTTAAATTTAGGTTTAGGTTTATTTTTAGTTTAGTTTATTTTATTTTATCTAGTTTAGGTTAAGGTTTAGGTTTAGGTTTAGGTTTAGGTTTTATTTGTTTTAGTTTATGTTTAAGTTTAGTTTATTTTATTTATTTTACTTTTATTTTAGGTTTTTTTTAGTTTAGAGTCTAGGTTTTACTTTTTTTATTAAGTTTTTAGGATTTATTTTAATGTATATAGTTTAGTTTTCATTAGTTTTATTTTTTTCTATATTTATAAGTTATTTTCTTTTATTTTCGCTTAGTTTTATTTTATTTGTTTTTATTCTTAGGTTTAATTTATTTTTTTTAGTTTGCATTTTTATTTATTTTTATTTTAGGTTTCTTTAATCAGTTTTTTTATTTATCTTTTTAGATTATTTAGTTTAGCCTTTTGTGCCCAGTTAGTTTAGTTTCAGTGGGCCCATGGCCCAGTGGTCTAGGGCTCACTGCCCAGTGGCCTAGTGGGGTGGTTTAGCCCAGTGGCCCCAGTGTGGCCCAGTGGTTTGGTCAGATTTAGTGGCCCAGTCACTCAGGCACCTGGGCCGCCTAGGTTCACTCAGGCCTTTGTGGTGGGGGGTTTAGCCTGAGTCAAGGCCCAGGTCTGGGTTGAGCCTGGGTCAGGTCAGGCTCAGGGGCCCAGTGGTCAGTTGGCCTGAGTTTAGATCTTACCATAGTGGCCTAGGGCTTTTAGGGTCCAGTTTCAGCCTGAAGCATCTGGAGGTCAGTGAGGTTTAGGGCTCAGGATTTAAGGCCTGTGGTCAGACATGTAGGGTCACTTACCTGTTTAGGTTTATGGTTAGGTTTTTATTTTTTTATTTTTATTATTTTACTTTTAATAATTATAAACCCATGTTTTAGGTTTATTTAGTTTATTTCTTATTTATTTGAGTTGATTTTATTTTATCTTTATTTAGCTTTATTTTTATTTTTATTTAATTTTTTTTATTTATTTTAGATTTATTTATTTTAGTTTTGGTTTATTTATTTTAGTTTTTTTTTAGGTTTAGATTTAGGTTTTGGTTTATTTTTTATTTTAGTTTTATTTTTATTTTATTTTTTAGGTTTTATTTTTTATTTTGAGGTTTAGGTTTAGGTTTTTATTTTATTTTTTTAGGTTTAGGTTTTAGGTTTTTATTTTAGGTTTAATTTTAGGTTTAATTTTTAGTTTAGGTTTCACGCTTATTTTAGTTTATTCTATTTTATTTATTTTAAGTTTGTAAGTTTAAGTTTTATTTGAGTTTAGTTTATTTTAGTGTTAGTTTAGGTTTATTTTATTTTATATTTTAATTTTATTTTTAGTTTATGGATTAGGTTTTATTTTTTTATTTATTTTAGGTTTATTATTTTGGTTTAGTTTTATTTAGTTTTATATTATTTTATTTTTGATTTATTTTATTTTATCTTAAGTATACTTTTATTTTATTTAGGTTTTTATTTTAGTTTAGTTTAGGTTTTTATTTATTTTATTTTAGTTTTGTTTTTATTTTTTATTTTGTTTTGTTTTTAGGTTTAGGTTTAAGTTTAGGTTTAGGTTTATGTTTAGGGTTTAGTTTACGTTTTATTTTTATTGTATTTTTGTTTAGGTTTTCTTAATTATTTTATTTTTAGGTTTTATTTAGTTTAGGCTTAGGTTTTTAGCTTTTGAGGGTTTAGGGTTTAGGGTTTGGGGTTTAGGGTTTAGGGCTTTTATTTTTTTGTGTTTGGGTTTAGGGTTTTAGGTTTAGGGTTTAGTTTTTAGGGTAGAGCATTTTATTTAGTTTAGGTTTAGGTTTTTAGCTTTTTAGGGTTTAGGATTTAGGGTTTAGTTCTTAGGGTTTTTTTTTGGGAAACCCCATATAGGGTGGATTTTATTGCCACAAAAAGAGGGTTAGAAGGTCCATAACAGGGGATAAACTCCAAAACTACTGCTCAAAGAGCTACAACTAGCCTAGAGAGTAAATCCCCTATCTAAGTACAACCAAAAGCAAAATAAAAGAGAAAAGAAAGCAAAAGATACAAAATGATGAACATAGATAAGCCAATGGATAGATCTAGGCCAAAGCTCTGTGGGATGAGAGAAAGCATGGCACTAGGGAGCAAACCTACAAGAGAAAAAGAGAAATGCATCTGTAAAAATGTAGAAAGATAAAAATTAGAACAGTTAAAGCAATACAGAAAAAGTGAAAAATTAAAGCAAAGATAAATTGAGAAAAATTATAGAAGTGTGAGAGAAGGCGTTCACCACACCAAATCGATGTAAATATGAGCATCCAAACTTCAGCGAAAGGGTTACATCACACAAGCTACTACCAAACCAAAAAGGAGTGAAATCATCACAGCCATCATAGCCTACAAACCTGTGGGAAGATAGCAGCCATTTGTTGAAAGTCTTATGACCTTAGTACTTGCAAACCTAAATGAAGCCATATACACTATAGAAAAGGAGACAGCAAAGAGCAGAATGGGAAAGGGGATCCCATACAGGATAAATATCATCAATATAGTCACCATAGCATGAGAATCCCTACACATATGAAAATGAACCATCTTTGCTAGATCCACCTTTTTAATACCAAAGCCAAGAGTATAATTAGGCTAGCATGAAAACCCACCACAAGAAAATAGTAGAAAAGGCCAGGCAGAGGATAGAAACAATATACAATCGGTTGAAAAGCCTGTTGTAATCCTGCTAAGCAAATCAATTAGCATGTAAATAACACCATCCCAATCATATGGGACATATATGAAACTTACGTGCCAGTATGAATATGGCCCTAAAAGGAACCTATTCAGAATAAGCAATGCAGATGTTAACAACACCCTTGTTATATTTTTTATTTTAAATTAGATTTATTTTTATTTTTATTTAATTAAGTTTATTTATTTTAGGTTATTGTTTAGGTTTAGTTTTTTTTTATTTTTAGGTTCAAGTTTAGGTTTTTATTTTAAGTTTATTTTTAGGATTTATTTTTTAGTTTAGGTTTAGTTTTTTTTATTTAATTTATTTTATTTAGTTCAGGTTTAGGGTTAGGTTTAGGTTTTATTTTTATTTATTTTTTTTAGTTTAGGTTTATTTTTTTATTTCTTTTTAGGTTTTTTTAGGTTTATTATTTAGTTTAGGTTTTATTTAGTTTTATTATATTTTATTTTACTTTTATTTTATTTTTATTTTAGGTTTATTTTTTTATTTACATTTTTTATTTTTTTATTTTAGTTTAGGTTTTTATTCATTTTATTTTAGTTTAGTTTTTATTTGTTTATTTTACTTTCTTTTTAGGTTTAGGTTTAGGTTTAGGTTAAAGTTTTAGTTTATGTTTTCATTTATTATTATTATTATATTATATTTTTGTTTAGGTTTATTTATTTATTTTTTTAGCTTTCATTTTTTTAGCTAATGTTTTATTTATTTGTGTTTAAGGTTTAGGACTAGTTGAGGGTTTAGTTTAGGATTTAGGGTTTGGGATTTCTGGCCTAGGGTTTTAGATTTTAGGTCTATTGCTTATGATTTAGAGTTTAGGGTTCAAGGTTTGGGTATGTTTTATTTTATTTTATTTATTTATTTTATTTTAGTTTAGGTTTTATTTATTTATTTTATTTTTATTTAATAGGTTTATTTTTTAGCATTTAAGTTTTATTTGGGGTTCAGTTTCAGTTTATAACTAGGTTTCAGTTTGGCCTGTGAGCCCAGGATTTCTGGGTTGGTAGGTTTAGGGAGGATCTTCTGGGAAACCCCAGATGAATCAAAGTGGCCTTTAAGTGTGCTCCCCAGTGGCCTGGAGCCTGCCTGGGGTGGCCCAGAGCCTTGGGCCTTTTAGTGAGTGTGGCCTGTGCCTGGCCTGGGGCCTTGTGTGGCCCAGGGCCTAGTGTCAGGATTTAGGGGTGACTGGCCCAGGTTAAGTTTAGGCTCAGGTCTAGGGGGCCCATGGGCCTTTGGGCCTGGGCCTGGGCCCAGGCTCAGGTCAGGGCTTTGAGGTTTAGGGTGGATAGTGTTTAAAGCCTATGCTGGGCCCAGGATCTGTACAGCATAGGGTCAGGATTTAGGGCCCAGGTTGTGCCCATGGTCAGGATTAGTAGGGCCTGGGGGTTTATGGCTCACTGAGATTTATGATTTATTTACTTTATTTAATTTACTATTTATTTTTTTAATTTTTTTATTTAAGTTTATTTTTTATTTTTATTTAGTTTAGTTCATCTATTTCAGGTTTATTTTTTGTAGTTTAGGTTTTTATTTTAGTTTATTTTTTTGGTTTAGATTTAGGTTTATGTTTATTTTTTAGTTTAGTTTTATTTTAATTTTACTTTTTAGGTTTAAGTTTTATTTTTTATTTTTTGGTTTAGGTTTAGGTTATTATTTTATTTTTTTAGGTTTAAGTTTTAGGTTTTTATTTTAGGTTTATTTTTAGTTTTTTTTAGTTTGGGTTTAGGTTTATTTTTATTTTATTTTATTTTATTTAGTTTAGGGTTTAGGTTTAGTTTATTTTAGGTTTAGGTTTAGGTTTTATTTGTTTAGTTTATTTTATTTTAGTTTATTTTTTATTTATTTTTAGGATTTATTTTTTATTTATTTTATAGGTTTAGGTTTTTATTTAGTTTTTATTTTAATTTTATTTTAGGTTTATTTTATTTTTATTTTACATTTATCTTTTATTTTATTTAGGGTTTTTATTTTTTCATTTATTTTATTTTTTTAGTTTAGTTTTTATTTTTTATTTTATTTTCTTTTTAAGTTTAGGTATAGGTTTAGGTTTAAGTTTATGTTTCAGTTTAGGTTTTTATTTTATTTTATTTTATTTTTGTTTTATTTTGATTTAGGTTTTTTTATTTATTTTATTTTTAGGTTTAATTTAGTTTAAGTTTAGGTTTTTAACTTTTTAGGGTTTAGGGTTTAGGGTTTAGGGTTTGGGGCTTAAGGTTTAGGGTTTAGAGTTTAGGGTTTAGGGTTTAGGGTTTAGGGTTTATGTTTTAGGGTTTAGGGTTTAGAGTTTTAAAGTTTAGGGTTTAGGGTTTATGGTTTAGAATTTAGTGTTTTAGGGTTTAGGGTTTTGTGTTTAGGATTTAGGGTTTAGGTATTAGGTCTAGGGTACTAGTTTTAGTTTAGTGTTTTTGATTTTTGGTTCTTTCTTAATAGAGAACAAATTCAGATTCAACATTTCATCTTTTCGATTTTGTCAACCACATAACACACCAAGTTTTCTAAGACACAAGTGATGACATAGATAAAAAAATGAGCACACATAGAGCAAATCAAAAACCCTAGATAATTAGAGCCATCTCTACTATAAAGACATAGTTCCATAAGCGATAGGTCGGATCGATCGTTCTTCAATTTCTCAAGTTCCCATTAGAACCACCCCAGCCTCTCGAGTAGCAGGATCCACCATCATATCCCCGATCTCTCCCTCTGCCACCACCATGGTTGTAACCTCCGTCGCTCCTCCCGCCTCCACTACTCCAACCACCACCTCCATATCCAACAAAGACCTCCAAATCCCCACCACCGCATAATCGCCTTTATCTTCCTCCACGCCGATCTAGACTGAGCTTGCTAGATAGTGATGTTCCTTCCGTTAAAGTTATGCCCATTCTTAGGGTTTAGGTTTAGGTTTAGGTTTATTAAATTTTAAGGTTTAAGTTTATTTTTTAATTTATTTAGTTACTTTAGGTAAAGGTTTAGGGTTTAGGGTTAGTTTGTGGTTTGGTTTAGGGTTTAGGGTTTTGAGATTATGCTTTTGGGGTTTAGGGTTTGTGATTTTATATAGGTTTAGGTTTAAGTGAGGGTTTAAGGTTTAGGGTTTAGAGTTTAGGATTTAGGGTTTATTTTTTCTTTAAAATTAAGTAAACTTGGTAAGTTTAGGTTTATTTAGTTTTTTTATTTAGGTATTTTATTTTAGTTTATTTTAGGTTTAGGTTTACTTTTAGTGAGTTTATTTTATTTTATTTTAAGTTTAGGTTTAATTTTAATTTTATATTATCTTTTAGGTTTAGTTTTAGGTTTCATTTTAGGAGTTTAGGTTTAGGTTTAGGTTTTATTTTAGTTTAATTTAATTTAGTATTTTATTTTGATTAATTTATTTTATTTTAGTTTACACATTTATTTTATTTTATCTATAGATTTTCCATCATAAGTTTATTTTGTTTTAGATTTTATATATATATACATATATTATTACATATTATTATTATTATATATATATATATTATTATATTATATATTATTATATACATACATATACATACATATACATTTATCTTATCAGCCATTATAGTCTTTTGGCCTTGCCCAGCCTGGGCCTTGGGCCTTAGTGGCTCAGTCTGGGTCAGGCCCTGGGCTCTCAGGGGCCCAGTGGCTCAGTTTTGTTATAGCTTGCCTTTGTTTTGTGCTCAGGCCTCAGGCCTAGTGCTCAGGCCCAGGTTTTTGCTGGTCCATCAGGGCTCAGTGTGTGGTGGGCTAGGGTAGGTCAGGCCTGTGGCCCAGTGGTCAGGCACAGGCCCAGCGCTCAGTGGTCTAAGGATCAGGGCCTCAGGTGGGGTTGTGGTCCACAGTGGCCTCTGGCCATTTTTTCAGTGGATTTGGCCCACGCCTTTAGGGTCAGGCTCATTAGGGCCTCACTCTGGCTAGGGCCTAGGCCCATGGCTCAGTGGCTATGGCTTGGCCTTAGCCCAGGGTCTTAGAAAACAAAACCAATAGCCTAGTTTATTTTATTTAGCATTATATTTTATATTTTTATTTAGATCTTATTTATTTAGTCTTTATTATATCTTAGGTTTTATCTTAGTTTATCTTTAGGTCAGTTTAGGTTTATGTTTATTTTTATTTAGTTTAATTTTATTTTATTTTTTTAAGTTCACGCTTTATTTTTTATTTTTAGGTTTAGTGTTTCTTTATTTTTTATTTTTTTGTGCCTAAGTTTAGGTTTATTTTTTTTAGGTTTGTTTAAATTTAGTTTAGGTTTATTTTTTAGTTTATTTTATTTTATTTAGTTTTAAGTTTAGTTTATCTAGGTTTAGGTTTTATTTATTTTAGTTTACTTTATTTTAGGTTTAGGGTTTTTTAGTGGTTTATTTTATTTTATTTATTTTAGGTTTATTTAATAGGTTTAAGTTTTATTTAGTTTTTATTTTATTTTATTTTTATTTTACATTTAGTTTTATTATTTAGATTTATTTTATTTTTTTAGTTTAGTATTTATTTTATTTTATTTTAATTTAGTTTTAGGTGGGTTTTTTTAGGTTTAGGGTTTAAGGTTTAAGGTTTAAGGTTTAGGGTTTAAGGTTTGGGTTTTAGGGTTTAGAGTTTAGGGTTGTATATTTGGGTTCAGGTTTTAGTTTAAGGTTTAGGGTTTTTGGTTTTTTTTTTAAGAGAGAACAAATTCAGATTCAACATTTCTTTTTTTCGATTTCATCAACCAAGTAACAAGCCAGGGAAGTGAGGTAATCAAATGACCTCCTTAGGGTTAGCTAAAGCCTTGTATTCCTGGGATATCCAGACTATATACCCATTACCATTCAATCTTATATAGATCAACACATGAATAGAGGAAAGAGAACCCAACATTCATACACTTAAGTTATAAGCACATGCATTTCTTATGTATTTATAACTAGCATTATATCAAATAATTATTCCTTTATAAGCTTTTGAAAAATACATTTAGATTTAATAGTGATAATAGCTATGCATATATTAAATTTAGTGAACACATGCAAGCTTACTTGATTTTGAAAAGATGGATGCATGGATTCAATTGACAAGACAAATTTAACATGATTGGAAAGAGAATAATCAAATATAAGCATGTGATTCATTTAACCAAACTAGTTCTTAAGGACAATCAAATAAATTAAGATTATTTAAAGAAAACCAAAGCTTCTTTATTAATTAAGTTTTGGATTTGATTTGATTTAAAGAGGAGAAGACAAATCATCACTTGCTATTTTAAACCCATTCCCCATATTAGTGATTTTATTTAATTTAAGGAAATGTATTTAAGTTGATTTTATGGGTTAATTAAGTTGAACCTTTAATTAGATGAATTAATTACCCTTACCTATGAAAACTTAAAGTAATTAATTTAATAATTATGAGCCAACAGGATATGCATGGAAAATAAACTTGCAATGATCCTATGAAATAAAAGCATCCTAATGCAATTGTCTCATGATTAATAGTTAATTAGATTAAGGGACTTAATTCATTACTCTTATGGTTTTCCCACACATGTGGACTAACCATAATTTCATTAAACTCCTTTAGCCTATTAAACACCTAAAGTTCTACCCCATTATTTAATTAATTAAGGTCCATTGTGATTATGATTTCAGTTTGATTAAGTGATTTAATTAATTATTCAAACCTTAATTAATTTCACTTTAAAAAAGGGTGAAATGAACTAAGGGAAAGGGGTCCCAACCCTATTCCTTAGTTCACTTACTGTTGAACAATGTTTAATAAATTTAATTAACCAAATTATTACTGCTAATGGGATTAATTAATCATTAATTAACTTAGAAGAGTAGTTAAGGTTTAATTAGTGAATTTTCCTATTTTAGTGAGCAATAAATCCCATGGAAAGCATGGGAGGCAGAGGTCATCCCATTAAATTAACCTTCAAAATTTGAGATTAATTGCTCAAGTAATTACGGAGTAATTAAGCTAATAAAATTTGTAATTAAACTTTAATTAAATCTTAATTACTATTCAAAATTAGTTTAAATCATTTTTAATTAATTGTCCTCCGAAATACCTTTAAAAAGAGTATTTATTTTCATTTGTTTATTTCTCTATGCTTTTTTATGATTTTTAGAAGTTTCGGCCATTAAAAATGATTACTTAAGCGAAATCTGTTCCATGCACTAACGCATGCTTTCCACGTATGCGATTGGCTACTTAAAACTTATCCCACTCAAGACTACGCGGCGGATGCTGTTCACCATCCATCTAAGATCGGATGGCTATAATTAATCCCACGTTTAATAGGATTAAAGGATCCCCTTGATCTTCACTCAGAATTGATGATTTGAAGCTCTGCTTTAATCGAAGTCCCACCGCCAATGTTCAGGAAGCTTGGGAGATGATTTGTTCTTGCTCGACGAGGCCTAGGGAAGGTGCATGCAAAGTTAATTTAAGTTTGATGGAGAAATGAGAAAGTTAGGTCGAAATGTGAGTGTTCTATTTCAGGAAGGATGGGAATGGCATTTTTCGATCGAGGAATGAGCTTAGGAGCTTAGGGAATGGATCTAGCAGCTCATCTTGGGTAGCTAGGGCTCTGAGTAATTATTTTTGTGTGTGTTTGAGTGGAAACAAGGGGGTGTGTATACCCCCATTCATCTTGATTTGATGGTGAAATCAAGTTTGGCTTCTAGTGGATGTCCGACCATCTCAGGGAGTCATGAGTGGCAGGGAGGAGGTGAGTTGGCTTGACTTGGTTGGTTGAAGGTGTGGAGGTGGCTGCCAAGGAGGAATCATGGGTGTCTTATGGGTTTCAAATGCTCCAATGGGGAGGGTGAGGTGATTTCACCTCCCATGGTCATAACCCAACCACCAAGTTAGGTTGGGTAGTGTGCTAGGTGCCTAGGTGGACCATTAAGAGAGTACCAAGTGGCCAATGAATGGAAATGACCACTTACATGGGTGATTTGTCTCATGTGATGGCATTGACCCAAGGGTAGAATGATCATTTGGCATTGGATTTTATTTGGGTAGATTTGAAATGAGCCAAAAGTGGGTTAGCTCAAATTTCAAGTCAATTGGAGTTGATTTGTTAGTTTGGCTCAATTTGACTCATTTAGGTCAAGGTTGGGTTTAACCAATTGGTCAAATTAGGTCATACCAAGGGTTGGGTCAAGTTCATATGATCATTTGGGATGTTTTGGTTCAATTTGTTTGATTTAGTTTGGCTTAGTTTTGATTTTGGCTCATTTGAATTCATATGGGTCAAATTAGTTAAGTTGTCCAATTTGACCAAATTGGCCAAATTGGATTGGGTTGGGTGTTGGTTTAGGTTTAGTTGACCAATTCAAGATGATTGTAGGCTTTGGTTTCAATTAATTTGGAATTGGTTTTGATTTAGGCCAACTTGAACTTTTAGGTCAATTTGGGCTAGGCCAGAGTTCAATTCCCATCATGGCTTTTGTCAAGTTCAATAATCAATTTAGAATGAACTTGAGACATTGGTTGCAATCAATTTGGTTTATATTTTAATTTGACCCAATTTGTATTTTAGGTCAATTTGGGTCAACTTAGGTCAAGAGGGCCAATTTGGTTCTGTTTGACTCAACTGAAGGTCAAGTCATATTCAAATATTGATTTCAATTTGGTATGAATCATTAGTTTCAAGAGATTTGGCTTAGGATGTAATTTGGCTAGTTTGGGTTCATTTGGGTTAAGGGGTTGACTGGGTCAAATGACCAAGTTGACTTGGTTTGACCTAATTTGTGATAATTGATCAACCTAGGGTGATCAACAATCATGATGGGAGGTTTTGATGGGGTTGGTTCAATCAAATTGGGTAGAGAACTTTGCTCGATAGGTCAAATTGGCCACTCAAGTGGACCAATTGGGTTTAGTTGGCTCTTTTTGGTTGAGTTTGATTTAGTTGAGTTTATATATGGATTTAGGATTGATATATAAATTCAATTGAAATTGGCACGGGTTCAAATGGGTTTTGGTTCATTTGAACATTTCAAGTCAAAAGGGTTAAGTTTGGTTTGACTTGGGTTGATTTTGGTTTGGCTTGATGATTGTAGATTTCATTTAAATAAATAACAACCTAAACTAAACTAAATAATAAAAAACCTAAATAAAATAAAAACTAGCAATAAAATAAAAATAAAACAAACTGAAAATAAAATAAAATAAAAACTAAATAAAACCTTAAACCTAAAATGTAAACATAAAAAAACTTTAAAATAAATAAAAAATAAAACCTAAACCTTAATAAACCTAAAATAAAATAAAATAAACAAAATAAAATAAACCTAAACCTAAATGAAATAAACTAAACTAAAATAAATAAAACCTAAACCTAAACCTAAATAAATAAAATAAACTATAAATAAACCAAAAAATTAACCTACAATAAACCCAAAATAAAATGAACCCTAAACCTAAAAAAATAAAAAAACCTAAACCTAAAATTACAATAAAACCTAAACCTAAAAAAATATAATAGAAATAAAACTCAACCAAAATACTTAAACCTAAACCTAAAAAATAAACTAAAATAAAAAACCCAAACTAAAATAAAAAACCCAAACTAAAATAAATAAACCTAAAATAAATAAACTAAACTAAGGAATTTTTCTAAGTCCATGGAGTTAGGTCATGTGGCTTAGGTTTGGATTTTCATTTGGTTTTATTTAGTTTTAATGATTTAAATGTATATTTCATTTGAAATTTTGAAGATGATTAAAAATATAATTAATTTGTGAGAAAATCAATTGAGTTTGACTTAATTTGGATTAAGATTTGGCTAAGTCCATGGGATAGGTCATATGGCTTAGGAAGGGTTTTGATTTAATTTGATTTAGTTTTGATTATTTAAATGTAGATTTCATTTATATTTAGGAAGATGATTGAAGATATAAATTTATTATGAGAAAATCAATTGATTTTAGATTGATTTGGATTAAGATTTGGCTAAGTCCATAGGATAGGTCATATGGCTTAAGAAGGGTTTCAAGTTTGATTTGATCATGGGCTTCAATAATTTGGTTTTGGAATTTGGGTTTGGATTTGGATTTGAATTTGATGTTTGAATTGAACTTTAGGTTAGGTTTGAGAAGGAGAACATGGATTTGATTTGGGTTGTAGGGTAGGTGGATTATTCTAATCCCTAAGGCATAACCTAATCTTATGGTTAACCCTTTTAAGTCTTTAGACCTAAATTAAATGTTTACTTAATTGTTGGAAGTATCTTATGACTAGGGAATTCTTAGTACCTAGAAGACTCCTAAGTCTAAGATGGGAAGATTGAATCAACACTCCAAAAGTGAGGTCAACAAGCCTTAAGCTCCATAGTGTTGTTCTTGGAGATAGATGATTGGAAAACTGAAGCCAAGTTTCACATTATAGACTCAGATACATCTTTCAACGCTTTGCTCAAGAGACCATGGATACATGAGAACAACATAGTTCCATCCTCTCTACATCAGTGTATGAAGTTTGTGAGAGGTGGGATTGTCTCCTGTGTCAAATGAGATCTCAAGTCATTTACAATTCATGAGGTCGGTATATATGAGGATGCAGCTTACTACCTCCGTCAAAATCAATAAGTCTATTCTCACAAACTTGGCCAAAGTTTAAAAATAAAAAAAGAAAAAAAAAGAAAAGGAAAGAGAAAAGAAAAAGAAAAGAAAAGAGAAAATGAAAAAGAAGATAAAAGGGAGGGAAAATAGGCTTGGAGGAGGAAGTGGAGCCTGACATTAGATTCCACCCATAGTTCATTACTCCATTCAACATATGGGTAGGATGACCTAACCTCCACCGTGTAGAGGAAGAGGCCAATTCGTGAGGCACTGGGGTGAAAACCTCCTTATAGGCCACCCAATAGAAGATATATCCTAGATACCAAGAGTACACCGGCTATCCTTATAAACTTAGAATCTAGTTCATAGGATGAGTCTTATATGGTTAGCACACCAGCCAACTCTTCTCAGTAATAGATTCCCTTGGAGGTGACACTTGAGCCAGATAGTGATGAATATTGGGCTCTAAAGCAAAGCATAAGTGTATCCAAGTCTATATGTGAAATAGTTAGGCTTTAGTTGGGAACCTTAGCTCTAACCCCACTTTCCTCTCAAAAAGCTGAGGGTTTGGTAGTTAAGGAAGCCCCTAAGTCATCCACAGGTGTGAAGACCCAGAGGTTCTTTCTAGTAGCATCATCCTCTAGTCAAGTAGTTGATGTTGAACTTGAGGATGATTCATATAAAGATTTAATAGAATTACCTTTTGATTGGTACTTGCCTTGTATTCATAATTTTGCAAAGAAAGGGTTAATACTACATACTTAGTCAAAGCACAAGTTAAACTACTTCGAACGAATATAGAAGAACAAATGCAAAACCTCTCAATCAAGACTAGAACTAGATTCGATAGTGGGTCCACCAATGATGACGACATTACTTAGTCACCAATCACTTGGAATCTGATAGGTCTTTTCAAATGACATTAACTCATATAAGGAGCTATGCTTAGAAACTTCAGATGATCCAGATGATTTTGAAGTCAAAGATGCACCACCAGAGTTTGAAGAAGAGATCAAGTCAACCACTGACGAGCTCAAGAAAATTAACATGGAAACTAAAGAAGATCCACGCCTGACATACATCAATTCTTTGTTGAATGAAATTAAAACCAATGACTTAGTTAGGCTATTGACTGAATTTAAGGATTGCTTTGCATTGATTAATGAAGAGATGCCTAAATTGGATGCATGTGATTAGACATAGAACAATAGGTCATTTATGAAATCAAAAAATTGATTGATGTTGGCTTAATCTAGGAAGAAAAACACCATACCTAGTTAGCCAGCATCATCCTAGTTAAGAAAAAGAACGGCCAAATTCACATATGCTTCAATTTTAGGGATTTAAATAAGGCATGTCCAAAAGACAAATTTCTACAACCAATCCCGGAGTTGATGGTGGAAATTGCCTCATCTCATACAGTCTTCTCTTTCATGGATGGCTCATCTAGATTTAACCAAATAAAGATGGCCCCTGAAGATAAAAGAAACACTACTTTTAGAACCCTCGATCAAAATCTATTGTTATAAGGTCATGCCTTTCAGCCTTAAAAATGTTGGTGCTACATACCAGCGGGCTATGACTCGAATCTTTGATGAACTTATTCATCATTTAGTCGAGTGCTACGTCGATGATCTCGTGGTCAAAGTACAAAAAAGGAAGGCCATCCCTTTAACTTGTGTGTACATTTCAAACAATTAAGACAATTTAACCTCAAAATGAACCTCCTAAAGTGTGTATTCAGAGTGGCTTCAGTGAAATTCCTTGGGTTTGTTATCCAATACTAGGGAATCAAAATCGATTCAAAGAAGATCAAGGTGATATTAGAAATGCTACCCCATAAAAGTTTAACTCAACTCAGATCATTCCAAGTGCAGTTGGAGTATCTAGGGTGCTTTATATCCAATCTATCAAGAAGATGTCAGCAATTCTCAACACTTGTCAAAAGGATGCCAAGTGCAAGTGGGATGATATGGGTGAGCATTTCTTCAAAGACATCAAGCATTACTTGATGATGCCGCTAGTTCTAGCAGCCCCTATCTCATGCAAGCCACTCATTCTTTACACTGCTACATTAGATGACTCCCTTGGTGCTTTGTTGTCCCAAGCCAATGACGAAAGGAAGGAAAACACACTCTACTACCTCAGTCATCATCTAATCTTTACTGAGGTTAATTATCCACCCATTGAGAAGCATTTCCTATCTTTAATCTTTGCATCCCAAAAGCTACAACACTACATGCTTTCTCATAAGGTGAACTTAATCTCTAGGATCAATCCACTACAATATCTCATGACATGGCAGACACTATCCAGATGGTTAACTTGGCGGTCTATAATCCTCTCGCGGTTTGACATTTCCTTCGTACCCCTCCATGTGGTGAAACAACAAGCGATAGTGGATTTCTTAGCAACACACTGACTTCCTATTGACTCTCCACTTAGTGATGATCTCCCCGATGAACCAGTCATGAACTTAGGGGATACTAATATTCACCATTGGGAGATGTACTTTGATGGTGTGGCTTCCTCTCAAAGAAGAGAAGAATCACAATCTACTATTCCAAGAATCACAAGCTGCAAGGAGTTGACATGTCCGAAGGATGAGTCCATATCCATAAAGGTCCAAAATAGACAAGTCTTATCCCTTATTAATATGAACTCATCAAAAAGTACTCTCTTGAAGGTGAGGTTGCCATTACCAAGAAGGATGCAGAGTTAGTTTAGAGGCAACCATTCATGGATTACCTAAATAAAGGTAAACTACCTCAAGAGAACTCTCAAGCCCATTAGAAGAAGCAGATAAAACTTTCCTATGCTCTTGTGGATGGTGTCTTATACCGATGGTCTTTCAATCATATGTGGTTATGTTGTTTAGACAAGTTCGAAGCTCATATGATCTTGACCGAGGTACACTCAGGATTATGTGGAGCCAACCAATCTGGTCAGAAGATGAAAGCCAAGATCAAGATGCTAGGATAATACTGGCCATTAATGATCAAAGATTGCATGGATGTGGCTAGGTGATTCCACCAATGTCAAATACCTGGTGTGGTCCTACACCAACCACCCAACATTCTACATCCTATATTGGCCTCAAGGCCATTTGATTGTTGGGGTATCGACATAGTGGGTCCGATTGATCCTCCTTCTTCTAAGGGTCATCGGTTCATCTTAGCTGCTACTGACTACTTTTCCAAATGGGCAAAGGCAATTCTACTCAGAGAGGTCACAACTCAGCATGTGCTCCTACTTTTTAGTAACCATATCATATATAGGTTCGAAGTACCTCAACAAATTATATCTGATAATGATACTTCATTCAAGTGCACCGAGATCAGGAATTTTTGCCCGGAGACATAACATAGATTGGAGATATTCTACAATCAATGACCCGAAGGTAAAGGGCTTAGCAGAAGCCTTCAACAAAACTCTTATCCGAATACTAAGGAAGACACGTGACAATAACAAGAAATAGTGGCACTAGTAGTTAGTTGAAGCCTTGTCGGCCTACCACACCACATATAGAACTCCAACTTAGTCTACTCCTTTCTCCTTAGCGTATGGGTCCAAAGTCATTCTACCATTAGAAGTCTAACTCCCATCACTAAGGATAGCTATGGGTAGCAGGATAAAAACAAAGGAGAACACCAAGTTGTTATTAGAAGAGCTTAAAGGTTTGGAGGAGAGATGCATGCGGGCATGCCAAAATCTCAAGTTATACAAAGCTAAAATGATTCAAGCTCACAACAAGTTGGTCTATCCTAGAGCTTTTCAAGTATGAGAGCTTATTTTAGTTTTGAAGAGACTGATTATTGCCCATCATAATATGGGAGGCAAGTTTAAACCCACTTTGGAAGGCCCTTTTCCATAAGAAGGCCATAGGATCTATTAATCATAAGGGAGAATGCCCAAATCTTCTAATCAATGGGCTCTATTTAAAGAAATATTATAAATCATGTTTAAAAATAATTATCATTAATAGAAATTCCATTTCAAATTCAATCTCTTCCATGTTGAAAGTATTCTTGTTTATAAATTTGCCACAATGTGTTTAGGGTAGGTATAAAGAACCCGAGTGGCATTATATCCTTCATCGACACAACACAAACATAAACTACACATAAACACATATCTTTTGTCTCGGGCAACTCTGAGTTGAGATAATGCCCCTAGTGGCACTCACTTAGTAACTATTCTAGGTCGCTTAGCTACCTGCTTCTAGTGGTCTTCTTGGTGGAGGATGTAAGTCACTACACTTACTTCCTTGGCCACATGACACTGATGAGCAGTTTAGTACTTACTGGCTAGTAAGCTGCCTCATGTTGGCTTCGCTTAAGAGGATGTGAGTCCGCCACGCTTTCTTCTTGGATTAGCCTTCATGCATTGACTAGTATATAGAGGTTTTGAATAACTCCCTCCTTCTCCTCGACCGCTTCAAGTCTCCGCCTTCTTCTGGGGCTCCTCATTTAGTAGTCACTTTAGGTCGAGATAGATCCGCCTATCGATGATAGACTATCATGATGATCGCCACTTGAAAAGTTGTAAGCCTACACTTTCTTTCCGTGTGATCACACCAACGCACCGTTGGCTGGTTCTCATTATGTTGAAGGATACACCACTCATACTGATGGATACACCTTAGGTTCATTGGTTCTCCCACCTTAAGATACACCACTCATGGCAGATGTAAGTCTGCTATGCTTTCTCCTTGAGTTAGCCACTATACATATTTTTTTCCACCGAGGATAATGCCCCTAGAAGACCTCCCCCTATGGGCACTATATTTGGATCACATCCTTTGGCCCCATTTAGACACATTGCTTATCAAATTGGACATAGTTCTTTCCTAGTAACCACACCCTATGGTTGGAAAATCCATGCTATATATGTGCGATTCTACATTGGTCCAAAAAGAGATAGGTCGACATACTTCTCAGGTGGTCCTTGCACACCAATAGTGTCCATGCAAACATATAAATAAAAATATATATTCACTTGTGGATTAAGAGGACACCCAAGCGCATTCATTTCCCAAGGTATCCTATCTTTAGGCAAAGGTGCAAAACTCCTTATAGAATCCCGACTACTTGAGTTGATATAAGTCCCGAATTCACCGAGCCGCCTGTAAGTTGAGTTCAATTTCAGCTACCAGACACCTAGTGGTTATTCCCCTTAGAAGATGTAAGTCTACTACACCTCTTCTTAGCACGTCATTGCACAAAGGCCCTTAGGTTAGCTAGCTCTACCCCATGGATAGTTGACTATTCCTTTGGATTTGTAAATCTGAGATAGGACAAGTCTGATATAGGCCCTTCTCAATGGGTCCATCGCACACTGACCCGGTCCATAAATTAAATTTATCAAATTTTATTGAGCTCACATCCCTAGTGGATATATCCTTTATTCAAAATTAAACAAAACCAAACAAACTATATCAGATCACATGAAATTAAGATAAAATTAATCCTAACTACTTTGAGTTGGCATAAGTCCCCAAAGTGGCATTCACTCAAGAGTCACCTTAGGTCGCTTGATTTGTTATGCATCCAACTGTATCCTAGTGGTTGTTCCTCACTTTGAAAGATGTAAGTATGCTACACCTTCTTCCTAGCACACAGCCGTTGCACACCAAAAGGCAACCCCTTAGGTTGGCTAGCTCTACCCCGCAGTCGGTAGACTATCCCTTTAGATTTATAAACTTGAGGTAGGTCAAGGCTAATATAACCCCTTCTCTGTGAGTCCATCGCTCATTAATAGGGTCCATACATTAACTGATTTTCCCTAGTGGAGTTAAATCACACCCTTCTTCCTAGTGGAGCCCCAAATCATATAAAAACAAGTCAAGCAAACAAATCAAATTCAAAACCAACCTCCCCAATGGAGCCAAATTAAACCAACTCCCTTGTACAGTCTAAATCAAAGAAATCCAACCAAACTCTTATCACGAGTGGATACATCCCCAAAAAAATCTATGAAGTTAAACTCAAGTCCTAATCCTCAGTGGATAGCCCAAACTTGCTTCCTTAGTGGAAGATCATATACCTGATCCCCAGCAGATTCGAGCCCATATCTCTAGTGGACATGCCTCCACATCAATTAAAAGAAAATAAATTAAAGTCGATTCGATCTTAATCCTTGGTGGATTACTGTTTCTTATCCCCAATGGATCTTCTTTCCCTAAATCATATAATCAAATTAAATTCAAACCTTATCCCCTGTAGATTTTTTTCTTCTATGCCCCTCGACATGTCACATGTCATGTACATAATGCATGATCCCCAAGGTTTATGGTTTGTAGGCTTTTGGGGTTTATAGTTTGTGGTTTTGTTTTAGGTTTAGGGTGTGGTTGGGTTGTGGTTTTTTTTAGTTTTAGTTTTTGTGGTAGGTAGGGTTTTAGTGGTTTTCATTTTAGAGGTTTTGAGGTGGGTTTAGGGTTTTAGTTTGGATAGTGGCCTAGGTTAGGGTAGTCAGTGTGTGTATAAGTCAATGTGGTAGTTCTTTATAGTAGATCATGGTATGTTTTTAAATTAAGACTAGTTTAAGTTTATTTAGTTTATTTTATCTTTATTTATTTTATTTTTATTTATTTTTATTTATTTAATATTTATTTTTTTATTTATCTAGTTTAATTTTATTTATTTATTTTTTTAGGTTTAAGTTTATGCTTATTTTATTTAGTTTTATTTTATTTTATTTTTTAAGGTTTAGGTTTTATTCTTTATTTTAGGTTTTGGTAGGTTTATTTTTTCTTTGTTGGTTTTAGCTTTTATTTTATTTATTTTAAGTTTAATTTTACTTTAGAAGTTTATTTTAGTTTATTTTATTTTATTTAGTTTAGGGTTTAGGGTTATATTTTAGTTTTAGTTTTATTTATTTTATTTTAGTTTATTTTAGTTTAGTTTAGGTTTATTTATTTTTTTTTATTTTAAGTTTATGTTATTTTTAGTTTAGGGTTTAAGTTTTATTTTATTATTTATTTTAGTTTTATTTTTAGTTTTAGGTTTTTTTTTATTTTTATTTATTTAGGTTTATTTTATTTTTATTTATGTAGTTTTATTTTTTTAGTTTATTTATTTGTGTTAATTTAATTTTTAGTTTAGTTTAGCTCTTAATTATTTTATTTTAGTTTTAGTTTTTATTATTTTATTTTATCATCTTTATTTTTTTAGGTTTAGGTTTCAGTTTAGGTTTTATATTTATTTTATTTTGCATTTAGTTTTAGATTTTATTTATTTATTTTATTTTTTATTTTATTCAGTTTAGTTTCTGTTTTAGTGGCTAGGCCTCAGATCAGGTTGTGGTTTAGGTTTAGGTTTGGATTGGGCTTTAGCCAGATTTTGTGGATTTGGGTTTAGGGTTTGGTTTTAAGGTCAGGTTTGTAGGTTTAGCTCAGGTGGTTTTGGGGATTAGGTTTATTTCTGAGGTTTAGGTTTGGGCTGGTTTTATTATTATTTTAAATTATGTAAACTCAAAGGTTTATGTTTATTTAGTTTATTAATTTTACTTTATTTTTATTACTTTTTATTTATGTTTATTTTTCTTTTTATTTAGTTTAGTTTATTTATTTTAATTTAGATTTTTTTATTTTAGTTTATTTTTTAGTTTTAGATTTATTTTTCAATTTAGTTTTATTTTTATTTTATTTTTTAGGTTTAGGTTTTATTTTTTAATTTTATGTTTAGGTTTAAGTTTTTATTTTATTTTTTAGGTTTAGTTTTAAGTTTATTTTAGTTTAATTTTTAGTTTGCTTTAGGTTTATTTTTAGTTTATTTTATTTTATTTAGGTTTTAGGTTTAGTTTATTTTATTTTATTTTAGGTTTATTTATTTGTTTATTTTATATGTTTAGTTTATTTTAATTTTATTTTAGGTTTAGGTTTTTTTTTATTTATTTTATTTATTTTTTGGTTTTTTTATTTTAGTTTTTTTATTTTATTTTATTTTAGGTTTATTTTATTTTAATTTAGGTTTAGTTTTTTATTTAGTTAAGTTTAGTTTTTTTATTTTTATTTTAGTTTAGTTTTTTTTTATTTTTTTCCTTGGTTTAGGTTTAGTTTTAGTTTAGGTTTTATATTTATTTTATTTTTTATTTTTGGTTTAGGTTTTTATTTATTATATTTTAGGTTTTATTAGTTTAGTTTAGGTTTTAGCTTTTTAGTGGGTTTGGGGTTTAGTGTTTTAGGTTTGGGTTATGTTTGTGGGTTCAAGTGTTTTTAGGGTTTTGGTTTTGGTTTTTAACGAAACAAATTCATATTCAATATTTCATTTCAACCAATTAACACCAAGTTTTCTAAGACACAAGAGACAACATAGATCATAAATGATCATGCATAGAACAAATCAAAAACCTTAGTTAACTAGAACCATCTCTACTCTAAAGACACAATTCCATAAGCAGATCGATTGGTCGCTCGCTTTAAATTTAAAACCACCCCATCCTCTGAGTAGGTGATCCACCATCATATCCTCGATCTCTCCTCCGCCTGCCACCACCATGACCAGAACCTTCGTGGGTTCTCTCACCTCCATAACCACCACTCCCACCACCACCTCCATATCCAGACCTCCAGCATCCCCACCACCATCATGATAATACCGCCTCGCCTTGGCCTCCACCACCATCTAGACCAACCCTTGATGATATTTTTACCGTCATGGTTTTTCCCATTCTTAGGGTTTAGGTTTAGTTTGGTAAGTTTAGGTTTAGTTGATTTTTAATTTATTTAATTACTTTAGTTTTTTAGGGTTTGGGATTAAGGTTTAGGAGGTGTGTGGGGTGTGGTAGGGTTTAGGTTTTGTGGGTTTATGCTTTTAGTTTTAGGTTTAGTAGTGGTTTTAGTTTAGGTTTTTAGGTTAGGGTTTGGGGATTTAGGGGTTTTAGTAGTTTTAGTATCAGGTTTAGTGTTGTAGGTTTAGGGTTTAGATTTAGGTTTAGGTCAAGGGTAAAGGGTTTAGATTTTTTTTAAATTAAGTAAACCCAAGCAGGTTTAAGTTTATTTGTTAATTTAGTTTTATTTATTTTAGTTTATTTGATTTTTTATTTTATTTAGTTTAGTTTATTTATTTTAGTTTAGATTTTATTTAATTTATTTATTTTTTAGTTTAGGTTTATTTTTTTAGTAGAGTTTTATTTATTTTATTTTATTTTTTTAGTTTCAATTTTTTATTTTATTTTTAGGTTTAGTTAGTTTTATTTTATATTCTAGGTTTTATTTTTTTTTAGTTTAGGTTTAGGTTTAGGTTTAGTTTATTTTAAGTTTATTCTAGGTTTTTTATTTTATTTTAGGTTTTGGTTTATTTTATTTTTATTTTAGGTTTTTTTTTTCTTTAGTTAGTTTAGGTTTTATTTTTTTATTTATTTATTTTATTTTTTTTGGATATTTTTAGTTTTATGTTTATTTAGATTTTTTATTTTATTTTTATTTTACGTCTAGTTTTTATTTTATTTAGGCTTTTTACTCTTAGGTTTATTTTATTTTATTTACGTTAGGTTTTTATTTATTTTATTTTAGTTTAGTTTTTTATTTTATTTTGAGGTTTAGTTTAGTTTGTTTAGTTTTAGCTTAGTTTAGGTTTAGGTTTTAGTTTATTTCATTTTATTTTACTTTTTTATTTTAATTAGATTTAGGTTTTTTATTTATTTTATTTTTAGGTTTTATTTAGTTTAGGTTTATGTTTTTAGGTTTTTATTAGCTGGTTTGTTTAGGGTTTAGGGTTTAGTTTATTTAGGGTTTGGGTTGTAGATTTTAGTATTAGGTTAAGGGTTTATTTGTGGGTTTAGGGCTTAAGGTTTAGGGTTTTAGGGTTTAAGGTTATTTTTTAAAGGAAATTAAGGAAATTTTATTGCCATAAAGAAAAAGTACAAAGTCCTTAGATGGGGTAATCTCTAACCTAATGCTCAAAGAGCTACAATAAATCCTAAAGATATAAATCCCCTAACTATTTCAATAATGAAGGAAATAAAGCAAAAAAAAAAACCAAAAATAACAAGAGAAAATCCATGTGAGCAAAGAGAAACTTCATTTGGTCCGTCTGATACCAAGATCCACCTACAAGACTCTCCCAACCTATAAAAGAAATGCAACATACTTTTGAAAGGATGAGTGCAATTAAGCAAGCATATAAAGTAAGAGCAAATAAAATGAGTAAAGTAAAAAAAAGGCTTAGTTATAATCATCTCAAGGAGCAACACTATATGTATGCATCCAAACTTTAGGAGAAGGGTTACAATTAATTATAGCACTACTCATAAAAAGAAGAAAGAGTGGGAAACATCAAGGCCATCATAGCCAGCATACCTCATGCTACCCATCATCCAAAGACTATCATCCAGGAAGGCTACAAAAACATCCAAACATCAAACATAATAGCCAACCACCAAGATAGTTGAACAACCAAGCCCAATAAGGAAGATAATCAACCAACCATCAGAGATAACAACATTACAGTAGGAGCACCACCAAAGCCACCACCAAAAAGGAATAACAAAATCAAAAGGAGCAAGCTTTTGACAGAGGTAACAACACAAACCAGAGACCAATAAGAGTAAAAAAGAAAAACACAAGTGCTTATATCCTCCACCAACAAAGCAAAAAAAGCCAAGAAAACACCCAACTGCAGGGCAACAAGGCACCACCCAAATAGAAAAGAGGGTCAGCTACAACCAAGAGAGAAAAAACAAATTAGGTGGAAACCAGAAATATAGGTCATAAAATAAATACCAGTTTTAACAGCCACCAAAGGACCGTGAAAAGCAACCAAAATAGCCACCCTCCAACCAACCCAAATAATACAACCAACCAAACCAACCAGCCAACATATCCTCCTAGCCAACCACCACAGCAGTAGAAGACCCAAGTAAGTGTAAATACCAATAATAGTCATCAAGAAAAAATCACCCAAGATAGTCAGGGAAAGGGTAGAAGTAGACAGTAACCACCAAACCCAACCAACGCAAAATAAAATTTGATCCAGGTAAGTAGAACAACCAGCCAAAGGAAAAAAAGGTACAAAGCCCAGTAAGATATACTACAAGCCAACCAACAGGAACAACAGCAATAAAATCACCCAACCAAGCCACCAGTACCCGAGGCCAACTAACAGCAACAAAATAGACTTCAACCAGCCAATCCATAACAATACCCAAATCCAAAGCCACTACAACCAAGAGAGGAAGGCCAACATAGGAGGAGGTCAAAACCATAACCAAAAGAAACAAAATAAAATTAACAAAACCAACCACCAAGCCCCAGTCAACAAAATAGAGAAAATAACATCAAACCAATAATGTCCACTATGCCAAAATCAAGCCAAAGATAAACCACCAATAGCCCCCCAGATTAGTCACTAATGGAAAATAAAAAATAGCCAAAATAGCCATCCATCCAACCAACCTCCAAACCGCCAACAACAATGCCAATTACAATCCACCATAGCATAGATCCAACTTAGGTAAGTTAGCAAGCAAAAAAGAGGCAAAACCCATACAAGAAAGAAAAACCTACATCATCGATAGCCACAACCCAAAAGGAGGATATAAAAAGTAACCAAGGGAAAATTGTGGTAAACACCTAGCCAGATAAATAGAAGCCACCAAGCTAAAAAAACCAAAAGAACCTAGGATGCACTTATAATAACCACCAGGTAGTAAAAATAAGGCCAATCCAAAAGTATTAGATTAAAAGCATAACCAAGATTAGGCCAAAGAGAGAAAATAAGTAGATAACCACAACCCAAAGAGGGTTTAACAAGGGGTAACCAAAAGCAAAAGATCATCAAAAACCAACAGCAAAAACTAAGCCAAGAATTTATAATCTGAGATAAGGCAATCCAATATTATCTAGATTAACCAAACCTCTTAATAGTTTAGGCAAAGTTTGGTTGTCAAATAAAGTGAACTTAGTTAAGTTGGCACCAAAGTTAGCCAAGTAATCAGCATAAACATTACCTTCATGAAGTATGTGGGAAATTTTAAAACAAACTTGAGAAAGAAAATTTTTAGTATGATTAAGAAGATAAAATAATGTAGCATTCCCATTTCTATTGTAATTAAGCATGTCAAGAAGCAAGAGAGAATCAACTACAATCCATGTTGAGGAAACCTCTATTTAAACAAATTTCAATAACTTTATTAACACCATAAGCTCAACAATAAGTAAGGCTTTGAGAGGATAAAAAAGCATAAAATGATAGTACCTTTAGAATCCCTAAGGATACCACCACAACCATATTTATTGAAGCAACAAAACCATCAGATTCACTTTAATCAAATTGTCTTTAGTTTGATCCAATGGATAATCCTAGCACTTTTATAAGAGTCAAACTCAAAGTGAATGATACCCAATTTTAGCCACTAATTTATAACCTCTAAAATGAATATTACTAATAAGATTGGCATTAAAAAGAGCATGAATTTTTTTTAGTTTTTGCCAGGATCCTTTTATGGTTCATAGGAATACCACAATATTTAGCATCATTTCTATCCATCTAGATGAATCATAAAAGGGCAATATCAATTAAAACTTTGATATGACCTTTCACTATATATTTGAAATAGACTTCAAGAAGTTGATATAAAGAAAGAGAACCCTAAAAATTGTTGGTATTAAATAAATCATAATACCAAAACCATAATTTAGAAGCAATGGCACCATTGATAAAAAAAAAGATTTACATTTTCAATATGAAAGCAATAATAACACTTTGAAGGTAAGTAAAACCCTTTAGTCTAGAGCAAAGAGTCCACAGGAATAAAGTTATTCAAAATCCTCCAAGCTAAAATTAAAAAAGAAATGGGAGTGATATTGTTCCAAAGTTTAATAAAAACATTAGCCAAAGCTCTTTAAGAACAAAGTCACCATTATAAGAAAGCTTAGAAAATAATTTGGTCAAGTTTGTTAGAAGAAATGGGGATATTTCTAAAGTTGTCAAAAAATAGAAATAGTGATATAATTCCCAAGTTTTCTTTCATTCCAATTATTATTAAGCCAAAAATAATTAACTTTGATAGCAGTGGTAGAGTGGGTAGATAAAAGGGTGTCAATAGAGCCATTGCCAATCTAATTGTCTTGCCAAAGATGGAAGAACTTGACTGAATACCCCAAGATATTAATGATTTGGCAACCCATTTAATGGAGCAAAGCCTTTTTCCAAACTGGAGAGTGACCAACTTTGTAAGCATAGTTAAGTGGGTGTTTACCTTGGCAATATTTTTCCATCATAAACATAGCCCAAAGGCTATCATTCCTTCTAAAATTCCACCAGAGCTTATGAGAGAAGGCAGTGATAGCTTCACGAATAAGCTTGCAACCAAGAGCACCTTCTCTCAAAGGACCACAACATTTATGCCAAGATGTCTAATGCATTTTTTGGTAGAATTATTGGAGCCCCAAAAAAATTTGTTAAGCAAAATGATCAATTCGATAAGTGTAACATTAGTGGGATAATAGTTTGAATCAAATAAAGAGGCATTGAGTTGAGAGTGCTTTTAAGGATAGTGAGCCTACCACCAAAGGAAAGTAAATGGAATTCCCAAACATGAATTTTATTTGAAATTTTTTGAATTAACTCGTCAAAGAGATTGGAATGTTTTGGGCCTTTCAAGAGTGGAGCACCCAAGTACTTAAGAGGTAAGTGTTGATGTTTAAAACTAGTGATATTCAAGATTTGATTAATTTTATATTGGAGGTACTAAAGAAGTGACAAAATAACTTCTGTATCATTGATAGAGAAACCACTTTCTCTACTAAATTTATTTAAAAAAGACTTGAGATGCTTGATGTGATGAATAGAAGCATTGCAAAAAATAATGAAATCATCAAAAACTTAAATGGGAAATGGAAGACCACCAAGAGTTTTGTAGTACATACATGATTGTTTAAGAATAAATCATTGATGCTCCTAGATAAGTACTCAACAACAATAATAAATAAAGTAGGAGATAAAGGATCCCTTGTCATAAGCCATGGGAAGAGGGAAAGAAACCCAAGGCATCCCCATTAATGCAAAATCAAAAAACCAAGCATTATTAATACAATATTTAATAAGAAAAATAAATTTATCAGAAAACCCAAATAAATTTAGAATATGGAAAAGGAGATCCCAAGAGATGTTTTCAAAGGCTTTAATAATATCTAACTTAAAAAGAATGTTGCCACCTCTATTATTGGCATCAAGATCAAGAATTAATTCTTGGGCAAGTAAAATCTTATCAGAAATGGATCTACCTCTAACAAAACCAGTTTGGTTGAGATAGATAATTCTATTGAGTAAAGGACTAAATCTGCTGGCAAGAATTTTGGAAATCAGCTTATTGTAGAATATGCAAAGACTAATAGATCTAAAATCACTCTAATAGTCCAATTATCTTTCTTATGAGAATAAAGTACTAGAAAAATATTTAGAAAAGGATTACCATTAAAAAATCAATCACAACATCAATCAAATCATTTTAATGATAAACCAACATTTTGAAAAAATTGAGCAGAAACCCTCCGGACCTGCAAGAGAACTGTGTTAATGCTATTCAGAACTTTGAAAATTTCATCTTCATTAGGCACAATGGTAAGAAAATCATTAACATCATTAGTAATAATAGAAGGAATCAAGTCCGTTCATGAAATAGATTCATAAGAGAAATTCTTATTAAGCATATTTCTAAAGTAATTAATAATTGATTCCTTAATATCATTATTCTCCATAATCCAATCTCCATTGACAATTTTTATTCTTTGAATATTATTTAAAGCTCTATTTTTATTAACCAAAGCATGGAAATACCAAGTATTCCTGTCACCATTCATAATATGTTTAGTAGTAGCTTTTTGGCAGCAATAAGTCTCTTTCATATTTTGGAAGCTAACAAGTTTATCTTTCGCCTCAGAATCTTAGAAGGATCGCATAATAGAGGCTTCAAGATCACAAACCAATATTTCCATATCTTTAATATTAGCAAAAAAGTTTTAAAAGAATTTTATTTCACCACCCAAATTTTGTTTAAGTCTTTAAGTTTAAACAATGTCTATTCATCCCCATAATCAATTATCGATGTAAAGGAGCTTTCCAATTATTAGCCACAACATTTAAAAAATTAATATGCTAAATCCACATATTTTGAAATATAAAAGGAGAGGGGTTTTTTAGTCTATTAGAATTATGTTTAATAGAAACCAGAAGAGGAGCATGATCTAACTAGGTTTAGATTAAATGGTCAACAAAAGTAATTGGCCATTGAGTAATCTAATGAGTATCAAAAAAAATCTAGACCAACCATTTCCAAAGTCTAGAGTTTTACCAAGTATAATTAGAGCCCTTAAATCCAATATCAATCAAATTACAATCAAGAATCATATTGGAGAAATCTTCCATGGAATGAAAATTAGAGAAACCACCACTTCATTCTAAGAATAAAATGGTGTTGAAATCACCACCAAAAAATAAAGGTTTGTTGATGAGGTAGCAAAATCCTTAAATTATCCCAAAGAAGATTCTACCAGATCTATAATAAGATGCTTAAATAAAAGACCCCAAAACACAATAATCACCATAAGACATGTGAGCATTGACAACTTGATGAAAGTCATCAAGAATAGAGACCTCAATGAAATTATTCTGAAAATACCAAATCTTATTACAAACATTAGAGAAAAATTTATTGAAACTGATCATTCTAGCAACATGGTTAATTTTATTAGCATCAATAAAAGGTTCTAGAATAATAAAAAGATAAATATTATGAATGCATCAAAGATTTATAATATGATTACAAATAGAGAGGGTGTCGATCCTTCTAACATTTCAAACAAGAAAATTAAACATAAGGAAGATAAAAAAGGGGGAGTTAAGCAAAGGTTAATTAAGAGATGAGTGAGAGGCTGCAGCAGATCTAGTGTTTTTGGACAATTCGGGCGAGAAATTTTTAACATTTTTTTCTTTTTAGAATGATAAGTTTGGAGGGCATTTTCTTTTCCCCTAGAGTCATCATCTGAGTAAGATTTAGTAACATTGGTCATAGATTTAAAAGAATTCTCCAAGTGTTTGGAAGGGAGTTCACCTTCTTCCAAATCCATATTTAGTTGAAAAGTAGGATTAACATGAATATCAAGATTAGAAATGAGAGATGGTGATGATTTTGAACCAACTAAACCACAAGTAGTAAAATCTGGATCAAAAATGTTTTCAGCATGCTCGACATCATTTAAATCCTCATTAAAAGCTTCATTTTCATCGATCAAAGCTGACATAGATGCAAGAATATAATTAGAGGAAATAGAATCATCTTATAATAACTTAGAAGATTTATTATTCTCTGTGTTAGAATTATTCAAATTCAAAGAAGGAATAAGAGGTAAATCATCCTACCATTTTGAATATCGACCGAATCCCTACCAACATTAGAAGCTGAAACATGTTCAATAGGATTAACCTTGATATTCAAGGAATCAACATCAATAATAGTTTTCATACCATCCTTAGGTTTCGAGGTCAATTTCTGAACATAAGTAAGAATCGGCTTATGGGTAGAGACAACATTTTCCTTAGGAGGAATTCATTTTTTTTAACTTGGGATGGAGAATAAAACATTCTGAATTATCATGACCATGTATTTTATAGTGGGAACAAAAAATCAGAAGGTTCTCCAATTCAACCTTTGACAAATACCCATATTTTTTAGAGCCAATCCAAACTTTTTAAGGTATTTTTAAGTTTAATGAGGATCCATAGAAGGACTAGATCACTCGACGCTTGGTTGAGTTGCAAAGCACCAAATAAAACCACAATAGAAAAAGCACATGATGCAAAAATGAATGTGTGGAAGAAATAACCACGTGGATAATAGGAGATTCCTCCTTAATGTCAAAAAGGGGTGACTACTTCAGCAAATGCATTTGACAATTAAGGATGAAATAAGAATGATGTAAAAAACACATGGATAATCCAGATCATTAGAAAGTTAAATCAGGATATGCTCAGGGTCAATAAGATTAATCGAGAAGGCACTCATAAGCTTGAGATTATGAAAAAAAGAGTGGATCTTTTCCAAATTCAGGTGATGCAAAGAAAATTTACTGATAATAGAAATTTTAAAGGGTTTGCCAACTTTTCAACATCCACATCAGAGCACATTACAAAAACCTCAAAAGATGTTGAATGAGATTAACCAACTCAAAGGGAGAAATCTAGGGAGCTTCCTTAAAAGATTTAATAAGATGCATTAGGCCAATCCCCAAAATGTCGATGCCCCAAAAACATCCATATTTTTAGGTGGAACCCAAGGACTAGAACTCACTGCAATCATGGATGATAAAACATCATGCAAACTGCTAGATGCCATTCAAGCCTTTGAAATTGGTCAAAATTGAAGCCAAAGACACAGAAATCCCAAGTCAAGGGCGCGCCATGAATAGGGATTCAAAAATCACCAAAGAACGAGAGAGCACTTGAGGGAGGAGGGCTCTGGGTTTAGGTAAGGTAGTTTAGGGTTTAGTTTTTTTTATTTGTCTTTATTTATTATTTTTTTTTCATCTTTTAAATTAATAAACTTGTGTTTAGGTTTATTTAGTTTATTTTATTTATTTTAGTTTATTTTATTTTTATTTTATTTTATTTATATTTAGTTTAGTTTATTTATTTTAGTTTATTTTTTAAGTTTATTTTTTTAGTTTATTTTATTTTATTTTTAGGTTTATGTTTTATTTTTTTATTTATGTTTAGGTTTTATTTTCCTTTAGGTTTATATTTTTAAGTTTTTATTTTAGGTTTATTTTTATATATTTTTTAAGCATAATTTAAGTTTATTTTAGTTTATTTATTTTATTTGGTTTTTTAGGTTTAGGTTTTATTTATTTTAGTTTAGTTTAGGGTTTTATTTTATTTTTATTTTAGGTTTAGATTTTAGTTTAGGGTTTAGGTTTTATTTTTTATATTTTAGGTTTATTATTTTTAGTTTTAGGTTTTATTTAATTTTTTTAATTTATAATTTAGGTTTATTTTATTTTATTTTAGGCTTAGTTTTATTTTATTTAGGTTTTTAGTTTTAGTTTAATTTTATTTATTTTATTTTAGTTTAGCTTTTTATTTTTATTTTATTTTCTTTTCAGGTTTACGTTAAGGTTTAGTTTTAGTTTATGTTTTGATTTTAATTTATTTTTTAATTTTATTTTTGTTTAGGTTTTTTATTTATTTTATTTTTAAGTTTTATATAGTTTAGGTTTAGGTTTTAAGCTTTTTAGGGGTTAAGGTTTAGGGTTTACGATTTAGGGTTTAGGGTTTTAGTTTTAGGTTTTTATTTTAGGTTTCTTTTTAGGTTTTATTTTTCAGTTTAGGTTTAGGTTAAGGTTTATTTTTAGTTTATTTTATTTTAGTTACTTTAGGGTTTAGGTTTAGTTTATTTTAGGTTTAGGTTTAGGTTTTATTTATTTTAGTTTAGTTTATTTTAGTTTAGGTTTAGGTCTATTTTATTTTGTTTATTTTATTTAGTTTAGTTTTATTTTAGTTTAGGTTTCTGGGCTTTATTTTTTTTTATTTATTTTTTAAGTTTTATTTTTAGGTTTATTTTAGGTTTAGGTTTTATTTAGTTTCTTTTATTTTTATTTTATTTTAGGTTTATTTTATTTTTATTTACATTTAGCTTTTATTTTATTTTATTTTATCTAGGTTTATTTTATTTTTAGTTTAGGTTTTATTTATTTTATTTTACTATTTATTTTATTTATTTTAATCTTTTAGGTTTAGTTTAGTTTAGTTTTATTTATTTTATTTGATTTACTAGGTTTAAGTTTAGGTTGTGGTTTAGTTGGGTCAGTTAGGGTTTAAGTTTAGGATCAGGCCCAGGCCTGGGGTGGCCCAGGGTGGCCCAGGCTCAGCCTCAGGGTCTGTGGTTTAGGGCCTGAGTCAGGTTTAGGGTGTCAAGTGGTTGGGGGTTTTAGCCTTATTTTAGCCAGTGTGGCTCAGCCTCAGGGCTAGCCTGTGGCTCAGGGTAGGTTTAGGAGTTTAGGGTATTAGGGTTTAGGGTAGTAGTTAGGCCCAGGGTCTAGGGGTTTAGTTAGGGTTAGTTTCTCAGTCTAGGTTTAAGTTTTTTAGGTTTTCTTATTTAGTTTGTTTAGGCTTATTTTAGAGTTTGGGTTTTATTTTTTTTTTTAAGTTTTATTTTTTAGTTTTATTTTATTTATATTTTAGGTTTTATTTAGTTTTATTTTATTTTTTATTTTATTTTATTTTTTTTAGTTTTCATATTTATTGTTTAGTAGTTTTTTTTATTTAGATTAGGTTTAGTTTTTGGCTTTTTTTTTTTTTTGGTTTTGTGGTTTTAGATTTTTTTTTTTTGTTTTATTTTTAGTTTAGAGTTTATTTTTATATTTTATTTTATTTTTATTTTAGTTTAGTTTATTTTTTAGGTTTAGGTTTAAGTTTTATTTATTTTAGTTTATTTTATTTTAGTTTAGGTTTAAGTTTATTTTATTTTATTTATTTTATTTTATTTTAGGTTTACTTTTTTTTTTTTAGTTTAGGTTTAGGTTTTGTATTTTATTTATTTTATGTTTATTTTTAGGTTTATTTTATTTATTTTTTATTTTAGGTTTATTTTATTTTATTTTATTTTATTTTTTTATTTTTTTATTTTATTTAGATTTTATTCATGTTTATTTAGTTAGTTTATTTATTTTATTATATTTTATCTTATATTATTTTATTTATTTTTTTCTTTAGGTTTTTATTTTATTTTATTAGGTTTTTTTTATTTTATCTTTATTTATCATTTTACTTTGGTGTTTTAGTTGGCCCAGTCAGTTTAGGTTTAAGTGCCTGGTCAGGTCAGTGGCCCACCCAGCCTCAGTGGCCTGGGGTTTGGTGGCTCAGTGCCTGGTTTTGGCAGTGGCCTGGGTGGCTCAGGTAGTAGTCAGGTTTAGTGGCCTGGGCTCAGGGCCCAGTTTGGGCTCAGGTTTTAAGCCCATGGTTTCAGAGGTCAGGGCCCATGGCCTGGGTCAGGTTAGGTTTAGGATTGGGTGGTGTGGCTCAGTGGTTAGGGTTAAGTTTAGGGTTTTTGGTTTAGGGGTCATTCTGGGTTGTCAGGGTTGTAGGTTTAGGGTTGTAAGTTTATGGTCAGTTTTATTTATTTTAGCATTTATAGTTTTAGATTGAGGGCTCAGGATTTAGGTTTAGGGTTTAGCTCTGTTTTAGGTTTTTTTTTTTTTAAATTAGGTAAACCCAAGTAGGTTTAGATTTTTATTTTTTTAGTTTATTTTATTTATTTTATTTATTTTTTTTTTTATTTTTATTTTTTATTTATTTAAGTTTGTTTTTTTATTTTTTTTTTTATTTTATTTTAGTTTATTTATTTTAGTTTAGTTTTATTTTAGTTTATTTTTAGGTTTAGGTTTATGTTTATGTTTATTTTTAGTTTAGTTTTATTTTTATTTTATATTTAGGTTTAGGTTTTATTTTTTATTTTAGGTTTAGGTTTATGTTTTATTTTACTTTTAAGTTTAGGTTTTAGGTTTTATTTTAGGTTTATTTTAGGTTTTATTTTAGGTTGGGTTTAGGTTTATTTTATTTTATTTTATTTAGTTTATTTTAGGTTTAGTTTATTTTAGGTTTAGTTTTTTTATTTTAGTTTAGGTTTAGGTTTATTTTATTTTGTTTATTTTTGGTTTAGGTTTTTTTATTTTAGTTTAAGGTTTAGGTTTTATTTTTTATATATTTTTATTATTGTTTTTAAGTTTTTATTTTAGGTTTATTATATTTTTATATTTCATTTAGTATTTATTTTATTTAAGTTTTTTTAGTTTAGTTTAGGAATTTATTTATTTATTTTGAACATTTTTTATTTTTTATTTTATTTTATGTTTAGTTTTAAGTTTAGGTTTAGGTTTAGGTTTTAACTTAGGTTTATTTTATTAATTTTATTTTATTTTATTTTATTATATTTTATTTTTTTAGATTATTTAGCTTCAAGTTTTTTAATTTATTTTACTTTTTGGTTTTATTTACTTTAGTTTTGTTTAGGTTTTGTGGGTTTACATTAAGGTTTTGGGTTTAGGTTTGGTAGGTTGGGTTTTGGTCAGGGTTTTGGGTTTAGGTTTTAGGTTTAGGGTTTAGATTTAGGGTTTAGGTTTAGGGTTTAATTAATTAGGTAAACCCGATGAGGTTTAGGTTTTTTTGTTTATTTAGTTTATTTTATTTATTTTAGTATATTTTATTTTATTTTTATTTAGGTTTATTTTTATTTTATTTAGTTTATTTTAGCTTTATTATTTAAGTTTAGGTTTTTTATTTTAGTTTAATTTTTAGGATCAAGTGTAGGATTATGTTTATTTTTTAGTTTAGTTTTATTTTTATTTTATTTTTTTAGGGTTAGGTTTTAGGTTTTTATTTTAGGTTTTTTTTTCATATTTTATTTTTTCGTTTAGGTTTATTGTTTTTTTTTTAGTTTATTTTATTTTATTTAGTTTAGGGTTTAGGTTTAGTTTATTTTAGGTTTAAGTTTAGGTTTTGTTTATTTTATTTAGTTTAGGTTTATTTTATTTTATTTATTTTTAGTTTTTTTTTTTTAGTTTAAGGTTTATTATTTATTTTATTTTATTTTTTTAGGTTTTATTTTAGGTTTATGTTTTTGATTTTTTTTATTTTATTTTATTTTTAGGTTATTTTATTTTTATTTTTGTTTTAGTTTTATTTTATTTAGTTTTTATTTTTTAGGTTTATTTTATTTTAGTTTAGTTTAGGTTTTATATTTATTTTAGTTTAGTTTTTATTTTATTTTATTTATTTTTTAGGTTTAGATTTAGGTTTTATGTTTTAGTTTAGGTTTTTTATTTTATTTTTTTTTATTTTATTTAGGTTTATTTATTTATTTATTTTTAGGTTTTATTCAATTTAGGATTAGTTTAGGTTAGTTTATGGTTTGGTTTAGGGTCAGTTTAGTGGGTTTGGGGGTTTAGATTTTAGGGTTTAGGGCCTAGGGTTTAGGATTTGGATTTCAGGATTTTTTTTTTTATTTATTTTAAAGTCATAGCAGGTTTAGGTTTATTTTATTTTAATTTATTTATTTTATTTTATTTTATTTTTTATTTTTTATTTTTATTTGTTTTTATTTACTTTAGTTTATTTATTTTATCTTAGGTTTTTTAACCTTTTAGGATTTGTGGCCAGGTTTGGGATTTAGGTTCAGGAGTTTCTTTTTTTTGGTTTAGATTTAGGTTGGCTCAGTATTTTAGATTTGGTAGGATTTGCCAGGGTCATAGGCAGTTTAGGGTCTTTGCCTTGGGTCAGGTTATTTGGTTTGTGGGTTTAAGTTTTATTTCGTGCTTATGATTTTTAGTTATTTTGGATTTAGAGTTTAGGTTTTAGGGATTATGGTTTAGTAGGCTTTAGGGTCAGGTTGATTTAGGATTTAGGTTTTGTTTGGTTTAGGTTTAGTTTAGTGATTGTTTTAGCTTTTAAGGTTTTTTTTTTTTTTCAAATTAGTAAACCCAAGGTTTAGGTTTTTAGTTTATTTAGTTTATTTATTATTTATTTTAGTTTATTTTTATTTTTTTTTTTTTATTTAAGTTTATTTTTTATTTTAATTTAGTTTATTTTATTTATTTTAGTTTTTTTATTTAAGTTTAGGTTTTTTATTTCAATTTATTTTTTAGTTTATTTTTATTTTTATTTTTATTTTATTTTTTAAGTTTAAGTTTTATTTTTTGTTTTTAGGTTTAGGTTTTATTTTATTAATTTTTAGGTTTAGGTTTAGGTTTTATTTTACATTTATTTTAGGTTTTTATTTTTAGTTTAGTTTAGGATTTTTTTTATTTTATTTTATTTAGTTTATAGGTTTAGTTTAGTTTTATTTATTTTAGTAGTTTATTTTAGTGTAGGTTTAGTTTATTTTATTTTATTTATTTTAGGTTTAGGTTTTTTTTTTAAGGTTTAGTTTTTTTAATTTATTTTTTAAGTTTTATTTTTAAGTTTATATTTTGGTTTAGTTTTATTTAGTTTTATTTATTTTATTTTAGGTTTATATATTTATTTATTTTAGTTTTATTTTATTTAGGTTTTTTATTTTAAGTTTATTTTATTTTTAGTTTTGTTTTAGTATTTATTTATTTATTTTAATTTTGATTTTATTTTTTTCTTTTTTATTTTTAGGTTTTTAGGTTTATTTTATTTTAGGTTTTTATTTTATTTATTTTTTTTTATAGGTTTAAGTTTTAAATTTATTTTATTTTAGGTTTTATTTAGTTTAGTTTAGTTTTTTAGGTTTTAGTGTTTAGGATTAAGGTTTAGGGTTTGTCTGGGTTTAGTGTTTATTAGGTTTTAGGTTTTGGGTTTTGGGTTTTGGTTTGTTAGAGTTTTTTTTATTATTTTTATTTATTTTAAAATTGTCAAGTGGTAGTTTTAAGTTAATTTAGTTTATTCTTTATTTATTTTTTTATTTTATTTTTTTTTATTTTGATTAGGTTTATTTTTATTTTTATTTAGTTTAGTTTATTTATTTTAGGTTTATTTATTTTATAGTTTTATTTTTGGGCTAGTTTTTGGTTTGTATTTTAGGGTTTTGGGTTTAGGGTTTGGGGTTTAGAATGTAAGGTTTTTTTTTTTGGGTTTACGGTTTAGGGTTTAAGTTTTAGGGCTTAAGGTTTATGTTTTAGAGTTTTAGGGTTTAGGGTTTAGGGTTTAGGGTTGAAGGTTTTGGTTTTATATTTAGGGTTTAGGGTTTAAGGTTTTTAGTTTTTTTTTAATAGAGAACAAATTCAAATTCAACATTTCTTCTTTTCAATTTCATTAACCAAGTATCACACAAATTTTCTAAGACATGTTTACAACATAGATAAAAATGAGCACATAAAAATAAAAACCTAGATAACTAGAACGCAAAGATAGTTCCATAAGCAAGATTGGATCATTCTTTAGTTTCTCCAGTTCCCATCAATCACCCCAGCCTCTTGAGTAGCAAGATCCACCATCATATCCCCAATCACTCACTCCACCACCACCACGACTGTAACCTCTGTCACTCCTCCCACCTCCATTGCCGCCACTGCTCCAACCGCCCCCTCCATATCCACCAGATCTCAGCCCCACCACCATCCAATAGCCTCGATCTTTGCCTCTCACCGCCAAATCTAGACTGAGCTGCTGATGTGATGTTCCCCATCAAAGTTTTGCATTCTTATGGTTTAGGTTTAGTTTATTAGGTTTTAGGGTTTAGTTTATTTTTAATTTATTTAGTTACTTTTTATTTAGGTTTAGGGTTTAGTTTTAGGGTTTAGGGTTTAGTTTAGGTTTATTTTAAGGTTTAAGGTTTAGGGTTTGGGTTTATGCTTTGGGTTTGTGGTTTTGTTAGGGTTTAGGGTTTAGGGTTTAGGGTTTTAGTAAGTTGTATTTGTTTAGGATTTAGGGTTTATGGTTTCTTTTTTAAATAAGTAAAAATATAGGTTTTGGTTTACTTAGTATATTTAGTCTATTTTTTATTTATATTAGTTTATTTTTTATTTTATTTCCTTTTAGGTTTATTTTTTATTTTTTTTAGTTTAGTTTATTTATTTTAATTTTTGTTTTTTATTTTAATTTAATTTTTAGGTTTAGGTTTATTTTTAGTTGAGTTTTATTTTATTTTATTTTAGGTTTTTTATTTTTATTTTTAGGTTTAGGTTTAGGTTTTATTTTATTTGTTTAGGTTTAGGTTTTAGGTTTTTATTTAAGTTTATTTTTAGGTTTTATTTTTCTATTTAGGCTTAGGCGTATTTATAGTTAATTTAATTTTATTTAGTTTTGGTTTAGGTTTTATTTATTTTAGTTTAGTTTTTTTAATTTTAGTTTAGGTTTAGGTTTATTTTGTATTGTTTATTTTTATTTTTATTTCAGGTTTAGGTTTTCTTTAATTTATGGTTTAGGTTTTATTTTTTATTTATTTTTTAGGTTTTATTTTAAAGTTTATTTTTAGGCTTATTTTATTTTATTTTATTTTAGGTTTATTTTATTTTATTTTATGTTTAGTTTTATTTTAAGGTTTTAATCCAGGTTTATTTTATTTTTAGTTTAGTTTAGGTTTTTTTTTATTTTCATTTATTTTTATTAGTTTATTTTTATTTTAATTTAGGTTTAGGTTTTAGTTTCATCTTTTATTTATTTTATTATTTTTTATTTTATTTGGTTTTATTTATCTTTATTTTTAGGTTTTTATTAGTTTAGGTTTAGGTTTAGGCTAGGGTCAGAGTTTGGGCTCAGGGCTAGGGCCCAGGCTCAGAGGCTCAGAGTGGGTTTGCCTCATGATTCAGTGGCCTGGTGGTCATCAGGTCAGGTCAGTGGATTAGGCCCAGAGTGCCCAGCTCAGGGTTTAGGGCTCAGTGCTCAGGTGGGGAGCCCAGGGCCCAGGGTTAGGTTTCAGGGCTCAGGGCTGGCCTGTGGCTCAGGCCTGGGCTCAGTGGCCCAGTAGGGTTATTTATTAGGGTCAGGGTCTGGGAGTTTAGGGTCAGGATTTAGGTGTTTTTAAAAAAAAAGCAAACCCAAGGGTTTATTTAGTTTATTTTATTTATTTAGTTTTTTTATTTTAGATTTATTTTTTATTTTATTTAGTTTATTTTATTTTTTATTTTTAGGTTTAGGTTTAGTTTATGTATTTTAGTTTTTTTATTTTATTTTTTTTAGGTTTAGGTTTTTTTTTTATTTTTTATTTTATTTTTTAGGTTTAGTTTTTTAGGTTTTATTTTAGGTTTATTTTTTAGGTTTTTTTAGTTTAGTTTAGTTAATTTTTAATTTTCTATTTTATTTTGTTTAGGGTTTAGTTTAGGTTTAGGTTTTATTTATTTTAGTTTAGTTTATTTAGTTTAGGTTTATTTTATTTTATGTTTGTTTTTTTTAGTTTAGGGTTTATGTTTTATTTTTATTTATTTTAGGTTTTATTTTTAGGTTTTTTTTTAGGTTTAGGTTTTTATTTAGTTTTTATTTTATTTAGGGTTTTGTGCCACCATCCTTCAAGATCTTTGATGGTAGTGGGAACCCACAGTAACACATTGCACACTTTAGAGAAGATTATTGCAACATCGATGCGAATGCACATCTTCCCTTTTGTTAGTTCAAGTGTTGCATTTGATTGCCGAACCGCCCAAGTGAAGACTTTGTAGTTGGGAGCACCTCTTCATCAAGAGGTTTGCTGGAGCTCAGTGCAGAGGGTGATTGTAGGTGACCTTATTGTAGAGAAATAGAAACTCAATGAGTCCCTTATTGATTACATTCTCAGGTGGCACAACCTGAGCATGGAAAGTGAACCACAACTGTCCGAACAGCATGTCATTGCTCAAGAATATCTATAGCCCGATCACCTTCATGCTTAAGGGCTTTACCATCAAAACATTCGAGAAATTAATCAACAAAATGGATAGCCTACAATAGGATGCCAAAGCTTGCCCTTTCACCAATCATCGCCCAAGCTAAGGTGTTGAGAAGAAGTCGATAGTTGTGTTAGTGGATGAGGGAAGCAGCCTGCCTAGAGTTCATTTTGAGAGACTATGAGCTCGCCAGCCTTTGCCACCTCCTTCCACCACCTCCATCATAATCACCACCACGACACAACAATCATTTCCACCACCTCAAACACCCAACAAGGGTATTCATATCCATCTCGGTAGCTACTTTCCACCTACTCTTGCTGATATATTGAATAAGCCTTATTCATTCAAGAGGGAGGTAGTTAGAAAAATCTTTAAGAATCCCTTAAAGAAACTTGACTTTCAGTTACTAGAGCCTAAGAGGTTGGAGGAAGTGGGCAAGAGCGATGATCCTAGCTATTTACCTTACCATCGCATGTTAGGCCATGTCTTAGAGGATTGTATCACTTTTAAGGACTAGCTTGAGCCCAGCTACAAGTTGAGAGCCATAGTTATCTCTAAAGAATACTTATTAGAACAACCTTCTAGTTTTGTTAGAGTAATCCTTGAGGATACTTGCGATCCTCTTAAGACTAAAGAAGGTTAGGATATCTCCCTATATCGAACCACTAATAAGATCATTTCTAAGATCAAGAAGCTTTCCTTGCAAGTGCCTGAAGTAGCTCAAACCTCTAACACCAAGGAAGGTTTGCTAGTTGCAAAGGACAACCCGAGGAGGGTGATAGCCTAAAGCAAAGAACTCTTTTCCCGATAGAGTCGCCACCTCTTGTTATCTCCTCTTCTCAAGCAGAGCATTATATATCTACCTAAAAAGGCACTAAATCC